>JAPMUY010005429.1:0-77500 GCA_026901105.3 Galaxias olidus
CCTACACACAGACACACACACCTTCCTCCACTCCAGTCACGATGGAGGCAAAGTTGTCATCCAGCAGGATCATGTCAGCAGCTTGCTTAGACACATCGGACCCAGAGATCCCCATGGCAACGCCAATGTCAGCCTTCTTGAGAGCGGGGGAGTCGTTGACACCATCACCTGTCACAGCCACAATGGCACCCTGGGGGGAAGAGAGAGAGAGAGAGAGAGAGAGAGAGAGAGAGAGAGAGAGAGAGAGAGAGAGAGAGAGAGAGAAAGAAAAGGAAGAAATTAGGAAAAAAAAATGTTTGTCACAGTCTTATCAGAACGTAAAGTAGATCTCCTCTCTACTGCATGTCTTTATGTCTCGTGAAAGGTTTCAAGAATGTTTTTGTCAATGCAATAGTCCAGTACAGACATATGTGACAGACATTACTATTATTTTGTCTACGCAGACAGATGTGCCACGCACCTGTCGCTGGCAGCCCTCTACAATGATGAGAGTTTCTGCTGTGGGGAGGTCCTGGCAAACACAATCTCTGTGTGGTTCTTCAGGATGTCGTCCATCTGTTCCTGGGTCAGGTCCTTCAGGTCTGTCCCGTGGCACACACACGCCTTGGCATCTCTGCGTGCGGGCGCATGCACACACACACACACACACACACACACACACACTCACACACACACATACACACACACACACACAGACACAGACACAGACACAGACACAGACACATATAGAGAGAGATGTAACCACCGAGGAAAGAAAGGGAATGTTGTTAAAAAATTGTGTTTTGTTAAATCACAGTGTATGGTTGTGCACTTTGTACGTGTGTGTGTCTCGGTGTGTGTGTGTGTGTGTGTCTGTCTCTCGGTGTGTGTCTCTCGATGTGTGTGTGTGTCTCTCGGTGTGTGTCTCTCGGTGTGTGTGTGTGTGTGTGTGTGTGTGTGTGCGTGTCTCGGTGTGTGCGTCTCGGTGTGCGTGTCCCCACCTGGGGTTGACCTGGCTGACGGGGATGTTGAGGCGGGCGGCGATGTCCTCCACGGTCTCGTTGCCCTCGGAGATGATGCCCACGCCCTTGGCGATGGCCTTGGCGGTGATGGGGTGGTCGCCGGTCACCATGATGACCTTGATGCCGGCGGAGCGGCACTTGCCCACGGCGTCTGGCACGGCGGCGCGGGGCGGGTCGATCATGGACATGAGGCCCACGAAGCACAGGTTGTCCGTCTGGAAGTTGACGTCGTCGCAGTCGAAGGCAAAGCCCCTGGGGTATTGGTCCTCGGGCATGAAGAGGTGGCAGAACCCTGGGGGAAGAGAGGAGGAGAGAGCAGGGTTTAACAGAGGAGAGGAAAGGAAGGGGGTTGAAGGGCAGAGGTTTGGTGAGGGGTTAAATCAAGTCTATTCAATTCTTCTCTCTCTCTTTCTCTTTTCATGCTACTCTTCACCCCTCACACCCTCCATGCCACACCTATACACCCCTCCCTCCCCTTTTGTCCGTGCCTCCCTCTGGTCTCACCCAGCACTCTCTCCCCCAGTCCTCCCACCTCCCTCTGGTCTCACCCAGCCCCCCGTTGTTTCCAGTCCTCCCACCTCCCTCTGGTCTCACCCAGCACTCTCTCCCCCAGTCCACCCAGCTCCAGGTAGGCATTCTGGAAGGCCTCCTTCATCTCCTCGTCCATGGGCTGCTCCTTGCCCTGCACCAGGATGGTGGAGCAGCGGTCCAGGATCCTCTCGGGGGCGCCCTTCATCACCAGCAGGTAGCGCTTCTCCTCGGGGTCCTCGGCCTCGTGCACTGAGAGCTGGGGGGGAGCACAAGAAGTTGGATGTTTTCAAAAAATGTAAGATATTTACCCTATTAGACGTATCTAACCTGTAGTACACAAAGCCTATAGGTTCATTGCATATTTTACATTTTTATCATTTAGTTTTGTTTGTGTGTGTGTCTGTGCAAATGCCTGCGTTTGCTTCTCTTTGCATGCGCTGTGTGCGTGTGTGTGTGTGCATAGGAAGCAGCGTGAAGCTTGACCTGGTACTTGTTGGTGGAGTTGAAGGGGATCTCGGCCACCTTCTTGTTCTTGTCCCTCATGGCGCGCACGGCCCCACAGGACAGCTCGATGCACTTCAGCAGCGCCGACTCGGAGGCGTCGCCCGCCACGTCCCTCTTCAGGATGGGCAGCGTGTCCTGGCCCGCCTTGAACTGGGCCCGGTTACACAGGGCGGCGATGCGGGCCAGGGACACCCAGGTCCCGGAGCTCTTATCAAAGGAGGCGCCTGGGAAGAGCAGGCGAAGAAGCACATCAAGCCACAACACAGTAGAACAGAATATAATAGTAGAATAGAATAGAATAGAATAGAACAGGACGGAATAGAATAGAATAGAATAGAACAGAATAGAATAGACATTTTCTCTGGGCTGTTTTTCTGTCAGAGTAAATAACTCTCTTTTCTCTCTAACTGGTCCAAACACAGCTCCCATTAAACAGACGTGCGACAGCAGGGGTAATATGAATGGTTGTCGTTGCTTGTCCCTCACCGGACTGGTCCTCCGTGGTGTCGGCCTCGTGGATCTGGTTGTCGAACCACATGTGGGCCACGGTCATCCTGTTCTGGGTCAGGGTGCCCGTCTTGTCGGAGCAGATGGTGGAGGTGGAGCCCAGGGTCTCCACAGCCTCCAGGTTCTTCACCAGGCAGTTCTTACGAGCCATGCGCTTGGCGGTCAGGGTCAGACACACCTGGAAGAGAAGGGGGAGGAAGAAAGGCAAGGAAGGCAGAGGAAGAGGACGGAGAGTTTGGCAAAACAGGGGAGGAGGGGAACGATAGGAGTCGGGGGAGAGAAAGGTTGTTGTTCGACAGAAAGAATTGGACAGAAGGAGGAGACAAGGAAACCAAATATTAGTATCGGGGTCATGGAGGCCATGCTCCATGTATGCTACAGCAAAATGCAACTGTCTCTTAATCCTGTCAGACATTTGGAATATTTCATCTCCATCCAACTCACTCTTCTAAAGCAAAATGCACTAAATGTAAAAAAAAAAAATAATAAAACTACGACTTCTGTCACAGCCCAGAGGAGCAATGCAAACAGAGGAAGATAAAATAGATAAAGAAACGTATAAAAAAAAAGAGAGAGAAGGGAGAAAAGCATAACGAAGGTGTGAAGCGATGAAGCGGAGCCACAGTGTGTCATGCCAGCTACGGAAAGACCCGGGGGCCAAACAGAACTAGCCAAGCAGCAGAGGCTTTCAGCCTAGCACTTTAACTTAGCATTACTACATTAGCTAGCAGTTGTCATTGGTGACAACTGACCAATGGTTTCACTGTATGACCCAGGCGCAGAGACGGTCTGAAAAGAGAGAAATAGACACAGAGAGGGGAGAGATATAGGTGCACACAAACACACGAGCAACATTTGGACACAGAGAGAATAATCGAGCAGGGAAGAAAGAGATACACAAAGTGATTCTCTGAACAACAGCACTACTACCACGGAAAGAAAATTCAACCAACACCATGCTACCCGGGCCAGGGTGAAATAGTGATCCGGAGAGAGAGAGAGCGACAGAGAGAGAGAGAGAGAAAGAGAGAGAAAGAGAGCACACTCACAGAAATGTAGGGACACCTAAGACGGCACGGAGAGATACACAGAGCGACACAAACACACAGAGACGTACAGAAAGCAGAGAGACACAAAGACACCACACGGCAGACACAAAGAGGCCGTTAGGACAGGAGGCCTACAACCAGAGTGTAGACAGTAGAAACTCACACAATGAGGTACGAGCCGACACAGACAAGGCACAGAACTGCACAAAGATCACAACACCACGTTCATCGTTTGATACGCAGAGGAAAATACAAGACCGAGAGTATGGGGAATGTTTTTTGTTTAGATTTTTACAAATAGAACAATTCAGAAACACAGATGTATTTTTCCCTTTAACACAGTGACACGCGCGCGCGCACATGGTCACAGTTGATATATTCCAGACAGTCACTCCCCTCCCAGTGAAGGTGACCCGTCCCCCCGCCCCCCGCCCGCCCCGCCAACAGGCGCCCCCTACTCACGGTGACGGTGGCCAGCAGGCCCTCGGGCACGTTGGCCACGATGATGCCGATGAGGAAGATGACGGCCTCCAGCCAGCTGTAGCCCAGACACACGGCCAGGATGAAGAAGGTGATGCCCAGGAAGACGGCCACGCCCGTGATCAGGTGGATGAAGTGCTCGATCTCCTTGGCGATGGGCGTCTTGCCGCTCTCCAGGCCCGAGGTGAGCGTGGCGATGCGGCCCATGACGGTGCGGTCGCCGGTGCACACCACGATGCCGCGGGCCGTGCCTGGGAGGAGAGGAGGAGTGTGGGAAATGGAGTGAACTCGGTGTATTTGTGTCTGTGTAGCGCTACGTGTTTAATTTTCTGTTGCTGATCTAGTCACATTTTCCTGAAGAGAACTAGGATGAAAAAAACGGGGGGAAACTATTTAGAAGGATCTTGGAGAACACAGATCACTGTCTGAGAAGGATCTCAGAGATTGTAACACCACACGCTGACCACAGGGGGGAGACATAGACTAGTTTGTCAGCTAAGCTTCAGTCTGCTGGGATTCCATCTAGTAGAGAGCATCTGCTGAGACTTGCACCTCGGCTAGATAGAGCGTCAGCCTTCTTTTATATGTGGTTCTCTAATGACCAAACCATCAGAGCACTGAAGTGGAAGCCACTAGGGAGCACACACGCTCAGGAACACACAGACTAATATTGACCCAGATGAAGAGTGTTGGTGAGATATGAGATGGAGGGAGGTGGCGATGTTGACATACGAACGGAGTGAAAAGGAAAGACAAACACCTCGGAGAATAATAAAAGGACAGGTTGGCAAAGAGAGAGGGCTGAACAAAACTGGCACAGAGAAAGAGAGAGAAGGGAACGGAGAGAAAGGAAGTAATCAAGACAGACAGAGAGGGAGGGAGAAAGAGAGAGAGGGGGAGTGAGAGACAGAGTGTGCGTAGGCGCTGAGCTGAGAGCGTGCTAAATGGCTAGCCACTTGTTGCCATGGAAGCACTTTCACCCCGTTAGACGGGTGAAAGGAAAAATTGAGGTGATGAGACAAAGCCATAAAAATGGGGGAGAGAGAGGAAATTATAGGCCGGCAAGATTAGAGGGAGGGAAAAATGCACAAATAAGATGGGAATGCAGCGGTTGCTACGACGACCATACCTTCGACACAGTTGGTGGAGAAAAAAGCAATATTGCGAGTCTCCAGGGGGTTGTCATGGGTGCAGTCAGGTGACCGGGTCTGGGGCTCTGATTCGCCAGTCAGGGAGGAGTTGTCCACCTGCATGACACGAGAAATGGCAGCCGATGTGAAGTAACGTGTGTGTGTGTGTGTTTGTGTGTGTGTGTGTGTTGTTGAGACCGTGTACGTGTGTGGTTCTAAGACGGCCAGGCGGGCGGGTACCTTGCAGCCGTGGGAGGAGATGATCCGAAGGTCGGCAGGAATCCTGTCTCCCCCCTTCACCTCCACCAGGTCTCCACCCACCACCTCCTCAGCGTTGATCTGCATCTTCTCCCCCTCGCGGATCACCAGGGCTTGCTGAGGAAGCAGAGAGAGAGAGGCAACAGAGAGAGAGGGAGACAAGAGAGAGAGAGAGAGAGAGAGAGAGAGAGAGAGAGAGAGAGAGAGAGAGAGAGAGAGAGAGAGAGAGAGGGGGGGCTTCTCAGTCAGACAAAAGGAGTCAACGTGACCTATCAGTTGATCTCTAGAGATTGGAGTCTTACTATGCCACCCACCAAATTAAAAGATAAGGGTGGTCGCCTAGCAACAGACTAACGGCTGAGGTCCACCAGGTTCTTTATCTATCGTAAACAATCTCCTTCTCTCATCCCTAATGCCCCAAAAATAACAAGGAGATATTAAGGGGGACTAACGTTTTCTATGAACTGGGTCAAACGTTCTCTAACCAGCGGGTCGTACTGATCTGGTTTGAGTGTGCCGATGGCTCCGGCACAACAATAAGCCAGAACCGATAGAAGCAAACAGGGCAACACTGGAATGGAGCTAACCGCACTGATGTGCTTAGAACAACATGTTCCAGACGAGGAGACTAGTCTGTACCCAGGGGGGGGGAGGGAGGCAGAGCAAGGGAAGCAGAGAGACGGGGGAGGGTCAAGTAGCGAGAGAGAGAGAGACAGACGCAGCTTGGAGGAGAGGACTACATTTTGGCAAACGACGTCTTTATGTGAGTGCATCACTCCTAGCGTCTCTGGTTACAGAGGGCCGCTCAGTATGAGGACACGCGCCTGACTCTGAGGCTAGCGCGGAGGGGGAATCAGTGGAGATGTACCTGGGGCACCATGTTCTTGAAGGACTCCATGATCTTGGAGCTCTTGGCCTCCTGGAAGTAGGAGAAGCAGCCTGTGATGATGACCACAGCGGACAGCACTATACCTAGGTACAACTGGACAGAGAGAGAGAGAGAGAGAGAGAGAGAGAGAGAGAGAGAGAGAGAGAGAGAGAGTCTCAGGAGAGAGAGAGAGAGAGAGAGAGAGAGAGAGAGAGAGAGAGAGAGAGAGAGAGAGAGAGAGAGAGAGAGAGAGACAGAAAGAGAGAGAGAGAGAGAGAGAGAGAGAGAGAGGGAGAGAGAGAGAGAGAGAGAGAGAGAGAGAGAGAGAGAGAGAGAGAGAGAGAGAGAGAGAGAGAGAGAGGGACAGAAAGAGAGAGAGAGGGAGAGGGAGAGGGAGAGAGAGAGGGAGAGGGAGAGAGAGAGAGGCAGACAGGGGAGAGAGAGACAGGTAGACAGGGGAAGAGAGAAATGTAATTTCATGTTACTGGGAGTACTATGTGTGTCTGAAATAATAATAAAAAAAATCCTTAAAGGTGGCACATTATTGTGAGTTTCTCCTGAACTGAGAATTGAAAAAGATAATGTTTCAATAAAGCTAATCATAGACACGCAAATTCATGTTAACCTGTGGAACAGAGTTTATGCGCCCGCTTTCGTTGTTTGTCAGTCTGGTGTGCATTCTTCCCTCGACCGTGTCTGTGTCTGTGTCCTGACCCTGACCACTGAGTCAGCTAGCAGCCAGTGAAACCATGGCTGGCAGCCTTCAGACTGTCTCTGTCACTGTCTGTTAGCCCTGAGTCCTATGAGCCCCATGTCCTCTCTGTAGAGTTCAACTGAGCCGCCATTTTGGCTCAGCCCAGGGCAAGGTGTCATTGATAGCGGCTGATGAGAGCCCTGCCAGATACCCTGAGTCAGGGCCCTGTTTCATGACCGAGTAATGCATTGTGCTGACCCTTAAAAGAGTTCTCTTGACCTACTATTAGATGACACCCTGCCCTAAGCAGAGCCAAAATGGCCGCACAGTTACACACCACCGGGTATTCGAGGACTCTAGGAACAGCTCTGTTTTGTGCCAGGGAAAAGAATTACCACTGACACAGACAGGCCTTTATCTTGCTAGGGGTCTTTTCAGTTGGTGGTTTTCTCTCTGTCACCCATCCTATTCTTTTTCTATCATTATGCTGAATGAATAAGTGAATATTTAAATTTTGCTATTGTCATTGTATGCCACTGTACATACTGTAGAAATAGACATTGGTCCTTTATGTTTACAGAATGGTTATGGTTAGGTTATAGTTTAAACAAAGTAAATGTTTTAACGAGGAGAAATTAACACGATAATTTCATCCTTGCCGGCAGCCATATTGTGTCCTACTCACATTGTCCCCAGCCGGTTCGTCCTCTGTGGCGGCCTGGATGGCGTAGGCCAGGAAACAGAGGATGGCGCCGGTCCACAGCAGGATGGAGAAGCCTCCGAACAGCTGACGACAGAACTTGACCCACTCCGGGGTGGTGGGGGGAGGGGTGAGGGCATTGGGCCCGTCACGAGCCAGGAACTCTGCTGCCTTGGCATTGGTCAAACCCTGAGACAGTGAAGAGAAAGAGGAGACTGGTGTTCAAACCAGTTTGTAACTACAGGATTGTACTACACAGAGTTTGTGAAAGTAATTATGTATATATACGAGTTTGTTATTGTAGTATGTGGATACGGCACAGTTTATCAATTGGTGTGGAAACTTATGCTTTACAGGAAGTTACCTGAACGATGTCAGTGTTGAATTTCCGGCAGACCTCCTCAATGGACATCTTGTGTTCCGTCTGAGAACATCAAAAATAACAAAATATTGAATTGTGTTTCAACTGAAAAGAAGTTACAGGATTGTCTGTATACACATAGTGAAAGTGGGTTAATGACACAGACTGGCTTAAATTCAAAAGGGATATTCCCCTGGTTGTTGGCTTCTTGCCCTGTTCTAAAGTAAATCCTCTGTCCAAATGACTGTGACATATGGGACTATCTAAAAACCACAAACGCCACAACCAAAACAGCAACTCTTCCTAAGAACGATGGGATTACTTTACACCTGGGTGCTATTTATAGGAGACCAGAGGTCTAGAATAGTTCAGTTCCCTATTTAGTTTGACTTAAATACTGGTTCTCTATCATGTGTCAGATTTAACATCCCATTAGGAAAATGCGGCCCGTTTTCATCGGTATGATTTGATGTCAAGGGAACTGGATTGCAGTAGGAAAAAATCTCTGGAAATCCTCAAGCCTCCTCTAACGTGCAACACATTTCTATCTCATGAAAGCGGTGAGGTCACAGGAAGTAGGAAGTGATACGCACCAAGGGGACTTCCTTCTTGAGGTCGTCCAGGTCCTTGCCTGCCTTCTTCTTGGGGGATTCTTTTTCATCATTGTCCGTGGTGGTGGCCACGCGGTAACTGTCCGACCGTCCGTACTGCAACACAAAACCACAGGCACGTTCAAACAAACCAATCAAACTCACATGAAGGCCGGAGCTAAAATACTGGCTGTGACGGTTCATTTGTAATTTACTGTGTAAACCGGTCAATACGTCAGTATGTCCTTCTATTCTCTCGAGCTTGACATATAAGGTATAATAATACCACCAGACGTGTCAATCAAATATTTCAATTTCTTTCTTTATCTCTATTTTCCATGTATTCCATGCATTTTATTTGACCTCTATCTGTCGCTACTGTATCGCTGTCTAAACAATGGGATGTTTGTGGCATTGTAGGGCGCCTTAGCAGGACTAGCGAGAGGCTGTCTCTATCAGAAACACATCCCCAGTCTGCAGAGGGATGGCTGAAAGAACAAGGGACACATGGACACACAGGGCGGAACGTGACTGGCAGCATACACTACCAACACACAATAGACAAGGCTATACAAACCGGATTTATAGCTTATAAATATAGCTCAAGTCCACTAACTTCACTTTTCCTTTTAATGTACTCGACTTGCTTGGCTTTTTGTTATGAAGAACGCAGACACACAGATATTGTATCTACTTAGATTATAATGTGAAATGTGCAACTTCTAATACAGTGAATAATACATGCCACATGGATGATGGATCTATAAACCCAAACACTATTATGAACCCATTTATACGCTCTTTATAACCACACAATGATATATATTTCTTTCCGAAATAATGAAACCCCCCCAGGAGAGGAAATACATTATCCGGGGGGAACTGGAGATTTCCTGATTGGATGAAACTTGGGAGCATCATTAGATTACAGACTACTGTCCTCAAGAGCTTCACTTAGAGCTAAAAGGCTGCCTGACAACCCTACCCACTTCCCCGGGTAATAAACAAAGCCAAAGAGAGAAGTAAAGAGAGGAAGAGACGGTGTAAGACTGAGACGAAGATCATAGAACGAAATGAGGAAATGGAGAGTGGAGAACCTTGTGTGGCCTGCGTGCTGTTCAAAAGAAAGACGTGGTAATCAGGGCAGAGGCTCAGCCCTCCCTCACCCTTTGAAAATAGACAGTTATTTCACTGATGATAATACCAGTCGCAAGCATTGTTTCTATTTTCCTGATTTCCATGCATTTTATTATTGGAGAACAGATCCCAGATCAAGCAGAACCCAGTTGGAAAATACCAAGAATAATGAATGATGTTTCAAATCCACCTTAGTCATAACGTAGGATATCCATCAAAGGGAGGGGCACACAACAACATGAGGTGACAATCGCAACCGTGTCACCTTCTTTAACCCAGCATGCACCACAACAACCAGGAAGTAGCCCCGAGAGGCTGCCGCCAGGAGCCAAAATGTCCGCCTCTGAATCCATGGATCCCCTCTAAGAGTTTTTTCAAATGGCACAGTAAAGGAGGGTGGGAAGGGCTGTCGCGAAAATCACATGATCACCTGACCGCAAGTATGGTGACTGCGCTCTAGTGCAACGTATACGTCAGTTCTGTTTAGAAGAACAATGTCTGCCCCGGCCGAGGCTCACACCGCCACACCAACCACTTATTGCCACAGGAATCGCTGGTTAGCATGAGGTAGCAAAAGTTGGTCTGGTTGCAAAGCAAGCATTTATTGAATAGAATAGCTTTATTCCGTATGTATTTATATGTTCAATAAATGCCTCTTCTCATTTACAAGGCACACGTGTGTTTTACTAAGCTACTACAGGCCTACACTATGAGTAACTTGAAATGGAAAAACAATTCAATTGTTGATCGCAATTATTCAAATGACAATTCATTGCAAACTAAGAATCTGGTGATGGTGACAGGCCTAGGGTGGAGACGTTTGGGCCAGGCTGTTATCTGGATTACTGCTCCTCTGTGGGGCTTGTCTTGAGGGCCGTTTTATATCTGTGGTTAGGATGTGGCACATGGTGTAATTGGAAATGAGGTCACTAAAACCCTGATCTTACAATTCTAACATTCTTATTATGCTGTTCCTCTGGCAACTCTGTGTGTTTCTGTGTGTTTTTTTTTTTTTAACCACACGAGCGTGGGTGTGTTTGTGTTAGCGCACATGCTCAGCTGTTTTTATCTATCATGGCCTTCTGTGTGTGACGGGCGTCTGTGTGTATGTGTGTGTGTGTGGGTGTGTGTGTGTGTGTGGGTGTGTGTGTGCCATGCCATCTGCCATGCGATGTTGTGTGGTTAAGGCTGACCAGCCAGAGGGGAGGGAGGATGTTGGTCACATCGCCGCTGTTTACTACGTAGAGAGGATTAACCTACTGAACAGGCTGTAATCCACACACACAACCTTCTCTCGTATATATATATTATTCTCATTCTTTACTATTTCATTCCTCCCCTACCCCGCCCAGATTCATTCTGCCGCTCCGGCTCAGCTTCCATCTATGGAGTCCCACACTGAGTCATTTGGCTCTCCCTTCACGCTCACAGTGCTGTGTGTCCGAGTCATAACGGTCCACCCTGGAGGGCACGTCCCCACGCAGGCTCCCTCGTCTCCTGCCCCCTCCCCGCCGTCGGCCGTCCCCTCGTCACTTCCATTCCACACACACTTCACACACGTCAGCGCGCATGTGCGCCGGTCTCTTCATCATGTCGTGATTACAGATAGGATGCCCTTCCTCAGTGACGTCACACGGTCAACACTGTTGTGGTTATGTTCCTGTGTTATGTTATGGTTTCCTTTACCTTATAAGGCGGCGTGGTATACGAGTGTTACGACAAAATATGTCACTCATTTGAAGGGCCGACTGCTTTAACACCTCTGTCTCAGATGTGACGGTAACAGCGTTCCCCGACATTGGTTCTATAGCCTTCATGTTCTCTGCTGCTAGTACTAAAGACTCTAAGCTGAGGGTTCCAGAAGCTTCTTGATGTTCATGTGCACACCTTGGATTTAGAACATACGGCCCTTTCCTCATGCCCACTGGTACTTCAGCACAATTCATTGCAGCTCGGCTAACATGAACTATATTTCAATCTGCAGATGTCTTGTAAAGATACAACCTCATCTAATACAATACAATGCATGGCCTTTTTTTATGTGTCAAAATAGATCATAAGATAATGTCCAGTACACATTCATATGTACTACATGGTGTATTTAAGTCACTAAAAGAAAGAGCCTCCTGATTTCTTATTCTCCACGAATCGGCAGCCAATTCCACCTGCAAAACCCTGACTGACAGGCTGACTGACTAACTGACTGACTGACTGAAGGACAGGCTGAGTGATGCCTACTGACCAGTGGGGGGGGGGGGGGGGGCATCTCACTCTGTCCCCTCCCCCCTTTATCCCTCTTCCCTGTTTACGTTTCCCCATGCTCAAGCCCATATCCATCTGTCTGTCCATCATCTCCTCCCTCTTTGTACGTTCATCTGTGCAAGGATTAATCCAGAAGAGGTTCTCTGCCATAGCTCCTCTGATGATGTGTGTTTTGTGGGTGGAGGGCTGCGTTAGGATCTGAAGAGGCCGGGTTTAGGTTGAGATAGTAGCTGAATAATTAACAATTATCACCTCCCACGTCCATCGCTGACTTTAGCCTCTCGTTATGCAGAAAGCAGAAAGCAGTATTGGACTTCCCCCACCCCCACCCAACTGTATAATCTGAACCCCCCCCCCCCCCCCTCCCTCACCACCACCTTTGAAATCCAAATTCCGCCGATGCTGGCAACTGTCGCACATCAAATTTCCTCGGGATCATTAGAGTACTATCTTCTCTTCTCTTATCTTACTGTCAACAACGCAGCAAATTGTGACTGGAAGGAGGCTACTGTTTCACTGCCCTTGTTGGTAGGAGGCCATTAAATTGACTGAAAGGGAAAAGGTGTGTATAGTAATAAAATATAAGTGGTGGAGATTTGTGCTACATGGACGTGGATCGGGGTCAATGAATTGATCACACTGAAAGGCTTTGGACGATTCCGTCATACAATAATCTAAATATGGCAGATTTTCTTTTCTGTCAAGGGGTAAATGAGACACCATTTAATCAGGACAACGTCACGCTGTCCCAATCAGTAATTAATGGCCAACACTTCCCTGTCCCATTTTCACGGGGATGGAAAAGCCAGTAATCATGACTCCTCACACCTCATTAGGCTCACTAGAGAAGAGGGGACGCCATGCTAGCCACCATGTTCCAGGAAATCGACAGCTACCCGGCCTACGCGAGAAACAGTAGCCAGCCAGTACTGACGTTGGATGACCCCGATCCCTGAACCAAAGTAGAATGGATCCGAATTGAACGTTCACACGCAAACACACACTCACACACACAGGCAAACAACGAAAACTAGACATGCAAGCAAAACAGCAGTGGGCCCTGCCAAGGTTGACGCAATATCTGCAGGCAGAGATTCCATTCTGAAACAGCCTATGAGCAGCGGTCCCATCTCGGCCTAGTCCACGCCTGTGGAGGACACACTGAGGAGCAGAGCTAACCTATGCCCTCGTGTTGCTACACTAGCTGCATTCCTGAACTCTACTTCAGCTCCATAGTGGAGTCAACGGATCAATGTTGTTTGCTTATCAGGCAGCTTGTAAGATTGTACAGAAAGTGTAGAGGAATCCATCTTAGAGGAATTCACAAGGACAGCACAGGGCTCGATATACAATCACACTGTGTGACTTAAAGTAGTGTGATGGAAAAGATATGGAGGCTTTCAGCCGATCCCATTGCCTTTAATCCACATTATGTTATAGACCACAAGGAACAGGGTGTGCGTGCGTACGTTCATCACACACACTAACCATCCTCTGTTCTAATTGGGCCCAATAGTCTTCAACTTTCCTCCCCACGCCCCAAGGGCATTGAGGGCCATAGCAAAGTGATACCCTGTCTAACCCATCCCGATCTCTCCCTCCTTCTCTTTTTCCACACCTCTAGCCATCATTAGGGCCTCCACTCCTTTCTCAAGGTGCCTAGACACAGAAACCTCCAACCTTGTTTTCCTCTTTCAGTCTTCCCTCCCCCATCTTCCGGACTTCCTTGGTCCTTCCATCCGTTCTCTGTATCCTCTCCTAACCTCACCTCACCTTAACTGATATCTCTTTGAATGGCCTTGGTTGTCTTGTCAACAGAATTACCCTATCAACTTCCTCTCCCTCTGACCTAATACCTACCACCCTTTTATTTTTTTCAATGACCCTCCAAACCAACGAATCACATCGCGGTTATGGGAGTTTCCACTCTGTCTCCCCCTTTGACGCATTAGTATGAGTCGTGCGCGGTTTCCCCCTCCAGCGTTCCATCTGATATTACAACCGTGACCGACCATTTCGAGTACTTTCACCCTACACGCCCATCGCGTGAGTTGGAGGCTATCGGTTAACTGCATGTTAGTCTGAGAATAAGGAAGAAGGAGAGAGAAGACTGAGCTGCCCATCATAAATAGTAAACCATGACATCATCGAGGCATCTTTAGCTAAATGGATCTTATCGTCCCGTTTAATTGACCTGACTGATCAATAGGGGTTGGCCGTGTCTATTTCTTACTAATCCTGGATAAAAACGAAAGAAAGGCTCGACGTACTTCAGTTGTGTTTGTTTGTTTGTTCCAATCAAGCCCGTGCATGCATAAGTATGTCCACTTACGAGAACCGTGTAGCCAGTCACACTGAGGAACCGTCAGCATCCATTTTGACGCAGTTGTCTGCGCCATTTGGTACCCAGACCGTACCCACTTAAACCTTAACACTATTTTTCAGAACAAGAAAAAAAGTAATATGTGTTCTACATGTAATTGGAATAGAATTAATAGTCAGTTCAAATAACATCGGAATGCTTGCTACGAGGTTATTTATTTCCCTACCCCCACCCTTAAAATGTGTCTCGATAAAATGTCCCTCTCCAAATTCGAACTGTAGAGCACAATTCAAGATTAAGTGGTTGCATTCTGAAATATGTTAACGAAAAACCTAAATAGATTATTTCTGATTTAAAATGTCTGCGTTAAGATTTGGAGCAAAGTCACTCTGCGACCGACATTGCGAACACATTTTCATATTCAAGTGCATATATTCAAACTGTCCATCTGGGCTATTCGCGTAAACCGTGTGAACTTACTTAATATTACATAAGTATACGTTATTATGTTGATTGTGGGTTAAACTGAATAGCACATCAGCTTGGATTAAATGTTGAACGAGGAACGGATTGTGCGCTGTTTGCTCTTTCACTGCATGGGCACCCGCGTGCCTAAATCGCTCCAAAAGTGGTGCCGACCGCCCCTCTGTACATATGTTCGTCGTTAGTAAACCAAATGTTAGTGCTGGGGTGAAAAGACAAGTCCCTTTTAACCGGTAAATGCATTATGACGCGCCTACCGGAGAGGAGTCTGGCCAAGGCGCTTCGTTAAAACAGCTGGCGCAATTTGGAATGCGGCGCTGTCCTTTATTTCCATACGATCAGAACTATATTAGCACAACATTTATAAAAATGTATAAGTAGCAAGAAAGGGCAAGTGATTTCGGATTTTAAATATCACTTTCATTCCATAAAATATTGAAATTGGAATATATTACGATTTGATCTGTCCAGACAAAACACACATCATCTCTATTGATAGTCCTAAAGGTTATAATTTATATTGGCTAGAACTAAACCGCAGATTCTGGTATTCTGTTTGATTCTGTTATGGTAGGCCTATTATCAGTGCAATTTAACCCTTTCCATTACAGACGATGGGTATTTCAAAATGTATTTTGCGCTCAGCAATTTTTTCATAATATTCGTGAAAATGTCAGTTCTTACCCCCATTTCGGCGCTGTCACTTGGGTCTCCTCAGCAGATAAAACGATGTTAGGCTGGATACAAACAAACAGCTGATTTGATGTATGAAGGCAGAGGAGGAAATCGTTGCACCCCGATTGGAGGAAACACACTCCTTTCAACGAATGGCTATTGCTCTGATTACTACAAAATAACTCCTAGTCGAAGGATGAATTATCTTAGAAATTCATATATAAGAGGAACGGGCATAGGGGAACTTCACAAGGCAACGTTTCATTGAACACCTCTGCAAAGCTGCATCTGCTCGCAATAAATATCAACAGGGCTATTTTTTTTAGGTGTATGTATGATGATAATACTAGAAGCTGCCCAGCAAAAATGTGGGCGTCCCGAGTTTCGCTCTCTTTCAGACGCGAATGATACCGGTACACTGAAGAGCCTAACCGCTGGGTTAGAATTCTGTGTCACTCCGCTGGCTGTGCTGTGGTCGTAGAGATTAAATACTAGAAGCACATTGTCATGCGATGTAGCGATCCTGGTGTTCTATCTCTATGGCCCTGGCTGCCGTGCCACTACATCTTTCCAATGTTGCCACTCCGCGTGTAAAAAAAGCGCTGAAGAAGACATGCAAATTCATCGCGTTAGTTCTGAGATGAAAACATGCATTGTAGTATTAAGACACACTGTAATCTGCCATAGACTATTTGGGGCAGTTAAAGGATGCATTTAAAAAGCAGGCGATTAAATTGAAAGATCAACAGTCCTAGACTCCAATTACATTGAGGCATGCTCAGACTAATCAGCTAAAGGCCTGTATAGCAATGTTTCTAAGGCCTGCATAAAACTGCACAAAATTGTAAAGCTAACACTTTCATAATTGGACCTATTTATTTATAATTTTGCCATTTTAGGTTGGAACTGGTTCACGTGGCGACTGTCCAGGGCACTACAAAGCAAAGCTCTAGTCTATTTCTCTATCCCAGCAGCTGTTCAGGAAGCTTACACGATTTAACTGCTGCTTTCAGAACCTTGAAGTATGACACTATGTATAGGTGCGCGGATAGAAGATTGTGTTTTTGTGGCACAAGTTAGTGTCTGTATATTATGTGCTTTCACAATAAATGAGAGCCATAAATCAAAAGATCAGCTTGGCGGTGAGAAGAGGGCAAATACATACCAAAATCAACATGCACACACATACGTCTCCAAGGTCATTCACAGGCTATTGGTATGAATGACGGATAGAGAATCTGCGGTGTTATATGTCAGAGGTTACATGTTTATATATGAAAAACTGAGATCGATTGAAATTGCAACAAACAAATCATACCTCTGATTCAGATGTAAATACTCCATTTAAATTTAATTAAATTGAGTTTTCTTTAAATAACAGATGGATGGTGTGTCAAGAGACCACGTCATTGATGAAATTATATTGTTTTCTAAACACAAACTATGTATCACCTTATTTTGTTTTCTTACTAGTTAATGTATTTAGCTTCGCTTGGCTTAATGTTCCAAGAGATATGCATGTCCCTGTTTGCCTCAATTGAATGTCTGTAGCCTATATTATGGTGTCCGTTGTGCTGAAATACATAATCAATATTACTCACTATGGTAATTGCTCTGTGGCCCATCTCTGTCAACTGGGTGATTGCCTCTATCAATAAAGTTTGTTTGTGTTCATCTCAAAATGGCTGCTAGACTAATGTACTTTTCAACCCTCTTTACTAATGGTAATGGAACCTACGGAAGTTTAATTGTTCCACAAATCTTCCCTTCTCCTCCCTCAATGTTAAAGTCGGTAAGGGACAACACAAGGGATCCAAACAAACATGATCTTCACTGCAACAACTGTGGTGTTACCTTGCCTCCCTAGTGGACACGGGGACATGGGGTGGAAGAGGGGAAATGTGAGAGAGAGTGACAGAATGATGGAGAAGGGCTAGAAACATTTAGGAGGGTGCAAGGAGGAGAGAATGCGACAAAAAGAGAGGGAGAGTGGCGGGTGAGCAACAGATGAATTAGCAATCCATACGAGCCCCATCTCTCTTGCTTCGGTCTCTTCCCTCAATAAATACTGTACAGGGACAACGCAAACTGTCACATGTACGTGAAAACATATCTAAAAACCAAGGTAACGGCACCACACATCGCAGTCCCTTTACTGACAGCCAATTTACACAACAGGCACGTCTGTGTCCAGTGTGCTGTCACAGTGTCTGAACCCATCGGTAAGGAAGAATCCTCTGTGCTGTGACTGTGTTTGATGTCCTAATGCCAGCTGCTACGGTGGTGGGACGGGGCTTTAGGCCTTTTTAATCTGACAGGCAGAGGGTTGTAATCCCAATCTCAGTACCAGGTCTGCCGTAATCTCACATCATCATGGCAGTGTGCCTTGGCGGAGGGAGGCGGGTGGGTGGGTGTGGGGGGCGGGGGTGTATTGGCATGCAAGCCTACACATACAGAAACACAACTGACTACGAATAAACCTTTTAAAACTTTTAAAAAGTCACAGCAGGTGTTACAAGAAACTGCATTTTTCATTTATTTGAAGAATATCTAAACATGACAAATATGCACAGCTGCATTAGACCTCCCAATCCCACACAGAGAAAAGAACGGCAACTCCCCATCTCTCAAACACAAACAGACGTGCACAGTCTGCACACACAGGCACACACCTCAAGTATGTTTGTTGCATGAGCCTCTTGTGAAGTGAGAAGGAGAGGTTCAATTGACAGTCCTCAGGGTGAAGAGGCTGCCGAGCGTTGGGCAAACACACACACACACACACACACACACACACACACACACACACACACACACACACACACACACACACACACACACACACACACACACACACACACACACACACACACAGAGAGAGAGAGAGAGAGAGAGAGAGAGAGAGAGAGAGAGAGAGAGAGAGAGAGGGTGGAGGATCTACAAAGACTCTCTCTCTCTCTCTCTCTCTCTCTCTCTCTCTCTCTCTCTCTCTCTCTCTCTCTCTCTCTCTCTCTCTCTCTCTCTCTCTCTCTCTCTCTCTCTCTCTCTCTCTCTCTCTCTCTCTCTCTCTCTCTCTCTCTCTCTCTCTCTCTCTCTCTCTCTCTCTCTCTCTCTCTCTCTCTCTCTCTCTCTCTCTCTCTCTCTCTCTCTCTCTCTCTCTCTCTCTCTCTCTCTCACTCTCTCTCTCTCTCTCTCTCTCTCTCTCTCTCTCTCTCTCTCTCTCTCTCTCTCTCTCTCTCTCTCTCTCTCTCTCTCTCTCTCTCTCTCTCTCTCTAAACATTCTCTCCACAAACATTTCTTTCTTCAGCCCTATACCGGTTGAACAAGCTGTGCATTTCCCTGATATCTGTCATCCACTGTGGCTGACAAAACAGCTGCTCCAGTTCTCTCTGTCACTCAGTCTCTCTTGCTCTCTCCTTCGCCGTGAGTCTAATCTGCCTGGCAGCTGTTCTCATCTACTCCCTTTTTCTCTCTCCTTCCTACCGTCATTCCTCCACATTCCTCTCCTCCCATCCTCAGAAAAGGTTCCTCAAAAGAAGCAAAGGAAATAGGATGTGATTACAGTTCTTTGAGCTGTACCAATTTCCTGTTCAACTCATTCAACCCCTGGGATACTTCAAAGAAGAATGTGTGTTAGTGTGTGTGTGTGTGTGTGTAGCAGGGGGTTGTGTGTAGAGACAGGGCTGATGATATTTTAGACTGGCTTTTTAGGAGGTCTTGTCAATCAATCAAGGAGGGAGGGAAAAATTATTTAAGAAGTGCTGTACTAATAAATTATTCATGTAGATATGTGTTAAAATGAATTTGTGAGCAAGTGAATGTATTCAGACGTATGTGAGGGCAACCAAATAATATTTTTTTGTATTTGTAGAGGTTCGGGAATTAAATTCTACAACTGCACAAAGTTTAAGTAATTATACATGACATTAGGAATTATACATTATAGAAGAATGTGTAGAATGGTTCTGCTGGTTAGATAACTTCAAACGGATGCGTATAGCACTCCGAGGACTTTTACACTGTGTTGTTTTCAGAGGAGTCTGAGTGAAATCATGTCTAGCACCGCGTGGTTCACTTTCTGTCTTTCACTCTTTCAGCCCACCTCTCCTCAGCCATCTCTGCTGTCTCTCAGTATTACATCCCTCTTCTACACTGCAGGCCGTGGCCACATCTGTGTGTAAACGCGTCACCGGTTTTTAAGTGCTAGCCGATTGTAAAGTGGCAGCTGTAGATATAGAACTTGAAAATAATCAATAGTTGGCCGAGTGGCTAGCCGGACGCCACGCTGACCTTGTCTGATCTGACTAGGCAGGTCTGAACAGAATTGTAACAAAAACTGCTTTAACTCCCCTATAAATTCCCTTTGATTTACTGTAGAAAGACGTGTGTAGTGCATAAAGACATTGTCAGCATAAAGTTAACGAAAGGAAACCAAACAATACAAACCGAACACTCCCTGTCTGGCAGTTCAAAGATGGCCGCCGCGCACCCCAAAAGAGCATCACTGTCACTTTAAGGCCGGTTTGGCTCGGGGAGCCAATCACAGCGGAGCTGCTGGGATGAGGCTGTCCTTGCCAACGACCTTGACGGAAGACTAGAGAAGCAGAACGTGTGTGGAATGGGGGACTGGCGGGGAGACAGCCAGGAATGGAGGAGAATTAGTGAGCAGGAAGGAGAAATAACAAATTAAAAGAGGTGTAATAGAGGAGATGTAGATGAGAAAAAAGGTAGAGAAATAACGTTGTCTCCAACATCTCTCTCTCTCTATCTCTCTCTCCTCTTGCCTTCCAACCATCCAACCCTCTCTTCCACTTCACTGTTCTCCTGGGACAGCCGAGCTCGCCTGCTCCCATCACATCGTTGCATAATTCCCCCCATGTGGGAGGGAGGGGTGGGGGAGACAGGGATGGAAAGGGGAGAGAGGGAGGGGAGGGAGAGGAGGCTGAGCGGGAACGGCAGGGGAGTGCGGTGAGGATTAATCACTGTGTGATCCTATTGGTATACATTGTTACAAAATGCAAAGGGAACTCTTACATGGACAAACGGTGCGTTGTGGTCCGGTTTCTTACGGACCTCCTGTCACTGGCATACTATCTCTCCAATTCCTGGTACACTTTAACTGTTTAACATCCCATTCAAATGATATTGTGAGATCCGCACTATACATTCCTAACTAATGAATGAAAAACAAGGATTTGATTGACTTATCCTCCACTGTCACTGACGGACAATTGCAGTAAACATCAGCTGAGACCACACCATGGATCAGACAGGACAACTCACGTTCAGGCCTGTCATGTCGACCTTGTAGAGGAGAACACAGGTCGTTCATCAACATGGAGCTCCACTGGAGCGAGGAGAGGAGAGGAGAGGGAGAGGAGAGGAGAGGAGAGGGAGAGGAGAGGGCGAGGAGAGGGAGAGGAGAGGGAGAGGAGAGGAGGAGTTCCTTAACGTTTGATAGGACCTTGAGATACACCAAGAACCCCGTCCCTTGGGGTTAATGGGAAAACACCTGCATGACAGCCCTGATATCCAGCCATTTGTCTTGTTTTGAAACACACTGTGACATGGGTGACATGTGTGTGTGTGTGTGTGTGGTATTATATTTTACAGCATGTTTCAGTGAATTAGACGTTGTAGTGTGGTTGACATTGTTTGCTTGCAATCATTCCGTTTTGTAGCCGTGGTGGGTGTGTGTGTTTCTGTTTACAGCCACTGAGCCACCACAAAGCCTCTGGAACCCCCTCGGAGAGCCAAACAGTCGAGTGAGTCAATACAGCCAGTCCCCAACCCAGTCTCAAGCACACGCTCACACACACAGTCCACTTGACACAACACACCCCACAGATAGCAGGTGGAATATACAGATATGTGGGCAGGCAGGCAGACAGGCAGGCAGGCAGACACAGACAGACAGACAGACAGACAGACAGACAGACAGACAGACAGACAGACAGACAGACAGGCAGGCAGGCAGGCAGGCAGGCAGGCAGGCAGGCAGGCAGACAGACAGACAGAGACAAAGTGCTTTATCTATACACATATATCATTTTAATTGACAATCAGCAGAACAGAGCCTGAACTAAGCGCTTAATCCTGGAAAAAACGTTGTCCCTGACAGATAGCCGCCATTCCAAAGACGTCTTGCTGCTGTCTCCCCGGAGCCACTCATCTGACACTGAAATACAAAATGGTGGAGAGGCCCCTTTCAATCACTCTGACACAGTGGTGCCACCTCGTGAGGCTGCACACTATCAATCTATTAAAAAGGCCATCCTTGATAAGGACAGCTGTAATAACGGACCGATGCGGATGTGTAGCCTCTGGCACTCCATTTTAACTAGAGGAGTCCATGCGGTACCTATCTAAAATGGTTTCCCCCTGGCAGAAATCCAATATTCGGTTGTTGAGGCTGCAGCGCAAATCAACTTTGGAGGCAGCCTCCATGACAAGACTTGTAATGAGACGACTCGGGGATGCTGCTCAAGGACTTATAATATAAATATGAGTTTGGAGGCAGCATTCGGAGACTGTGAAAATATGGATATTCATGGTTAATAGAGATTGGCTTGTGAACGTATTCTGTGTTTGTCCTACGAACGATCATCTCCTTTGTCAGTTGTTTCCCTCTCCATCTATGAATGAAACGCCCACAGAGAGAGAGAGAGAGAGGGAGAGAGGGAAAGAAGAGAGACAGAGGTGAGCAGAAGCGAGAGACAGCGAGTTTAAACTTAGCACCAACACGTAATTCCCACCTTTCTTTTTGGTCACGGATCTATAAATAAACGGCACTCCCCCCCAACCCCAACTCCCACTTCGGTTGATGGACTAAGCAAAGAGGAGAGGGAAAGAAAGAGGGATGGAGGGGTGGGAGGATGGCGTAGATGTAGGTGATGCAAGGAGGAGATGGGGGGGGGGGTATGTTGTTGCCTAGCAACCACATCCTGTCTTCCTGCCTGGTCATGTGATCTGCGATGACTGGCACTGAATGCAATAGTAACGCATTTGTACCCAACTCAGCTGAGGCAGACACACACGCACACACACACACACACACACACACACACACACATTCAATCTAATGTCTATAAATACAAAATTATTTCTCATCATAGCCATCTGATGTATTAGGAGGTTGGCCAAGAGATTCACTGTGTGCTTTGAGGCCTCTTACTTTTCACTACAACTTTACATTTGGAGCCCTAAGCCTTTTAGGAAAGGAGGGATAATGGATGGCACGAGGACTGTGGGCAAGAGTGCAATGTCACTCTGTATGAGTCGAAGAGAGACACCGCCGAGACGGAGAGAGAGAGGGGAGGAAGACGAGAACGGGAGGAGAGCTGGAAGCTACGACAGAGATGAGGGTGAAAAAGGGGGAAGAGACGAGGGAAACGATGGTATATATGTTGGGGGGGGGGCTGATGAAGGCAGTGGAGGGAGTGTTGCTGTAAGTAGATTAGGTTCAGTACTGGCATTCCAGTGTCTCCCTGTTCCTCTGGCTCTGCAGTCCCCGGCCCTAGTGCCTCCCTTTCTTTCTCTCTCTCTCTCTCTCTCTCTCTCCTTCATAACACCTCACAGGCACACCCCCTGTCAGCCCCCATCGCCACAGCAGACTAAGGATGGGACCTTCCTGGATGAGTGTCCCCCGGCATGAGGGCAGCTGATGCCGAGGAAGCACCAAGGAGGAAGTGAACGCTCGGTCACGCCTCCCTGAGCATTCACCTTGACGGGGCCGACAGCACATCGAGTGACACTATTGGAGGAGAGGCAAAGCCACGGAGCGCTGCGATTGGACGAGAGGGCTCAGCCTGTTGCTGGGCTGTTTCCATGGAGATCACTATCACCGTTTCCCTGTCACATTGGTACCCAGGGAAGTGTCTAGGGGAGTGTGTGTGTGTGTGTGGCGAGGGGTTTAGTTAAACACACAAAACAGAAAAATTCAGGTGGGTATAATTTGAGAAGGAAGAAAAACGTTGAAAAAGAAGGCAGCAAGTTAATGGCTATGGAAGACAAAGGGTTGTTTGAAGAAAAGGTGTGCAAAAAGAAAGGAAAGAATGAGAGAGAGAGAGACAAGCTCATTGATAAAATTGAGGGTAGGGGATGGAATTGAAGAGAAGCAGGGAAACCTAGGGATTGTGGGTTATAGAAAGGATGCTGGGATTGCTTTAGTTTTAGAGGGCTGACTAGCATATGATCACACCAGATCTCTTCCCTTCACCTCAACAGTAAGAATGATGGGGCCATTAAAAAGCAGCGTATTACCACGACGGGGTAATTCAGAAGTGAAGAGGGTCTCCACACACATAACATTTTTTTTGAATTATTTCCAAATAATCACTAGAACCAATACCCAGACAGAGAGATGTACAGAGTTAGAACCGTTAATCGAGAGGTGGAGAGGAATCAGATTTGTGAGAACGAGGGAGAGGAAAGGACAGGGAGGGAAGCCCTCCATTACCTAACACCCGGCGACATGGAAACCCCTAGGCAATATTGATTTAGCGTCATCCAGGGTCTCTCTCTCTCTCTCTCTCTCTCTCATGATTGATTGCAATCTGTATTTAAATGTAATCACATCCTTCCTTGTCAATCTTTTCAACATTGCAATGCGGAACTTGGTACAGGTACTGTACTGTTTATAATATCGGTCCAGGTCTTACTGTTCACACTGCATATTTAATAACTCCAGATGAATAAGCAACAAGGTGAATACAGTTCGTTCAGTTTGGTTGTGCTCCTGCATTTTAATTGGGTCAATATTATCCTATCTCTGTTTTACCATGCCTCAAACCACTCCACGGCCGTGTGTGTTTGTGTGTGTGTGTGTGTGTGTGTGTGTGTGTGTGTATTTACGAACGTGTAAGTGTAACCTTCAGGCTGTTTCCTTATGGGCATTTTAATTTACAGCAAAATTAGGTAAGAAGTGTAATTGCAATTCCCCCTTCTTCCTCTCTCTCCCTATCTGTGGTCACTTTGACAGCCCATTGCTCCCTCTGCTGGTAAGCTGTTGGTATAACATCTACATCTTCATGACTGCAGTGTCTGTAAATTCCTCTTTTCCAGCATATTTCACAAAATGTAAAAAGAAAAAGACTAGGTAGTCTTAATACCACACAATTGTAACCTGTGTTCAGTGCACATTGTTGCTATGGTTCATTTTGTGATTCTGAAAAGTGATGGAAGTGAAAAAGATATTTCTTTGGTGTTGGGTTATGCTGTGGTAATGGCTGTGAATATATATAAATATATTATTAGAAAATAATTATTGCCTGAAAATGGATATCCCAAATCTGGTATGATATAGACATTACCTGATCTGGCAGTGAAATGGCTGTTCTTAGTTCAGAGACCTAGTGACTCCCAGCGTTGGACAGAGACTATTCTTTACCAATGGCGCAAACGAAAAAGATGAATATGCCCTCAACAAGTGGCTACCGCTATTTATATCTTTACGGTAAAAAAATAGGACGTTTCTTGTAAAAGTTGATCATATCAAAAGTTGACCTTATGTTACAGATTGGCTTTTATGTCTGGTGGGCCTGGGTCATGCTGCGGCACTAAGCTGTCTGTACCTCCTCTCTGTCCACTGTGGAAGAGAAGTAAACTTCTGTGTCAACCACAATAAGGGTAGTTAATGAAGGGCTTCCCAGTACAGCTGGATTCAGTAGCATGGCAACCTCCAGATAACGCAAACACTCCACAGACTTCAGTTATGATTGCAATTTATTCTCTTCACTATAATCTACTAAAGGACAGCTTTTATATCAGTGGGGAAAATGTCCCTTAATTCCTTAATTCAAATTAAATCTCTCAGTACATAATTGGCATTGAAATGTTTTTTTTTGCGGTGGCAATTTGAAAAGGCCCCTTCATTGCTGTGCCACAGGGGGGCAGCATTAACCTCCTGTTGGTTCCCTGTCTTATCTCTTAAGTTCCAGTACCTTGTGTCAACAGTGTTACTTGGCTGCTCGGGTACTTAGACAACCTCCCGTAGGCACAAACACAACTGTGATAACTGATTATTTGCCCCCATCCCTTGCATGTGTGTTTGTTTCTGACTGTGTGCTAGACGTGCTTGCAAATGCGTGTGATTGTGTATCAATGTGTGTAAGTTCTTGTCACACTTGCCAGCGCCTGTTTAGGTGGTTGTGTGTGTTCCTGGCTCAGCAGTTGGCAAAAAAAAATACTATGGTGCTTAAAAGTTTCCTGTCGTGTTCCTGCTTTGAGGGAAAGACTAATCCAGCTGGATTTGTCGGAGCCAGTCTTAACAGCAGCCGCCTCAAAGGCTAAGCGTACCAGCCAGAAATACACAAACGGGTTTACTTCACTCAGCTACAGAAACAAATGCATGCAAACGAAAACTTTGAGGTGCAATTCAATTCAATAAATCTGTGTTGTCCCTGGAGGGCAATTGTGGTGCAGGATAATAAGACGCTGAAGGCACAGACGAGCTGCTAATTGCTGCTAGCGGGCGGCGCCATTTTTATTCAGCGTACTGATTGTACAACTATGGTACACCTTGGAATGTGTTATCTGAGACGCTATGAAGGTGTGTAGGAACACACACAGAACACAAGAAGATGTGGTTGAAGAAAGTGGAACATTTTAAATGATTGAAAACAGAAAATGTTGGCAGATAATTAGATGTTAGCAAACCTTATGTAATCGAGATCAATAACCCTTTCAGTGTAGATAAAAAGAGACTCTTCTGATTACACAGTCACACTTTTCAAATGCAAAACCTAAACTTTGCTTTGCAGGTCATCACTATTCCTCCCCTTTCCCACTTTCCCTTGGTCAGTTAGGGCCTTGCGGTGGTAAGGTCAGGCCCAGTCACAATGATGGCAGCTAGCTAGCTAACGGCTTTCGCTAATCGCTGGTTGCTCATTTATGCTTTTATTTAACAGTCCTCAAGTCACGTCTCGCTACGTCCTGCTGTTTGACTAAAACCACTGTTGACACAAGACCATCTCCCCCATCACAACACATCTTGTCAGCGGCGGGCCTGGCTATGAACTAGCTACATGGCTAATTAGCCAAGACCAAGCCAAGGTGAACAAATGCTTGGTGACAGGACTCTGTTAAGGGGTCGTTTCAGTTATGGCTGATGGGGTAGTGTTAGGGCCTAGCAGGGAACGCCAGAATTCCGGTGTGTAAAATAGGCCTCGCAAGATGTTACAGTAAGAGGGTGACTAGGGGGGAAAGGAGTTGTTGCTAACTCAAGATAGTGGCCGGAGGCCCCTGGGTGCTATATCTGCCTGGCTGTACTTTTCCAGGGCAAGGGGGCATTAAGGCCGTAAGAACTGAAGGTTGTTGGGGATGGCAAGATGTTGCTTTTGCAAAATATTGCTGCAAATTCTGCAATTTGTACAAACAGACCCAAACGCGAGACTGTCCCTTTAAAGGAGTCAAGGGTTGCATGAAGGGTAAAAGGGGTAAAAAGCTGGTGTATATCCGTTTTAACATGAGGCAAGTCTCACCCGGTTTCCAATCTGTATGGTCACTTCTGTGACGTTTTAATTATCAGTCATGTGGGACTTGACACAGTGGCTAATTGCAAGGCATAAGGATAAGCGGGAACCTACTGTACAACTGTTTGATTCAGTACAGACCGCACCCAAGTATAGTTCAGTCAGGGTAGCCAGCAGCTGTGTGAAGAGCAAGTCAATTCCTCCTACCGCCACCTACTGCAAAGAATTTCGGGATGGATTCAGGTAAAACTCATATTTTTCACCTTTCAGGAAGACTCCTGGAGGTTGCCACGCAGCAAATCGCACAGATTGGATCCACAATTCAGCGAGCGTTCACTGTAAGCAGAAGCAGTGAGAAGTCGACACCTTCTAGGGGGTTCCAATTGGCTTGATGTAATAGAAGAAGCAAACGTTTTGTCATGGTTTCAGTTTACAGTTTATTTGACAAGACAATGATTCGTAAAACATTTACAGTAACAAGTTTCCCAAAAAAAGCATACACTATTAAAAAATATGTGATTAACCGAAAGTAAAAACTGCATTATCTCCAGTGTTTTTAGCTTTCATCATTATCATCAAAGATAGCTACCGCGTTCTTTCTCTTTTATCATCCTGTTCTAAGACGGTAGGAATGTCAATATGAAAACAAAAGCTAAAAAGTAAAGTAAAGAAGGCACGTCTGGCGCAGTGCTGAAAAGCTGTGATGAACGGGTAAGCGATGGGAGAACAAACAGCCTGGAGAGATCGACAGGGGGAGGATGATGAGGGGACGGGAATTCTGGTGACTGGCGTTATCGCAGACGTTCATGGTTTGTATTTTTGGCATGAAACCTGTTGAAAGGAAGCAGGCAAAGGAAGCATGGTGCTCGGCAGAAAAACCCAAAGCTCGGGGGGGGGGGGGGGGGGGGGGGGGGGCGGGGGGGGGGACGACACACGGACGGACGACGACGACGACGACGACTAGAAGCAGATGCTGCAGTGCAGAACACACACACACATAAAGTAATGGAACTAAACTGCTGAGTCATTGGTCTCTGATATCATGGGTCCCAATGATTGTCGATATTTTCTTAACGCTCAATACATTAACACGTTATTTAACAGTAAATTAATGTTAATTTCAAGGCTGTTGGTAAATACACTGAACTGTATGTTGTAGTAATATATTACAGACAACACTATTTAACGCCACAGAAAAAAACACAATAATCCCAAAAAACATGTTAAAAAAAACATTCTTTAAAAAACAAATGTTATCACAGTATACCGCGAAACAAAAATGTTTCCCTTTTTTAAGCTCTTGACCGGGGAAAGGGTCATAAAATGCATAACGTGATTGTCTGACACTGCATTGTGTTAACGAGCCCACACAGCCACATGCTGGACACAGTGGCTCATACTGCAACACCGGATGAAGAGGAGCGTTCCCCATGGTTCCATGCAGCATGCAGACATTCCCTTTAAAAGAAAAAGAAAAAAGACACGGGAGCCCAAAGCAGAGACTCCATTTTGAAAAGAAAACCCCATTGGGACCGCCACCAAAGCCAGCAAAAAATGCATTTCATAAGTGATTGTCAAACACTGGAAAACAGAAACATTGTCCCAGTAAAGGTTGTGACGATTGTGAGAGACAGGATTCTAGAGCACTAAAAGACCGGCAGTGAGTCAACACCCAAATCATTCTTAAAGGTTTGTCTTTCTCCATAGGATTTGTTGTTGTTGTTGTTAGAAGAAACACTATAAATACACTAAGCGTACAGTTAAAATGTGCTTTCATTTATGTTTTTATGCTCTGCTACTGTTTCAAACTAGACAATACAGCTATAAATAACTGATCTGGCATGCCGTTCTGCCTATCAACCTGACAACTTAATGGCCTCATAGATTTGCTTGCCTCCAGCTCTTTGGCAAACTGCGAACTCAAACATGAACTGAGAAAGAAATAAGATCAGTCTATGTGTGTATCACACTGTGGTTTAACCCCCCCATCTCAGGCTGACTGGCTGTTTGTCTCAGCCCTAAGACAAAGAAACAACAGGCCACTGCATTCTGATACCACAGTAAACATATTCATTACTGCCTGCTACGCGCCGTAGTAAAGAAATACCATTTGTGCTTATGGTGCATGAACAACTGAGAGTAATGCAAAAAGTAAGAGATGCTTGACATTCAAGTTTTTTTGTTTTTTTTTAAATAAACAATTTCTCCACAGCCATGGAAACGAAGCGAACTGAATTTCAACAAGCCACCAATCATGCCATGCAGAGTAATAGGTGTCCACACTGTTAGGTGCTATATCTTGAAGAAAGGGAAAAAACGTCTTTAGCAATAAGTAATACATGTAAGTGATGTGCCCATTGGAAAAAGAAAAAAAATACACTTTTTATGTTCAATTTCCCCCATACACAGAGGCACTGGAAACACCTATACTCATATTTTTTTTATATGCCCACACATTTCACCAACAATATATTACTTCAATATTATATACAGTGTTCCTTGATCATCATTTCGTACTCTCTAATATCAAGGAAACATACCGCAACGCATAATCGTCGATGGCAGATATTTATGCTCATGGGATATGTTGTTCTTACATAGTCAATCGATAACATTAAAAAATATATTTTTTTAAAACATATTTTCCTATTATGTAAAATATTCAGCATATATTAGAGCAAGACCACTTTATATTGAATATAAAATGTTAGTAATGGCAGTATATTTCGTAAATATGCTGTTTATTTCTACATAATATGTGGAAAATACATTTCTTTTATTTTGGCGTTAATTTGACAAATGTTGGCATTCACTTTCATGGTTTAAGAGGGGACTGCAAAATCCCACCCGGATAATTATGATGTACTGTATATGCCTTTGTGTATTCTGTGTGCTTAACTGTCAACCAATATGCCAGATTTCATTATTCTAACACACTCTTGCCAGCTCTTGTAATTTAGAACCGCCATTCATGAGTCACAGTCTTAAATCCTGTCACGTTGCCTTGTTACAGAATCCATAACAATACCCCCCCCCCCTCCCCTCGTTACTGTCTAACGAGCTGCCAAACACCCAGACGATTGGGGTGTCGCTCGCAAGAGCCCTCTAACAGCAACAATCAAAAGTAAAACAGTAAAAATGTCTCATTACTGGCACAACAGTGCATGCTCCCATGTGTAGGATCTAGCTCTGGGCCACATTAGGATCAAAATACTTTTAGAATCTGACTGAAGTATATTTATGGTTTCGTTTATTGTGTACAGTGGTTACTAACAGATTTTGGGGTGCGATAAGATTTTGGACCGACAGTAGGGAGACAGGTCTAATGAAGTAAGCTGGGGTTTCTTCTGTGCTGTTCAGGTCAGCCAACTAAAGAACAGGCTTGGTGCTATAGGGTGCCTTCCAGGTCGCCTACATTGCAGTAAAGCTTGAAGATTTCACAGCCATTTTAGAGAAAGTGTTTCAAAATTAAGAGCCAACTCTTTCAACCTGCTCTATCCATCTCACTTCCTGTTCCTGTCTAAATGGGGGCGATGCCATTGGTCAGTGAGCTCCCTACCCATCTGCAATGTAGGCAAGGCTAGAAAGTTGCCTGGGAAGAGTTCTCGTCGTCGTGGCTACACGTACATGGCGGCCGACACGAAGCTCTCGCCGCGGGACACGGTGGCAGACGGTAGCTCGTGGTTGACCTCAGGGTCGTCGCCGTGGTGATCTGGCGGCAGGTCGATGTCGGTGTAGGGTGGGAGGGAGTCGCTGAGGTCGTTGGGGGTTTTATACAGCGCGCTGTCCTCCAGGACAGGGGGGGCGCCACCGTTCAGAGCCCCGCCCGGGTTTGCCTCGTCATCCAGGTCCTGCAACGGACAACAATCAGGAATCAGGATGAGGTTGGAAAAGAGAAGATGGAAAACAAGTTTAACCGTGATGGGTGTGTGTGCGTTTGTGTGTGTGTGTGTGTGTGTGTGTGTGTGTGTGTGTGTGTGTGTGTGTGTGTACAGTAAGTATGTATTTTGGGGCAAAGGATGTGGTCCTACCGTGATGGGCTCTGTATTGGTCTCATAATAGATTCCTGCACTTAGAGGATCTCTCTCTGTCAAAGAAGACTCCGCTGGCTTGTTTAGCTTCAGGCAGAGAACATCAGGGGGATGTGTTAACATGCAGTGTGTGTGTGTATGTATACGTTCAAAGTGTAACACAGTTGTTGTTTTTAAAAGAATAGCGTTCTATAGGATTAGACATAATAAAATGGAAAGGCTTTTAATCGATCTATAGAATTTCAGAGGCGTAATAACACAACCATAGCCTCTGACACTGGCATTAACAAAGATGCTCATTGAGTGCACTCACACAAGCATGTATACGTTCAAATAGAGAACCGAAACAAAACAGTGATCAATGATCAATGATCAATACCCATTACACCATTAACCTCATTAGGCCTGCCCTAATGTCCTGACTGTAGCTAATGACTGCTCTGATAGACATTACTGACTGACATGGGGTTCATCCACTCACCATTTCTGTAGAGGTGCCTGTCCTTACAGGGGGAGGGGGTTTGTGCTTGGGAGGGCCACTGATTGGACAAGATAAACAAACAGGAAGAGCGGGTAAGTACTCTCAAAATGGCACCCGCAGTTTAACAGGGGACAAGGAGAAGCAGATGGCCAAACGCCACACTCACATTAAAACACACGGCAGTTCTTTTCAGGTATTTAAAAAAACAACAACACAGACTTTACTGAGGGAAAAGAGGCTTTGTGTTTTTCCTTTCTATGTGGATCAAATGTGACAGTGGGGAGAAAAAAAAAACGGCCCCGGAGGCTCTTGAAAGACAAAAGAGTGTCGAGTGGATCACAAAAACAAACGGGACCCAAACAAAAGAGATGGCTGAACACGGAGGGGACAAACTCACTCGTCCGGGTTGCGTTTGCGGACGAAGAAGATGAGGGCGACGACGGCACCGATGAAGACGAGGACGACGATGATACCGCCGATGATGGCGCCCGTCGGTGGGCCCGAGCTCCTCGTCTGTCGCTTATTATCTGGAGGGAGAAAAAAAAGGAGACCGAGCGGTTAGGCTTTCCATCGATTTACTTTCACGCCTCCTTTCTCAGACGGACCGACGCCCTTGAATGCCGTCTTGCTTTGTTAGAGCCTGGCTTGTTTTTGTATCCATTGTTTGGTTTCTGTGGTTTGAAGCGTTGGTTTTCCTTACACGAGCATTAACTTGACCCTGGAAACTAAATGCGTTTGGCAACTGGTATAATAAAACCACAGTAACAGACTAAAGTAATATTTGACACGTACTGTATATTCAACTTTGTTTGCCGTGTTGACTTCCAGACAAGACGACAAAGACTTAGAGTAGACAAGAGGAAAATGATGAATGTGGCTGTAGTCTGTGGGCGACTACATATAAACTGAAGCACAGAGGGAACACACGCTCCAATGGCTGGGCTACAAAGACAGTAACTCTCTGCCTGACAGTTTTCTCATCAGCCCTGATTCAAGGCTGACCTTGCTGTCCCTACTCAATTAGGAGCGTGTTTGTCTTGTGCACTGGGCGGCGAGGGGACTCAATTGACTGTAAAAGCCTATCATTAGCCAGGCTTTTTCTGAGACAGAGAGGCGGGCCACGGTACTACCCAAGGGTGTCCACAGGGGGCGCTGTGGTCCCTGCGCCGACGCGCGCGGCTGCGCTGCGATCCGGCCGGGACTCCAAATAGCATCGAATTAGGAAATGCCGGGTGCTGCCAAAAGACGGAGCAGACTGGCGTGTTCCTGGGCACGCTGCACAGCTAAACAGCAACGCGCTGCTGGAAATCAATAGGAGGTACCATGGACTTCCTGGGCTTCACTTCCCCATACACACTCCAAAACTGAGAGGTTTACTTCATAGTCCTTACGTCTGCTGGTCGACACGGGACGCTGGCGAAGAGGGGGCTCTTTTAATCCTTTGTCCCTATTTCCCTACGATGTACCCATTCCATATCCTTATACTGTAAATACCGTATGCACAAATGGAATGAATTCAAATGGATGGAGTCCCAGTTAGAGAGAGGGCAAGATTGGCGGCCGAACCTCAGCAGAACGTCCCTTCCTCAACCACCAGGGGGAGCAAGGCTGATGCCGAGCCCTGCAGGTTAACACCTTGGAGGACGGGGGGGATTGATTGCTTAGGGAGGCTCAATAGGACAAGGCGTGCATTCCTATTACTGATTCATGTCTGAAAGGGGGTCCTCAGAGGAACAGAGCAGTGGCAGCCAGATAGCGAGCTGGCTGGCAACACCCAAGTGTGTGTGTGTGTGTGTGTGTGTGTGTGTGTGTGTGTGTGTGACACAGAGCTTAGGATCTTGGAGAAGTGTCTAGACACACTGTGATCTACAGTGACAGTCACAGACAGGAGAAAGGGACCTGCCCTCTCAAATGTACACGATCACAATTACATGAAATGGAGGCGAGATGGAGTGGGGAGGGAGAGAGTAAAGAGAGGGCAAAAGAGGAAGATGAGGGAGAGGGATTGGAAGAAGAGGAGGGAGAGGGACAGGGAGAAGAGGAGGGAGAGGGACAGGTATAAGAGGAGGGAGAGGAAGTAACAAGGAGAAAAGACAAGTAGGAAGGAAAGAAAAGTAGCAGTTATTCTATTCTGCCGGAAGCAGGACCGGAAAAAACGACAGACAAATGAAGGAAGGAAAATGGCTGTTTATACTCCTTATTTTAACTTATTTGAACAGCTATTGTACACACACACACTCACGCTAACACACTCACACGCAGCCAAACAGACACGCACTCACAGAGCAGAATAAGGACAGGCTGTCTCCTTCGCTAGTGCAGGGTCGGGTTGTTGTGTTTTTAACGCCAGACATCAAGGTTTGGAGTCATTAACGGTTCATGTTTTCCCCCCCAAAACAAACTGCATTCTTGATCAGTGTTGGGTCGTGGGGCAGCCTCAAACACAAGCAGCCAACGGGGAGGGCCGGAGGGCGGGGCTAGATCGGAGAAGGCAATCTGACTGGCTGAAACGAAGAGTGCAAGCTAGGGTGTTAGTTAGAGGAGAGGATGAACGAGGAAGTCGGAGGAAAAGAGAAGGGCTGAAAGACGGTAACGTGAAGAGAGGGAGAGAGAGAGAGAGAGAGAGAGAGAGAGTGCAGACGTGAAGTCAGCAAGAGAGAGGGGGATGAAGCAACTGAAGAAAGAGCAGCGAGAGAGGGGGACAGAGTTATTTAAGCCAGAAGAGAGAGATGGGAGGATGGGGAAGTGGAAGAGAAGCAGGGAAAAAGCAGAACGCTCAGAGAGGCAAAGAGAAAGAGAGAAAACAACAGGACTGTCAGGATAGTGATATGGGGCGCGGTCAACAAGGTCCTTGTGGACGGCAAACTGAATGCGCGCGTGCACGCATACACACACACACACACACACACGCACGCACACGCACACACACAAAAGGATGACCCACACATACCTGGAGATTCTCTTCAACCATAATTCTCATTTCACAGTCTGGTGAGTCTGCAGCATTAGATGAGACCGTATCAAAGCAAACAGTATGTGGGTGGTGCAGCGCTGAAACCCTCTCCATCGCTCTCACACACACACACACACAAACACACACACACACACAGCTACAGAGTTAAATCGGGACAGGAAATAGCGGGCACAGGCTCGACTAATAGGCCATGCACCGCCATAGGCTAACACTAAATATAAGATGATGTCTTACTCTACCGGGGAGGAGGTAGAGCGACAGAGATGGAGGGATGGGGGGAGGGGAAAGAGGGATGCATGGATAGAGCTGTGGTATAGTCAGAGGAAGACATGGAGGGGGGGAGGGAGGTGGAGTGATGGATGGAGGGGAAAGAGGGGATGAATAGACAGGGGTAGGGTGAAGGTGGAGCGACGGAGATGGAGAGAGGGAGGGATGGAGTGATGGATGGAGGGGAAAGAGGGGATGAATAGACAGGGGTAGGGTGACGGAGATGGAGGGAGGGAGGGCTATCCTCAGACAATCTGACCCAACCATATTATGAAGAAACAAAAAGAAAAGAACCTGTCAATCAACTCAATCCCAAAGTAAACCTGATTTCTATTTGCACTAAACAGACAGTACACAATGGCACCTGACCTTATCAAATGTGAATTACAAACTCATTCGAGAAACCTTCTTCCCTAAACCATATGTTCAAGCTTTGACAATAGCTCAGATTTACAAAAACTGGAATACCTTCTGGGTGAAATTAGTGAGTGTGCCATAACGGCAGGACTCTATGTCCCATCTTGCCACACCACCAGACAAGAGTCACATCTTGAGTGAACTACAAATTATATGTTATTTTGATGTTTATAATAATCAATACTGTTACAATGTATGTGTGCTTTGGCAATATTTACCTTGTATTTTCATGCCAATGAAGCGCCACTGAATTGAATTGCGAGGGGAAAGAGGGGATGAATGGACAGAGAGCTGTGGGCGAGGGCGGAGGAGGGGAAAGAGGGGATGAATGGACAGAGAGCTGTGGGCGAGGGCGGAGGCAGAGCAACAGAGAGGCAGAGGCCCCCAAGTGGAGTCAGAGGAGCAGGCTTTTAAAAGGTCCACAGGGGACATGCCACTCATAGGAACATACTCTCTCTACCTCTCTCTCTCTCTCTCTCCCTTGTTCACAATTCACTTCTTTCTCTGTATTCTGCCTCCCCAGTCTCTCCTCGTGGGCTTGAATCGTGTTTTCCTTTTTCAGATTCCCTGTCCTCCACACTGTTGCTCACTTCCTTCTCTGCCGGCGTGCCAGCTCAAACCAGCTCTTGGAACTTGTTCATCCTTCCCCGTCTCTTATAGACTCTGACTCCCTCCTCCTTCTCCCACTCGTGTGAACTCGTCCCCCTCGTGGCCGCGCGCCTACACACACACACACTCTGACACACACACTATGACACACACACACACACACACCGTGACACCCACACACACTCTCTGACACACACACACTATGACACACACACACACCGTGACACACACACACACACACACAGAGCTACGTGTGCACAACAATTAGTCATAGGCCAATACCTGTGAATAAAGCACGGAGCGTTCCGTGAAAGGTTCCAAATGCCATCTTGGCACAACACTGTCATGAATGACGGACCATCGCGGTGAGGACCACCTCGCAACGAACACGCGCACTGTAAGAGCGCGGACGTTCTTTTCCAAAGTGGACCTTCTAGATGCTGGTGCAGCGAGCGAGCGGAGGAGGGAGGGAATGGCTGAATGAAAGGGAGAGGGGATAGAGAGAAGAAAAGAGAGAAGCAGAGTGGCCTATGAAAGGTTTACAAATGGTGATAATTGAGACGCACAGTCGAAGTGTGGCGAGGCAAGATGAAGCATTGCCTCCGCACACACACACACACACACACACACACACACACACACACACACACACACACACACACACACACACACACACACACACACACACACCAGAGAAAGAAGACGCATTACCCCTCTCACTCCCTTGTGCTTAGTTGGCTGAAAGGGGATTATTGTTGACAACATCTCAAACCCCCGCTAACAAACGCTCTCACGCGCACACACACACACACACACACACACACACACACACACACACACACACACACACACACACACACCCTGGGGAGCTGATCTGACAAGATCTTTAACATATCACAAGTCTCTTATCTCCACTTTGCTCACCCAGCAAGTGAACACGCACACACGCACGCACACACGCACACGCACGCACACGCACGCAGTTTCTTAGACCTTTAGTACACCCAGGGATGAGAATCGACCAGACTCATTCGGTCGTGACGGCAAGTGTTAATGCACCTCCCACGCAATCTTTTTTTGTTTATGTGTGTATGTTGATATGTGTGTGTGTGTGTGTGGGCTGTTTAGTGCGTCGGATATCTCTGGGTCTTGGATAAAGCATCACTTTTGAACCGTTTCTTGTGCCAGTGATCCCTACTGTGTGTTTGCGCCAAGTATGTGTATGTGTGTCTTCTCCCATCTGCCAACCCACTTAAAAGATTAGGGAGCACACACACACACACACACACACACACACACACACACACACACACACACACACACACACACACACACACACACACACACACACACACACACACACACACACACACACACACACACACACACACACACACACACACACACACACACACACACACACTCCTACGTCCCTCCTCGAATAGCATCCAAAGGACTTAAAACTGTGTTGGACATGATTCGATTTTGCAGACATACCCCAACATCTAAAGCTCAAAGTGAGGGAAAGAGGAGAGGAGAGGAGAGGAGAGGAGAGGAGAGGAGAGGAGAGGAGAGGAGAGGAGGGGAGAGGAGAGGAGAGGAGGGGAGAAAGTTAAATCTTATAAATACATCCAGAAGAAGGCAGCGAGAGCTAAAGTGCCCTGGTCTTTCTGAAAACACCTCAAACTCATCTCTGAACCTCTGACACAAGCCAGCGAGGACCGTCACGCCTCCAGAAGATAACCCTCACTGGAACCAGAGAAATCATTCTCTTCTGTCGATTCACACACGGTTCTTTTTTTCTGAAGCTCTCTCGGTCGACCCCGTTCACCTCGGCCGTCTCTCGGTCCCCTCCGAGTCGGGGTGGCGGTGGTGGAGACAGCCGGTCGTCGGGGGGTTGGAGGGCTGCTGGCACGTCGGACAGGCAGGAAGAGCACCGGCTGGGTGCCGTGCCAACAGCCCACCGCCTGTGTTACCTGGTAACGGCACATAGCTAATGAGCTCAGGGTGTGTTGGGCCACGGAGGCATCATGGGAAGGTCACAAAGCCAAACGGGCAGACAGGTCTGACGCCAAGAGAGCCGAGAGCGCAAAGCACACGCACGCACGCACACACACACACACGCACACAAGCTTGGAGGGAGGTCAAGGGAGCAAGGACGGGGATTTGACAGAGGACAAGACATGGGAGTGCTCCCACTAAGAATGCGGGTGCCAAGTGAATAATGCGACTGACTTGTAGTTCACACACACACACACACACACACACACACACACACACACACACACACACACACACACACACACACACACACACACACACACACACACACACACACACACACACACATCCAACTGAGCTCCGGCTAATCTGGAGAGATTTCCTGTCCCTCTTCCCTTGGGTTGGCCCAAACATTTAAACTGTCTGGGAGATTAAGCTGATGTCAGTGACACTGTGTGTGTGTGTGTGTGTGTGTGTGTGTGTGTGTGTGCGTGTGTGCGTGCGTACGTGTGTGTGTTTGGAGCGTGAACTTGACAGAAGTAGATGTGCCAGAGTTGCTAACTTTAGCTGTATTTTGCCGGTCCGACTGCATGTGTGACCGTGTCAGCCTTTTAAGTCACCACTCTTTTTAAAACGGTGAATATCAATCTGTCAGCTACCTCTCAATGTGTACGTGGAAGTGTATGTATAAATGTGTGTGTTTGTGTGTGTGTGTGTGTGTGTGTGTTTGTGTATCTCTGCATGATGCTGATCTCCTCTCTCGCCTCCCCAGGGAACAGTATGCTTCCTGCCATCTAGTGCCACCGCAAATCACTCCCCACACACACACACACACACACGCACGCGCACGCACGCGCACGCGCGCAGACAGGGCTCAAGCCTCCTCTCTGCCTGCGGGCCCATCACGGCCCCCTGCTGTCCTTGGAGCCCCAGCGGTCATCTGTCCCCCACTGGCTGACCTTCTCTCACACACTCACACACACACACACACACACACACACACACAGAGCTAAACACCCGCACAAACACAAACACAGGGAGGCATATCGACTGGCGCACACACGCACACACACTGAGAGCACACCATTATGAAACGCCTCCTCCCTTCTCTCTCATAAGCCCATACACAAACAAGGCTTGTTGCCATGACACAGAAAAGACACGCTGGCACAAAGTGCTTTAACATGCACCACTGACACAAAACCAATAAACCAAATTCATAACTTGACTTGGAACGGGTTGGCGCAAATATTTAGCTTTGTGCAGATGCCTTAAAATCACAGCTACGAGGTGCGGGGAAAAGGGAAAAGCTAGCGAACAGGAAGGGCCCACGGCGCGCGTCTCCATCGATTCCCCAGGAGGAGAAGGGGCCTCTGTCCGTGTTCTACCTCACAGAGACACCTCACGTAGACAGCGGGCATTTGTCGCCCACGGTGGCCATCAAACGGTTGTCCCGCTGCTGTGCCAGCGCCGTGTGTGTGTGTGTGTGTGTGTCACTGTGATTGTGCTCGGTAACGTGCGCTAAGGGTTTGTTGCAGCTGAAACAGCTAGCATTGAACTCTGACCAAACTCCACGATGCTCAACACCTCTTGTGTACCGTGGAAACACACACACACACACACACACACACACACACACACACACACACACACACACACACACAACACAACAACAACAAACAGAAGAGCGAGCGACCCACCCACCTACACACACACACACACAAGTAAAAGCGGTACATTACACACACACACACACACACACATATACATACACCCCACACACACAGACAAGACACGCGCAAACAGAATCCTTGCAAGACTAACAGCTGGTTTTTCTTCCTCGGCTCGCCTGCCTGGTGGGGTGCAAGCCTTTCATCATTCGCTGCCCACCCTCCTCCCTGTCCCCTCCATCCTCCCCCTCTCGCACTCCTCCGTCACCTCACACTTTCCTCACTCTTTTCGTTTAGATGGAAAAACGCGCCGCGCTTTCAAAGCTGTTTTTCCCTGCTGCCCTATTCCTCCTCACCCTGTCTGCACTTCTCTCACCCCCCCCCCCCCCTTCGGATTCCTCTCTTTCTATAGCCTTTCCCTCCCTCGCTCTCTCCCTCCCCCTCTCTCTCTTCCCAGACAGCGACGGAGGTTCACAGCGGGAGGCCAGGCGCAGGTTACAGGGGGAGGCCCCCAGAGCTCTTAACTCCCATGGCAGGCCCATTAGGAGCAGGCAGACGGACTGACACCACACATCACATCTCTGCCCGCCTGAGCGCTGGGCGGCCCAATGACCACAGGGAGAGAGCAGAGAGAGTGGATAGAAAGTGGAAAGAGAGAGAGAGAGAGGGAGGGGGGGGCGAGGGAGAGAGAGAGAGAAAGAGAAATAATAAAAAAGCACACCTGTACCCAAAAAGATAGTTCAACGCTTGCTGGCAGTAGGAGGAGCTGGAATGAGCGAGAGAGAGAGAGCAAGGAGGCCACTGCACAATATAAAGATAGAAAGTAGTGGGCCGAGATAGAGATACATGTTGAGGGCACAGAGTGAGAGAGACAGAGAGAGAGAGAGAGAGAGAGAGAGAGAGAGAGAGAGAGAGAGAGAGAGAGAGAGAGAGAGAGAGAGAGAGAGAGAGAGAGAGAGAGAGAGAGAGAGAGAGAGAGAGAGAGAGAAAGAGAGAGAGAGAGAGAGAGAGAGAGAGAGAGAGAGAGAGAGAGAGAGAGAGTAGAGAGAGAGAGAGAGAGAGAGAGAGAGAGAGAGAGAGAGAGAGAGAGAGAGAGAGAGAGAGAGAGAGAGAGAGAGAGAGAGAGAGAGAGAGAGAGAGAGAGAGAGAGAGAGAGAGAGAGAGAGAGAGGTAGAGAGAGAGAGAGAGAGAGAGAGAGAGAGAGAGAGAGAGAGAGGTAGAGAGAGAGGCAGAGAGAGAGGCAGAGAGGTCAATTATTTTGGGAGTGTGCTGAGAGTCTGTTAAGAGCCAGGTGCTAGCTGTGAGGTGTAGTGAGTCTGGCTGCTTGCTAGAGTTAAGTGTTCGGGTTAGGATCGGGGGGGGACGCAGACACACAATCTCATACCCGAACTGACTCTGTTTCGGAAAATGACTTCTATAAACAGACATAAAAAGTGGATAAAAGAGAGGGAGGACTTCAGGGAAATCATTCTCATCCACACGCTAAACCTGACGAGGTTTCAGAACATGAAAGTGTCGTCAGGTTGATAAGACTTGAGTGGCACGAAGACGCAAGACTATGATTGGAGAGGAGATGTTGAAAGTGGGAGGGGGGGGGGAGGTTGATCAACACTATTTTATCTATCAGATGTAACGTTCTGCCTGGCACACACACTTACTCAACCCGCACGGCGATCACTCCCTCCCTCTCTCTCTCTCTGCAGTTTTTTACATGAACAGTAAACCTGGTGTACTGGGAGAGAAACGAGCATTACAATGTTGCTTTTAGGGCTGAAAACAATTTTCATTCTGTGGTAATTATAGACCGACTGTGGAATACTAATCACTAGTCAACGCACACACACACACACACGCACACGCACACAGACAGACAGACAGACAGACAGACAGACAGACAGACAGACAGACAGACAGACAGACAGACAGACAGACAGACAGACAGACAGACAGACAGACAGACAGACAGACAGACAGACAGACACACACACACACACACACACACACACACACACAACTTTTGTCTCGCTTGCACACACAAAGTGCACATTCATTGCAGAAACCTCATTTATTTCCCATAAATTCGACTTTCCTACGGGGAACGGTACTTGATTAACACCTTCGATAATCGAAGAGGCTATGCTTTCATGATCAAATGTTTCTAATATCGCTCACTAAAATGCCCTCTACCAGTCCCACCAGTGTATATATATATATATATGTTAGACAAGAGATGAATTGAGGGCCAGTACTCTGCCCAGGGCGCTAGAAGGCCACGTATCTGGTTGCTATGCTGACAACCGTCTGTACAGTGGCGGCACCGGGGCACTTAGCAGGACCTGACCGAGGATGATGACGATGACGAAGCAGCAGCAGCCATTTTAGGACCGTTGCGTCTGGCTTCTCAAATAGCACCGTAACACCGGAGAAGTGCGTGCTATTCTGGTTCCTGGTTTGTATACCGTGACCTTTAAAGAGGCAGAGAAAGGAAATGTCAGATAGCACCTGATCTCCAGAGGATAACAATCTAACGACGAGACCCGTCACTAAGCCAACGGAGCCCAGCCTGTTTTTAGACAAGGTGGGTGGCTTTAGGTGACTGACAGGGCCATATACATAACCGCAGACATCGGGGGGGGGGGGGGGGGTGTAATCTTATACCTGTACACTCTCCGTGTTCCTCTCAACGAGAAGCACTCGGGGAGTCAGCCCGGCGCAGCCAGCCAAAACCCTCAACAACAAAAAGTCTGAGCCTGCGTTCAAAAGTCTGTAGGCGAGCGGTTTTTCATACAGGCCAGAAAAAAAATGTGGGCAAACAAAGCAGGTCCCGGGGCGTTCAGGTGGGAAAATGGCGTTTAGCAAAGAGGACTGGAGTGGATGACTGTGGAGAGTGGCTGACAGACAAGCTATAGCAGAAACATAAGGACTGTGGCAGCCATCCAGGAGCTGCTAACCAGGTGCATTAGTGGCTGCCTGGTGTGAAGTAGTCCCCGGGCTGTGGGTGGAATCAACACCTACCTCCTACCGCAGCACGAAGGAGGAGGAGGAGGAGGAGGAAGAGGAGGAGGGAAAACAGTGATTCTATCAAACACAGGGATCCACGTACACACACACTAACACACCAATTATACACTAATTGCTGTCCACACATATAGATACATGCGTGCACGCACACACATACATACACACACAGTTAAATGCATAAAACAGATAAAACAGCTAAATTAATCACTTCCCTAGGTAAATATGTGAAGTACGTACACACACAATCTTATGCGCGCGCACACACACACACACGCACACGCGCACACACACACACACACACACACACACACACACACACACACGAAAGTATTCACCCAGCCTCGTCAACTTACAGCAGAACAAAGTAACTTCACCCAAATCCTTCATTCTGCGACGATAATGACGGTGGAAAATGCTTCTGGACGACAGTGTTGTTTATTAAAGGGAAGTTACATTGACCTTAGCTAGCCATATGCCTGACAGTGTTGTTTATTAAAGGGAAGTTACATTGACCTTAGCTAGCCATATGCCTGACAGTGTTGCTACTTGTTGCATTTTACACGTTTGTTAAATCCTGATGCACCGATCCTAAACCATTGAGGTTTCTTGATCATAACCCGGATGATCAGACCAAAGGCGAGCCGAGTCCGACCTAGGAACAAGAGAGGTCGTGACCCGCGTTGCGGACCTGGGTCGAACCCTTTCACACCAACAGTCGACCCAGGAACAGGCCAGATCATTGGTCCGGTGGGAAAGGGGTATAGGAGAGCCTGTTGAAGCGCACACACTTGTCCCGTGCAGGTGGCGCTCAAAGCAAGCTCTTGTGGGTGCCGAAAAAACAAACACAGTAAGGTGTGAACTAATAAATAAACCCTTCACGTCGCAAAAAAAGACGCAGAGAAAAAGAGACACATCTATCGTTTGTTCCGTAGCTAAACCGCTGAGTGCCACCATAAAGTCAAATGTGAACACACACACATAAACCCATGAGCACGCGCACACACATACACACACACGCGCGCACGCACGCACGCACGCCCACACTAAGCTGGCTAGGGTAAAGGTTCCCTACGCAGACCTATTCCCTGCATAATGTGGGGAAATGGTAGAGGGTGTCAGAGTTAATATGTCTGAATGACACGCAGCAGCACAGAGTGCATAGACTGGCACACAAATGTGTGTGTGTGTGTGTGTGTGTGTGTGTGTGTGTGTGTGCATGCGTGCGACAGTAAACAGTAGCGGTCCATTAAACATGATCGGTGAGTGCCGAGGAGAATACTGTGATGATGAGTAGAGAACAGAAGGTCCTGTCCTTAGTGAACAACACTACAGCTGCTGCTAATGCAGGAGGAGGAGGAGGAGGAGGAGGAAGAGGGGCAGGACGAGAGGATGGGCAGGAGGAGGAAGGCGGCCTGTAGGAATTGTCAGCCCTCTGTTGTAGCCTGACGGCTGACTGCCGTGGGAGCTGGTTAGCGCTTTGCCTCCCGGTCAGTCACCTGCTGCCCGCACACGCAGCCTGGTGACCGCACGCGCAGCCTGGTGACCGCACGCGCAGCCTGGTGACCGCACGCGCAGCCTGGTGACGGCACGCGCAGCCTGGTGACGGCACGCGCAGCCTGGTGACGGCACGCGCAGCCTGGTGACGGCACACTAAGCCTGGTGACGGCACACGCTGCTCCACTGTAAACCCACAGCAGGCGTGTCATGAGCCGTCACGCCGCCGTTACAGAAAGACCAGGAGCATGCTGTTTCCACGGCGACCGCAAACCAGAAGACGACACACGAGCTCCGGGTGAAGACGGGCGGCCCGTTGTGGATTTTCCTCGGTCGCCATTAGTCCACTTTGCCAAAGCCCCGTTGGCGTCTCCTATTAGGCCACCGTAATGCCTGGGCTTTGTTTGCACTTTACTTTCCCCTGGGTGAACAACAATGTAAATGGCCTTCACATGCAGAGCCTGTTTAGAAAGAAGGCTTGAATAGAGTTGGCATTTTGTACTGCGCTGTTTGTTTGTTTGTTTGTTGATAGTCCTACAGACAGCGATCTGCCATTAACATACCACTCCGAATATTTTTCACCTTTTCTTTTCTTTATTTCGAGCAATAATTCAATTGTGCGTAGACAAAGACTCCCTACATACAAAAAAAAACCCATTGAAAAACCAAGTCAACGGCTACACTGTTCAGCTAATAGGAATCAATCCAAATCATCCATCCAGTGGGTGTAGGGGGCAGCCGCCGCTGATCCGCCATCTTTCCTCGTCTACGGCAAACTCACCTCCCGTGAAACAACACAGAGCTCACCTCCGTGGAGAGAAACAGACACCATGCTCCCCTCCATGGAGAGAAACAGACACCATGCTCCCCTCCATGGAGAGAAACAGACACCATGCTCCCCTCCATGGAGAGAAACAGACACCATGCTCCCCTCCACGGAGAGAAACAGACACCCTCCCTTCCCGCTCCCACCCTCCCGGGCGGACATCAATCAACTAGACACGCCTTGTCCGATTCGACTCAAGTAGCCGAGGAAATTCCGATAACCATCCCGACGGCTAATTGATGTCGGAGAGGATAGTCTAATAGAGTTCATTTACATTTCTGTTTCATGCTCTCATTAACTGAGTCGCTAGTAAGGGTGGGGGGTGGGGGGGCGCTGCAGCAGGGGTCATACCTAGGTACAACTGGACAGAGAGAGAGAGAGAGAGAGAGAGAGAGAGAGAGAGAGAGAGAGAGAGAGAGAGAGAGAGGGAGAGGGAGAGGGAGAGAGAGAGCTTCGAAACCACTCTGTGTATAGATAGTCCTTTGTGTTTCCTAAATGCTTTCACTTAAGTGAGAGTGTGTGTGTGTGTGTGTGTGTGTGTGGGAAGAGTGAGTGTTTGAGGGTATGTTTGTGTGTGTGTGTGTGTGCACATCAACGTTTGGGTGTGTAATTTAAGTGTCGTCGCTGGCAGCCTCTTTGATGGCATCTCTAAGGGGTTCACCGGTCAAGGTGTCAAAGCTCCTATTAATGAAAGGCTTTAAAGAAATGCAAAAGCCTTAGTGTGTATGGATTGTCTGTGTGTGTGTGTGGGAGTGTGTGTGTGTGTGGGAGAGGGAGTGTGTGTGTGTGTATGTGTGTGTGTGGGGGTGTGTGTGTGTGTGTGTGTGTGTGCTGATTGGTGTTTAGCAGCATGACTTGACGTTAATGGGCGGTAATGATACGGTCTAATTACTATGGTGGCTAACCTAGCATGAAGGGACACCCCAAACACACACACACACACACACACAAACATTTTCTTTAGCATGCAAAGGCAGTCACTAGATCCAGGCCCTGGGAAGAACAGTAGTCACGTTTGTGAAGTCCCCCATGGATGTCTATGGAGGCTGACAGATACTTGGTCCGCCTGCTAATCATGCTCTCTCTCTCTCACACACACTAACACACACACCCCTAACGCAAGTGTTGCTGTCGGCTAACACTTTCCCTCCCCATGTCACACACTCACGCAAACGCAAAGTTCACCTAATGACTCCCTGCCATTTCCGCTGTGACTTTAGTCAGCTGACTTTCACAGCGCACGCTGGAAAAGGTTCACACCAACAGCAGCACAAGCACAAAGGACGCGCAGTGCCTTCTAATCAGCTCCCTCACCGTCCTAATGAAGTGCTCCCTGTGACTCTGTGGGAGGTCACCTTGTGGCGTCACGGTGCCAGAAGAGGCTGGCCTGCACTGAGGACAGCAGCACAGCAGGGGGCAGACCTGGCGACGCGCCGCCGGCCAGGGATGGCAGGCGACGGCGCGATGGCGCGTGTGCGTCTGTGTCGAAGTGGAGCGTGTGCGTGTGAGTGTGTGATTGTGTGTGTGTGTGTGTGCATGTCGCAGAGAAGGAGCACCTTGAGAAAAAGGAACTGAGATGTGCGTGTACAGTGCGTGCCTATATGTGTGTGTGCGTTCACATACAGGTGTGTGGGCACAAGTTTGACTAGCGATCCCCTCAGGGTGAAGGCTGACACAACGGCCACGGTCTGTACGCTGGAATCGAAACCCCGTTTTCTCTGCAACGGGAAACAATGCAGGCAGGCAGACAGGCAGGCAGGCAAGCAGGCAGGCAGACAGACAGGCAGACAGACAGGCAGGCAGGCAGACAGACAGACAGACAGACACAAATTGAAGGGGGGGTTCTGATGCATGTCAGACCATGTTACCTGTGGGCACCAAAGGGGCTAACGCAAGACGACATGTGTGCCCTCGCACACACACACACACACACACACACACACACACACACAGGCTTGTGAACACGCAAACACACACTTTCAAATATTCCAGTACATGCATGCATACACACACACACACACACACACACACAGGGATACTTGTAAAACAAACACAATCTTTCATTGTCTGGGATGGACAGGTGCACACTCACATACCTATTCTCCAGCTTAAACACACACACACACACACACACACACACACACACACACACACACACACACACACACACACACACACACACACACACACACACACACACACACACACACACACACACACACACACACACACACACACACAGAGCCCCGGGGCTGGCGGGGGCCTGGATCCACCTGCCTCCTGAACACGCGATGCTGTCACCAGGCTCATGGCAAAACGTCAGCATCAAATCATCAAATCAATATAGAGCCCCGCTTACCCCAGCATGATATTTCCTGTGTGCACACTGCACAGCACATCCCAAACACACGTCGTGCTCCACACACACACACACACACACACACACACACACACACACGCTAACACAGGTGCTGCCAGCGATACAGCGAAGTTTGTTCCAAACTGTGAGGAGGAAAAGTGGTGTTGACAGGAGCGCTGGCTCCCCGCTCTGACAGCCCTCAGAAGACCGGAGGCCGACCCAAAAATGACCGTACCATCAAACCCTCCCTCCCTCCCTCCCTCGCCAGCAGCGTTCCCATAGAGGCCTGACAGATGGACGTCGCAGCGTGTGCCTCGCACATTACCAAGTGTTGTTTGTGTACGCCCCCAAATGAACGGCAGAAAGAAACGGTTTGGAGGTTCAGCCATTGAGCAGGTCGTGTTTCATGCGAGAGGCCCGCAACCGGGACAAGCAGCGGTGAGGACGTTCCGCGCTAACCTTCTGTGGCCGTCCGCCACGGAAAGTCAAGGCCTCCGCGACACACAAAGCAGCTGTCGGCAAGAGAAAGTGAGGGGTGAGGGGCGTAAAAGAGTGCATTCGTGTTTCTGGTTTGTCGTAGGAAGGGCTGTGGGAAGTTCAAAGTACCGGGACAACTTGAAGGTTGTTGGGGCCGCCGTCTACAGGATTAACTGCATGGGGACATGTCAAAGAGTCACTAGACACAGGCAGTGACACAGCCAGGGATGGACAAACAGACAGAGAGAGAGAGAGAGAATGATATAGGGAGACTGGGGGAGGAAGGAAGGAAGGAAGGAAGGAAGGAAGGAGGAAGGAAGGAAAAGAGGATGAAAAGAAGAAGGAGAAGGCGCTGATTGAGGAGCAACGGAGGAAAACAATAAGTAATGTGATGAGGGTGGGGGTCTGGAGGTTGGAATGGAAGGCGGAGGGCGAGGGACGGGGCAGAGGGGAGGCGTTGATGTGAGAGCATGGAACATCAAACAAACAGTCCCGCCTCCATTGCCTGACTACTGAGCAGCCACAGCAGTGTTTGAAATTCAAGGCCGGGTTAGCATTCACTGGCCTAGCGAGACAACAAGCACCTTCTATACACTCGCTCCGTGTGTGTGTGTGTGTGTGTGTGTGTGAGTGTAGGACTGATGGCTAAACAAAGGGTGAATGCAAACAGCTATTTGAAGTTTCACACACAAGCACACACATAAATAAATACACTCACACACACACACACACACACACACACACACACACACAGAGCCCCTGCATCTTAAAAGCTCACAATGAGTACAGAGCAAGCACAAGCACAAGCACACACACACACACGCACACGCACACAATGAGAGAGCAAAAGAAAGTGAGAAAGGGCGAGAGAGAGAGAAAAAGAGAGTAAGGGGGAGAGAGAGAGACAGCGAGAGAGAGAGAGAGAGAGAGAGAGAGAGAGAGAGAGAGAGAGAGAGAGAGAGAGAGAGGGGTGGGAAAGAGAGTGAGGGGATTGAGCTAGGGGGAGAGAGAGAAAGAGAGAGAGCGAGAGAGAGAGAGAGAACGCCCTTGGAGGAGGGTAGGGGGCCGTTAGGACAGACAGCATGTGTCCCCATCACCACGTGGTACGAGGGGACACGGAGTCAGCGAAAAGGAGAGAGAGAGGGGGGGGGGGCAGTCGGACCAGGGGGGGAGAACGAGGAGGGAGGAGGTGAGAGGAGAGGTGACACCGCCGCCATCACACTGGGCCTCCTTGCTGCCCTCTCTCTCTCTCTCTCTCTCTCTACCCCTCCATCTGGCTCTTTCAGCTGTCTGAGGTAGAGGGACGCCGTCTCACCGGACAACCCCCCCCCCCCCCCCCACCCCGTCTCTATCACTCTTTTCTGCTCGATGACTCTCTTAGCCATCTGCCACTGTGCTGCACGAGGCAGTGTGTGTGTGTGTGTGTGTGTGTGTGTTTTAATGTTTAATGGTATGGAGATCCACTGTATGAGTACGTGTGGGCAGGTTCCCATTTTTACTGTCTGTGTACATCTTTGTGTTTGTAAATGTGTATGCGTGGGTGTGTGTGTGTGTGTGTGTACGAGCACACTGCCCTGGTAGCAAATCATATTATGCAGTCTCTGTTGCTGAACACACACTTGTCACGCTTAGTCAAACACGGCACACACAGGAGGGAATAAACAGGCTCGACGGTTGAGGCAGTGCTATAGAGTCACGGACACACACACACACACACACACACACACACACACACACACACAGGCATAACACATGTAAATTGCCTACCTTGCTTGCCCAACCACTGACACAGTCAGCATTGAGCACAGACAGATCCAACCAGCACAGGGAACAGCTTATTCTGCAGTTGATAGCTGCACCAGGAGCGGTTATTTTTGGATTGTACTGTTTCTACATGTACTGCAGGGCACACACACACACACACACACACACACACACACACACACACACACACACACACAAGGATGCATGTCCTGTGCTACATAGTAAACGTAACGTGCAAACTGTGGTGCATAATGGAACTACATACTGGAGTCCTACTGTGTAATGGAGCTACAGTTAGGCCCAAAAATATTTGGACAGTGACACAATCTTCATGATTTGGGCTCTGCATGCCACCACATTGGATTTGAAATGAAACAACTACAACGGAATTGAAGTGCAGACTTTAAGGTTTAATTCAAGGGGTTGAACAAAAATATATGATTAAACATGTAGGAATTGTAGCTATTTTTATACAAACGCTCCTCATTTCAGGGGCTCAAAAGTAATTGGACAAATAAACATAAACCCAAGTAAAATGTTACTTTTCAATATTTTGTTGAGAATCCTTTGCAGGCAATGACTGCCTGAAGTCTGGAACCCATGGACATCACCAAACGCTGGGTTTCCTCCTTTGTGATGCTTTGCCAGGCCTTTACTGCAGCGGTCTTCAGTTGTTGCTTGTTTGTGGGTCTTTCTGCCTTAAGGTTTGTCTTGAGCAAGTGAAATGCATGCTCGATTGGGTTGAGATCTGGTGATTGACTCGGCCATTGCAGAATATTCCACTTCTTTGCTTTAAAAAACTCCTGGGTTGCTTTTGCAGTATGTTTTGGGTCATTGTCCATCTGTACTGTGAAGCGCCGTCCAATCAACTTTGCTGCATTTGGCTGAATCTGAGCAGAAAGTATATCCCTATACACTTCAGAATTCATCCGGCTGCTTCTGTCTTTTGTCACATCATCAATAAACACAAGTGACCCAGTGCCATTGGAAGCCATGCATGCCCATGCCATCACACTGCCTCCACCATGTTTTACAGATGATGTGGTGTGCTTTGGATCATGAGCTGTTCCAATTCTCCTCCAAACTTTCTTCTTCCCATCATTCTGGTACAGGTTGATCTTAGTCTCATCTGTCCAAAGAATGCTGTTCCAGAACTGGGTTGGCTTCTTCAGGTGTTTTTTGGCAAAGTCAATTCTGGCCTTTCTATTTTTGAGGCTGATTAATGGTTTGCACCTTGTGGTGAATCCTTTGTATTTACTCTCATGAAGTCTTCTCTTCATGGTAGACTTAGATACTGATACACCTACTTCCTGGAGAGTGTTCTTCACTTGAGTGGATGTTGTGAAGGGGTTTTTCTTCACCATGGAAAGGATTCTGCGATCATCCACCACTGTTGTCTTCCGTGGACGTCCAGGCTTTTTGAGTTCCCAAGCTCACCAGTGCACTCTTTTTTTCTCAGAATGTACCAAACTGTTGATTTGGCCACTCTTAACATTTCTGCTATCTCTCTGATGGATTTCTTCTTTTTTTTCAGCCTCAGGATGGTCTGTTTCACCTCCATTGAGAGCTCCTTTGACCGCATGTTGTGTGTTCACAGCAACAGCTTCCAAATGCAAACGCCACACCTGGAATCAACTCCAGACCTTTTAACTGCTTAATTGATGACAGGTTAATAAGGGAAGAGCCCATGCAGCGTTGTTATTTTTTTTTGCAGCCTTCTGAGTCAATTGTCCAATTACTTTTGGTCCCTTGAAAAAGAGGCGGCTACGTATTAAAGAGCTGTAATTCCTAAACCCTTGCTCCAATTTGGATGTGAATACTCTCAAATTACAGCTGAGAGTCTGCACTTTAAGCCCATATTGATTATATAATTGTATCCTGAATATGTTTTCGTAAACAGCTAAAATAACAACACTTGTGTCACTGTCCAAATATTTTTGGCCCTAACTGTATATACTGAGAGTACTACAATGTAATGGAACTATATACTGGAGTACTACTGTGTAATGGAACTATACTAAAGAGTACAACTGTGTAATGGAACTATATACTGGAGAGTGCTACTATGTAATGGAACTATATACTGGAGTACTACTGTGTAATGGAACTATATACTGGAGTACTACTGTGTAATGGAACTGTATACTGGAGTACTACTGTGTAATGGAACTATATACTGGAGAGTGCTACTATGTAATGGAACTATATACTGGAGAGTGCTACTATGTAATGGAACTATATACTGGAGTACTACTGTGTAATGGAACTGTATACTGGAGTACTAGTGTGTAATGGAACTATACTACAACTTACGGCAGCACTGGTGCCTCACAGTAAGATGGTCCTGGGTTCAAACCCCACCTGACCCAATGGCCTTTCTGTGTGGAGTTTGCATGTTCTCCCCGTGTTCGTGTGGGTTTCCTCCCACCATCAAAAACATGCTCCATTCTCCTACCAGTTTCCTGACCAGTCACTGCCAATTCACCTGGAGATGGTCTGTGTGTCCTATCTGTGTGAGCAAGTCTGTCGTAATATGTTGGGTGAGCAAGTCTGGCGCAAATTGGCTGCCGTGGTATCACTCAGACTGAGTGTTGTGTTTGACAGCTGTCGGTCCATTCGTTGTTCGTTCTGTGAAATTAATTGGCGACCAATTTGTGTAAAGCGCTTTAAGTATCGCGAAAAGCGCTAAAAACTAAATAAAATGAATTTTTATTATTATACTGAGAGTACTACTGTGTAATGGAGCAATACTGCAGAGTACTACTGTGTCATGGAGCTATACTGGGATGTGATCTGCCTGGGATGTGATCTGCTGTGATGGAGCAATACTGGGATGTGATCTGCTGTGATGGAGCTATACTGGGATGTGATCTGCTGTGATGGCGCTATACTGGGATGTGATCGGCTGTGATTGGCGCTATGGCATTGGGGTGAGTTACAGGGCTACGTCCATAATGTGGCCCGTTGACTGTCAAGGCTGATGATCAGAGCGCAGAGCCCCGAGCGCTACAGAGCTGCTCTATGTTATTTCATTACAAGTCCTGGAAGCCTCCATTATTCATAGAGGATGGACGGACGGAGCGAGGGATGGCGAGGAGGAGAGTGAGGGATAGAGAGATGGGCAAGAGAGAAGGATAAAAAAAAAGGATGACTGAACTCAAAACCTGATAAATATTCGATATATTTACACAAAGTGGAATATAGTTAGAGGTTCACTATATGAGCATAGTGTGTATATATATATATTGTATGCTCATATATTTTGTATATATGTACAAATACACACACACACACACACACCGTATATGTACGCATTTGGTTTACACTAACACACCAAATTCTGCGGGCGCACACACACACAGAGGGGCGTTTGGGCAGAAGTCAGCTCAGTATGCTGGAGTGGACATGGCCTCTTCATAATGCATGTGTTCAGTACACAGTGCACGGCCCAGTGTGGGCTGAGCACACACACCAACGCGCCGACGATATAGCAGAGGAGTGTGTTTAGAGAAGCGTGTTTAAATGTCAGCCACGTTAATCTCTCTCTCTCTCTCTCTCTCTCTCTCTCTCTCTCTCTCTCACAGAGCCATATTCACTGTGGACGGAGAAAGCACTAATGATAAACTGTGTCCCTCCGGCGTATACACACACACACACACTAGAACTACACAAAAAATGTACTGCATAAACTATCCCACAGCAAAAATATCCTACTATTCCCAGACATCAAAACAAATACGACACACGTAGATGATCAAACGCAATCGAATCCCTCCTCTTTCTCCATCCCGCTTACGGAAATACACACACACACACACACACACACACACACACACACACACACACACACACACACACACACACACACACACACACACACACACACAAATAACATGGGGCAGAAATAGTAATAATCTCAGTGTCGTTGGGAGTGCAGAGCTTAGGCTGAATGCCAATGACCTGTGGGGATGTCTCCCTAAAGACCAGATATGGAAGGACAAGGCGGACACACACACACACACACAAAGCATGCATACAGTGTGCACACAGATTCAAACACATAAACACACGCTTGAAGTATACACACACAGACACACAAACGCGTGCACGCACGCACACACACACGCAAGCACACACACGCACGCACGCACGCACACACACACACGCACAGGGAAAGGTCAGGGGTGTAATTCCTCGGTGCAAATGCCAATGACATGAGCATCACAAAAGGAGACGGAGAATCAAAGACCACAAGACCTTTACATTGCTAGCTCAGCCTCTGGCCCACGTGCTGGTGTGTGTACTTGTGTGTAGCTCTCTCTCTGTGTGTGTGTGTGGGCCTCTCAGTAATTAATCATAGCACTTGACCCAACGTTTAACCACATTTATTTCAGGATCCTAATGGGCATAATGTTCGGCCCCTTTTCTTAAACTCCGCAGGCAAAATCATAATGGGTAGGAGGGGAAAATGAGTTATTTTTGTAATTGCATTGAAACTTTAAATTAGTAGTGTTTTCGCAACACACACACACAAAAAAGCTTTGAGCCAACCCACAGAAATGACTTCCCTCAAGTAGAAATCTAAATTGGACGTGATACATAATTCAAAGGAACCGAGTTGGATTTGAATGACAAGGACTACAGCGTGTTACAGGCCCCCTCTGTGTCTCCTGGTGTCCCTGTGTCTCCCTGGCCCTCTGTGTCTCCCTGGCCCTCTGTGCCTCCTAGTGTCCCTGCGTCTCCCTGGCCCTCTGTGCCTCCTGGTGTCCCTGTGTCTCCCTGGCCCCCTCTGTATCTCCCTGGCCCCCTGCGTGTCCCTGTGTCTCCCTGGCCCCCTCTGTATCTCCCTGGCCCCCTGCGTGTCCCTGTGTCTCCCTGGCCCCCTCTGTATCTCCCTGGCCCCCTGCGTGTCCCTGTGTCTCCCTGGCCCCCTCTGTATCTCCCTGGCCCCCTGAGTGTCCCCGTGTCTCCCTGGCCCCCTCTGTATCTCCCTGGCCCCCTGCGTGTCCCCGTGTCTCCCTGGCCCCCTGCTGAAAGGTCACCGTCTTCATGCAAGCCAAGCAAAAATGGAGCAACTTGCACCTGGCAACCAGCGGGGGCTACAGTACAAAGTGTGAGAGTGTGTGTGTGTGTGTGTGTGTGTAGAGGGAAACGTGTGTGCAAGTACGCTTCCATGTGGCGTGCTCATGGGGGCGAGAGAGTGTGTGTGTATGTGACACATACTGCAGATGGTGAACGAATGTGGACAGAAGCTTTAGCGTGAGAGGAGAGGAGGAGAAAAGGAGGAGAGGAGAGAAGGAGGAGAGGAGAGGAAAGGAGGAGGAGAGGAGAGCGTCTCTCCGTGTTTGGTCTCCGTGGCAGTGTGACAGAGGGACAACAGGTGGCTAATTAGCCTGGTCTGGACAGAAGGTTCCATTAGTCAGTATGACACAGAAATGGAGCAGAAAACACCCAATGGTGCCACAGCGAGACGGGGAGAGAGGGAAAGAAAAAGAGACAAGCAGCTAGGAAGAGGAAGGAGAGAAGAGAGAGAACGGGAGAGAGTTTGGGCAAGACTTGGAGAGAAGGGATGCAAACATAAGGACTTCAAACGGAATGAGGGAGAGAGAGAGAGAGAGAGAGAGAGAGAGAGAGAGAGAGAGAGAGAGAGAGAGAGAGAGAGAGAGAGAGAGAGAGAGAGAGAGAGAGAGAGAACAGGAGGGTGTTTGGTGAAGCCCAGTTGAGGCAGAGAGAGGACCAGGCCGTCTTCAGAGTGGCAGCGCCGGCCCTCTCCTCCTGGCGTCTCGCCTACCCCAGGCCATCTCCGCCCGGCCGCCCACACTCAGCCTTTCACCCAGAGTCTCACTGAACAGGTGGAATCTGCTCCGGCGCTCCCTCGCTCTCCCGCTCTTCTCCAGCGACCTCTCACCATCTCTTTTCCACTTGTCGAGCTGAAGGGGGGACGGGGGGGGGGACGGGGGGGGGAACGGCTGGAGGAACGATGGAGAGACGGGGAGAAAGGTGTGACAGGCGCGAGCGGAGCCAGGCTCAGGTCAGACGGAGGTGGAGAGGAGGACGGGACGGAGATAAAAAATAAAAATAAAAAGAAGAAGATCCCGGAGGACAAGAACAAAGGAGACGGGCCGAGACCAGCGAAGACCACCCGCTGAGGTCTGGACTGAACGTGTGTGTCCGTATCCGTGACGGAATGCTGCATTCAGCCGTGAGGGCTGGTGGATCTGCGGCTCATGCACAGATGTGCGTGCTGGCGCGCGCGTGTGTGTGTGTGTGTGTGTGTTTGTTTGAGTGAGAGTGTCTGCTAAAGTCAACACACATTCATAAAAAAAAAAAAAAGATAGACAAACAGAGAGAGGGACGTGTGAGTAATGATAAAGAGGGGGAAATAAATGATGCGCCAAAAAAAAAGCGAATGAAATTATTAAATATGTTTCACATTAGATGGCTGAGGGGAACGCTTGCCAGGACGAAAGGAAGGATACAAAGTGGAAAGAAGTCGATACCTACAAGCAAAGACATCGACAGGAAGACAAGATATCATTCAACTGGTGGAGAGAGAGAGAGAGAGAGAGAGAGAGAGAGAAAGAGAGAAAGAGAGAGAGACAGGAAGAGAGAGAGACAGAAAGAGAGAGAGACAGAGAGAGAGAGAAAGAGAGAGAGAGAGATGGTTAGAGAGTGATGGCAAAGAAGCGGAGGAGAGCGAGACGGCAGAGTGGGAGATGGAGGGAGAGAGAGAAAAAGAGAGAGAGAGAGAGAGAGAGAGAGAGAGAGAGAGAGAGAGAGAGAGAGGGAGAGAGAGGGAGAGAGAGAGAGATGGTTAGAGGTGATGGCAGAGAGGAGGAGGAGAGCGAGACGAGAGAGAGAGAGAGAGAGAGAGAGAGAGAGAGAGAGAGAGAGAGAGAGAGAGAGAGAGAGAGAGAGAGAGATGGTTAGAGAGTGATGGCAGAGAGGAGGAGGAGAGCGAGACGGCAGAGTGGGAGGGAGGGAGGGAGAGAGAGAGAGAGAGTTGTGGACACGTACGTGAAGCCCTTGTCAAGATAAGGATTGCCACTCGTCAAAATGAGAAAGTGAGCGAGCGCGTGACAAAGGGCTGGGGTGATGGAGGGGTGGAGAATGAGAATGGGATAGGTCAGAATATGAAGCTCACTGAGGTATTGAAAAGGTTCGCCCATTGTGTATGTGTGTGCGTGCAGGTAAGTGTGTGCAGGTGTGTGTGGGTGTCAAAGTGATATACGATGAAGGGGGATGAAAGGAGGTGATGGGGGAGAGGAGGGGGGGGGGCTAGGGAGTCAGGAGAGAGACAGCTGAGGAGATTGGAGGAGAAAGAGATGAGAGAGATATGAAAGGGGGATGAAGCGGAGGAGGGGGCTCGTCATCTCCACTGAATGAGAGGATAAATCTGGAGGTATAGAGGGTCTCTCTCTGTCTCTCTCTCACTCTCTCTCCTCCGCAGGCAATCTCCAGCTATTTATTTCCCTCTCCCCCTTTCATTTTGAGGCCGCTCTCAATCCCTCGCTCTTTATTTCTCTCTGGGCTGTCTCGTCGGTTCTCTTCTCGTTTATCTCTGTTCATCTTTTTTGTTCTCCCTCCACTGTTGCCGGGCGAGTGGTGGAGGAGGGACAGTGCAGATGAGACGATGCCCGCCTGCTGCACCCGCCGACAAAGGATCAGATGAACGGTTTCTCTGCACGAACACAAAGATATTCCCACACGTTACACTGGAGCGTGGGTTTGACCATACAGGCAACACTTCATACAGATCCTCGTACTTAAGACCACCCCTACCCAGAGAGAGAGACACACACACAGACACGCACACACACATATCAACATATCGAGATGCCTCTCAATGGAGATCCCAATCCCTTTTTCAACCACACAGTATATGCCGCGAACACACACACACACACACACACACACACACACACACACACACACACACACACACACACACACACACACACACACACACAGATTCTTCCGCCTATCTACCCACGCATAGCATATCAACCCATTCATTTCATCGTTGCAAAGACAATGAGTGGAAAACAGAGATGCCATTGAATTCCACCCAGTGCAGTGCACAGAGGGGCGTCATGGTCGCCTCCCTTCCCTCTACCCTCCTGTCTCTTTCCCTCTCTCCCTCCCTCTCTTTGTTACCTATTTTCTTTCTTTCTCTCTTTCTGCATGTCTGTTTTTCATCTCTCGCTATGTCTTCTCAGCCCCCCCCCCCTTCACTCCGTCTCCCTCTCCTGTCTGCTCCGTGGCTGGTTGAGATGTTGCAGATACAGCACTCTGGAATAGAAGATGCCTGATGGGAATAGAGTGGGCGGAGGAGGAGCGCTGGATTAAACATTGAACGAGGCGCGGAACGCCCGGAGCGACACACATTCATCCAAAGTTATGCACCACGAGAGTGTGTACCTGGGTGCAATGCAACACACACACACACACACACACACACACATGCCCCCTTACGAACACACGCAGACATTCTTGTACGACCGCCCCCACACACACACACACACACAAGAACACTCATTCCACTTAGCATTAAAACAATTTACGTCTGTAGCTGATCTATTCTTGGGTACACGAATCTACTTTTCCCACACACACACACACACACACACACACACACACACACAGTATAATATTTGTTAACGATGTACAACCTCCCTCCACCTCTCAATCCTTCTAAATCCCCTCCATTTGCAGCAGTGACTTTAAGCCGTTCTAATTACTAATTAAACACGGCCGAATGTGAGGGAAGCACGCTGACAGAGATATTATGGGCTGGCTAGATAAAGGTAATGGTGGTGGTGGTGGGGGGGGGCAGTATGTTTCAGGGTCGTCTAGGATAGGATCTCTCTAAAAGGGACAGAGGTGAAGGGTCACAAGGGAGGAGAGGTCAACTCAGCTTTGGACCAAACTAAAACAGTCTGGCCGAGTCGGAAGTGTTCATTGTGATCCATAAAAAAGGAACGCTGTCTATAAGAAGACAAGATTCATATGAAAGACATGAATTGAATGGAAAGATATTTTTATGTTTCAGGAATGCCATTATTTGTAAAGAATTATGAAACGCAATTCAACATAATGTTTTAGTATAATAAAGTGAGCTTATATATATACATATATATATATACTGTATATATATATATATATATATACACTCAAACATAAACAGTAAGAGGAAAAGGCAAAATAAATCCCCACGTCCTCAAAATAAAACTATTTTTTCCCCTATTCTGAACTCACCGATCCCCTTCCCCCACCTCTGTCAGTTGCAGTGTCTGATACTTGGTGAGGTAAAAAAAAACTAAAAAATACAGACAGCATTCCCAAGGGGCTTGTTATAAAATATGTGTCTTTCCTGGAAAAGAACACTGGCACTTCCAACAAAGAACTACAAATAGCCCAGCATTACTTATTTCCACATTAGGAGATGTGGCCAACCAGCACACGTTTCACACCTGGTTTCAACATGCCTTTACCTCCAAGAGCCTCTTCAAACAAATGTTTCAGGTGTTTACGGTTTTGCGGGCTATTCTCCAATGATACGTTAGCTGGTGTTTTCTAGAGCTTTGACACAAACACGCAAAGAAAGACAGAAACGAAACAAACAAACAAACAAACAAACAAACAAGACCACAAAGAGACATTCACGCACTCACACACTAATCACAAGTCAACAACAGGTGTGTAGCGTCACACTGGAACACACACACACACACAAACCGACGCACAAGCCTCTGATGCAGTGGGATCACTGGCAGGAGCCCAGCTTTATCTTTAGAACGCAGCCGTTCCAATCCAAAGCGCACACGCACACACACACACACGCACACACACACACACAGCCAGAGCCATGGGATCCAGGCCACTCACTCAGTCCTCCTGGTAGGTGTTTCACCCCAGGTGGATCCTATACCCCCCCCCCCCCCCCCCCCCCCCCCCCCCTAGGTGAGAGGACTCAGAGTGGCTGTGACAAGCTCTATGACACTAAACTATCCCCAGAGAGAAGACGCAGGGGACGGGCCGGCTGTGAGGGAAACGAGCCGCTGGCCGTGCTTTGTTCAGGAGAGGCGAGAGAGAGAGAGAGAGAGAGAGAGAGAGAGAGAGAGAGAGAGAGAGAGAGAGAGAGAGAGAGAGATGGCCACGGAGGTAAGGAGGAGGAGGAAGAGTGGCAGAAGTCAGCGGGCAAATCCTGTCCATTCAAGCCCTCCAAAGAGAGACAGGCCAAATAGGCTTTAGGCCATTTATCTGTCAATCTGTGTCAATCCATTCAACATGACTGACCGCCTGGCTGACCGGCTGGATGGCTGGTTGGAGCAGACAAGGTGAAGGCTTTGAGTATGGGGCCTCAGGGCTAGGAATAAACACTATAGCTCTCTCTCTCACTCACTCACACACACACACACACACACACACACACCACCCACCACCCCCCCCCACCCCCCCGCAGAGAAACACAGTCACTCTGCATGACAGATCCCTGCAGTCATTCACTCTCCTATCTGTCCATTAAGGCAGGGCAGCCATTAGGAGCCTGTCGATACAGACGAGAGAGCCACGAGAGACAGGCTGACATAGAAATAGACAGGAGACCAACCGAGAGAGAGAGACGCAATGAGGCAGACGAGTGGAGAGTAAGACAGGGAAATAAACAGACAGACAGACAGAGAGAGACAGACAGAGAGAGAGAGAGAGACAGACAGACAGACAGACAGACAGACAGACAGACAGACAGAGATGCCAATACAACAGACAGGCTGAGGACCAATATAAGGCTAGACAGGGAAAAAGCAAACAGGCAGACAAATGAGTAGGCTGGACAAACAGACAAGGTCACAAAGCCTTGGGAAACCGTGTTTATTCTCAAACACACACACACACACACACACACACACACACACACACACACAGAGAGAGAGAGAGTGACAGACAGACAAGTATTTGGTCAGCAATAATATAGTGGCACTCCAATACTATTTCTTGGTTTGGCTTTATTTAAGGGACTTTCATAGATGATTTGCTTACTCTTTCAGTTGAACTAAAAAGCAAAGGAACACTAGGAAATGAAATGCCTTTTAAGCCAGGGGGCTCGGGAAATTCTTTGGAGTGCTCATCACGTCTTCAGACAATAATAATAATAAAAAAAAAAATTAAAAAAGGAGAGGAAGGCGGCCCCTTGAAACTCAGAGAGACAAACATGTGGTTTGAGGCGCTGGGGAGTCCTGGTCTGCTGAGTGCACCTGTTCAACGACCTGCCGAGTGTTTGGCTGGCGGGGGGAACCCACTGAACGCACGGCGTCTTCCATCTCCACGCGCCGAGACCAGACTTCACCGGCAGGCCTGTTTAGCCGCGCACCTCGAGACGTCTCCGCTGCTCGGCTCCTCCCAGAGTCCGCTGCCGAGGAGATTAGCCGCGCACCTCGAGACGTCTCCGCTGCTCGGCTCCTCCCAGAGTCCGCTGCCGAGGAGATTAGCCGCGACGCCCACGTCTCCCCGGCGCGGCGGGGAAAAAACTCGCGCTGAATGCGTTTACCCCCCCCCCCTCCCTCCTCCTCCTCCACGACGACGCTCCCGCCCCGTAACGGAAAGAGAGTTGTTTCCTTTTGCATCGGCGTGCCCTAAACAACGGCGGTTCACGCAGGTGGAGAGCTAAAGCTAGAGGGAGAAAGGAGGAGGAGGAGGAGGAGGGTGAGGGAAGGAGAAAGAAGGTCAGGTAGAGTTGACAAAGTGGTGGAGAGTGGAGAGGCGTAATCAAGACCACCGAGGAGAAGGCTTCCAAAGTGGACTGTAGGGAGACGTAAAGCACTCGGACACGGACACGGACACACACACACACACACACACACACACACACACACACACAAAGGCTGTCCACGCTCAGTGCAGTGCTAAGAGGCCCGGCTACACTCAAGTTGTACTTTGGTACAACATCCAGAGACTTTGAAGTTAAACGAAAGGTCAGGAGAAAATCTTAGGGGCAAATGTGTTCATTGTTCAGCAAGATGAAAGGCAGATGCATTTCTTTTTGAAAGATGCGCGGTGTGAATCTGCGCGAAGTACCGTTCAAAATGCCGTGCAGCGTGAGGGGTTTACGTGTGCATCGAAAGCCGGCAGGGAGTAAGAGAGTGAGGCATTTTCTGCATTACACCAATTTCATGTGATTTACTCCAATAATATTCCACAGAAAAGACCATATCAGACAGTATCATATTTAGAAATCCATCACACTTTAATAACACCGAAATACAAAAATAAATTGACAGGACCAACTGGAATAAAAGGATTCGAATGAAGAAAAAAAATAAAAGAAGAAGAAAAAAACCCAGCACATTCACCACAGGGATACAGAGAAAACGTTTAGATTTTCCAGCAGCAGCAGCAGCAGCTATGTGACCGAGCGCTAATAACACTGTTGCTAGTACACCTTCCAAAACGCTGACCCCTGACCTGCTTTAACATTCCGCAGGTCCTCGGCCAATTTTACCCACCACAACAACCACGATACCGACAACAGGAAAAAACAGAAGAGAGGATCGCTGGGATAGCGATCGGGCACGTAATGAAGGCTCTGCTTTGCCTGCCGCGGCCAAACAGAGCAGAAGCGCTGAATAGCATGGCCACGTGACTCAGCAATGTTCTGCTTTTTGTGTGTGTCCCCCCCGTCTTATGCGGAGATCACCGCTTAAACAGACACGCATCCAGAGGAACCCCCCCAGAATGTGCCGCAGCAGGCCTGGACGTGAAGGGGGATTGCATACCAGAGATACTTCAAACGGCCCCCAGACGAAGTACAGGAAACCTGCTGCTCTGTCATTTTACAGGGGGAATCATTTTCTTCTAGGAACAGTAATCAAAAGATTTTTTTCTCCTTTTAAAGCCCCCTGTGGAGAAGCATTTCCTCCCTCTTTCATCTGGAGCACAGATGGAGATAGTGGGTTAGGATATCTCTCAGAGAGAGTGAATGAGTAGGGGGGACGGGGGGGTGAGGCGAGGACAGATCTGCTTGTTGTTAATGTGAAAGATAACTCCAGAGGTGTGTCAGGTCTGCGAGGAAACGACAAGTCATGTGTGGGAGTGTGTGTGTGTGTGTGTGTGTGTGTTTCAGACACCAACAGAGGGAACATTTTCAAAAGAGCCGGAGGACGGTTCCGATGATGAGAAAGCCATTAGTAGGACGTAGCAGGAGGCCAGCGTGGTTCAATGCCTTCCTCCACTGTGTGTCTGAACGGAGGCTGATGAGGAACCAGCCACCAACCAGCACAGCCCCCCCGAGCCTGGCCCCTCCACAACCGCCAATTACCTGCCAATGGGCGAGTGATTACGCCTGCGTATGTGTATGTGTGTGTGTGTGTGTGTGTGTGTGTGTGTGTGTGTGCGCATGAGTGCGCGTGCATCAAGCCATGTATAATGCTCCCATCCACATTTACACAGCCCACGACACCGACGGGAGTCTACGGTCAGCACTCTGGAATATACAGCACTTGGTATAAACGACATTTCTTTTCAGAAGATTTTCTGGTAAATAAATATACACTTATAGATACATCGCCACTGACATCCATCTTTTTTACACAAAGATAAATCACAATCCGTTACCTCACACATTAAAACAAAATTCGTCAAAAGAAAAAAGAAAAGAAAGAACATCTTTTTTGAAAAGCGTGTGTCAGAATGGGAGCAAAGGGGTGTTGTTGTAGAGGCGATATGAAACATGAACAAAGTGCTTAAATAAAGCGTGACAGTCAAGTTAAGGGTGTGGCTGGAGGCCGGGGGGATGGGTGGTGGACTGAGGATGGACTGAACAGTAGCACAATGGCTCTGGTCCATTCATCTACCAGCCGTCATCCCAGAACGCTGCTGGGGAGAGGGATCCACGTCCCTGGTGTGATGGACGCCTGTTTAAAAGTATGGTTCTCCAGTCTAAAGTATGGTTCTCCAGTCTACTGGAAGTTGGGTGAAGTTGATGTACAACAGAGTTAGGCCCTTGTGTCAAGCACATTGAATTTGCTTTGTGTATGAAATGTGCGATGCAAATACATTTGATTTGATTTGAACAGAGAGACAGAACCTGTATGAAATGTGCTATACAAATACATTTGATTTGATTTGAACAGAGAGACAGAACCTGTATGAAATGTGCTATACAAATACATTTGATTTGATTTGAACAGAGAGACAGAACCTGTATGAAATGTGCTATATAAATACATTTGATTTGATTTGAACAGAGAGACAGAACCTGTATGAAATGTGCTATATGAATACATTTGACATCGTGACGGTTAGGGCCTGACTAATCCTAGCCAACCCGTCAATGAGTGAGAGGTCACCTATGCCGCCGGTGCCGGCCAATGAGGTCTCAGCTGGCCCATTTAAATGAACTGGGGTTCTACTACGTCCTTTCTGCTGTATGTGCATGTGTTCTCCCACCTTCATCTGCTGGTTCTCCAGATAGTGGCCCAGGTTAGCAGCAAGGGTGGGTTTCACAAGCCCCCGCCGGGGGGGGGGGGGGGGGGGGGGGGGGACAGGCAAGGCCCGCCCTGGCGAAAGGATGTTCGCAAAAAGGTGGACCTCGTTTTTTTTATTGACATCCTGTATTTCTACAGTAAATTGCTAATCACTTATTTTTTATAATTCCACCTTATCACTCAACCAGCTGTAACATAAAAAAAAAAAAAAATCGACTTCTCCTTAGTCTTGATCATTCAATTAGGTAAAAAAAAAGCAGACACCCTCGATGGTAACATTTTGTGTCCAAGCCAGACCAGTGTGGCTCAGGTGGATCAGTTGAGTTCAGGGTCCGATCGGGTCTGCTCGGCCATGTGAGAGGGCCCCGTGCTCTGCTCCCTGAGAGGGAGGAGCGGCGGGGACACACAGTCCATCGCCTGCAGCGCAGTGGACTCTAGCTGTCGCTCCGTAAGGGCTACCGGCCCCCCTCCACTAACCTCCTGCACCCCACGCCTCCTCTCTCATCAGGGGGTCACGCAGCATCAAGTGATTCAGAAATAGCGTCATGATGGGCTGAGATCATCCATATGGATGAAATTATGCAGACCAACTCCACGCATAATGTTACCACAAAGGCACATGAATCAGCACGCACGCACGCACACACACACACTTGTGGATCAAATATCTGAATACAATCAAATGGGGCACGTGGTCCTAATGTATACAGGGCAAACTCCGAGTGCAACAACACACCCTCAAGCAAACAGAGAAGCACACGCTCAGCAGCTACCTTAAACTTAAGCATCGCTAATCCGTCAGTGGAACATACTGCGTAGGGTGGTGAGCTCCTTAACCTCATTCCATGGCTGGCATTCGCTCCAGTCCGCTAACTTAGGACTCCACTGGGACTCTAGTGGGCATATGCACCGAGCAGCAGGTTTTAAAGCGAGTGGTCTAAAAAACTTGGCCAAAACGAGGCGTGCAGGCCCGCTCAGTCCTTCATAGGAGGGCCGTGCACTAACAGTGATTTGTCCGTCAGCAGCTATAAATAACACCCTCCCCCCGCCGAGTCTTCGGAGACCACAGACATCCACCAGGGATTTATCAAAGATGTTCAAACACAGAACAGTCCGGAGAGAGAAAACAACGGCCCTGCGATGATGGCCACGGCGTTCTACTTTCGGAGAATTCCGCGCACAGAAGCCGCCTCAACGCTCGGCTCTGCTGGGAGCGCGGGCGGTTCAACTGGGGTCGCTCTCTGTAGTTGGTCTAACGCTAAACAGACGGAGGGTTTCATAGGATTAATCACTGCGGCTCAATAACAGGCGGATATCAGCCATCAGCCTCCCCTGTCTCTCCCTTGGAGAAAAGCTAATGCGGAACACTTCCATGCCTTCTGCTGAATTAAACATGCAGAGATCTGCTTGTTCGGAGGACTGAGAGAGAGAGAGAAAGATGGAGCGAGCGAGTGAGAGAGTTGGGAAAAAGTGATAGTGAAAGTGCGTCTTTGAGAGAGAGAGAGAGAGAGAGAGAGAGAGAGACACATTTATTATTCCGCCTCCGCACAGTGTATCCCTAGAGAAAAGCTAGCATTTCTTCCCAATATTAATGATGGCCTAGTGATTGACTATGCTGAAGAAAATATAAACGCCTTCCTCTCCTCCTAATTAGATGAGCGCAGGGTAAAGGTGTTGGCTGTCGGGTGTCTTCCGGTGCTGTGTGTAATGGTGGGTGTAATAGTGCTAATAGATTTCCTCTTCCTGTAATGTCTGCTCCACCTGTTTCGTCGCCTTCCACAACTCGGTAGTTCTCACTCAACTCTTTAGAACGCAACACAAAAACACAAATGAAATGTTATCTTCCCGCAAGCCAGAGCGCTCACTCTCTTCTTCTCCCTCCCTCTTTTTTCTCCAGCAGAATGGCACGGAGCCTAGAGCACTGTAGCTGCACTGACCTGTTGACCTTTACTTAACACTGGGGGCCAACACGCCGCAGCCCAGATGCGTTCAAGAGCCCAGTGTTTGCTGAGGGTTTGGTAATACTGTGGCTGTGCCTTTCACTGACAGTACGACGGGTCTGTTACGTGACCGTGTGATGTTGCACAAAGTTCAAGTGTGCCTGGCCTCCCTTGGGGACTGTTCGAAACTGTTTTAGAACCTTTCGAACTTTGAATGCATGAGGGTCAGTCTTCTTCAAGAGGGGCCAATTCAATTCCAGTCCTGCCGGGCACCCTGTATGATACATAGTGAATAGTTAAATGAAAGTCACCGAGTGAAATATTTCTACGGAATATGTGACGGTCCTGTTCATTACTAACGTTGTTTTTTTACCTTGAGTAATGTAATGTGTTTTGCCTCATTTAAAACACAGCGGGTGGCAAGATAAAAAAAACGATAGTCCCCACCATCACTTAAGGGCGTATTCACATTATGCAAAAATACACAAAGCAAACAGAAAGACACAAGAGAGACGAAACGTGAATGGAAATGGAACCAGGAAGCGGAACGTGGCGCTGGAGAGTGTGACAGAGAAGAGCAGTGAAATAATCCATTACAGGAGTCATTAACACCCCAGTGTGGCTCTGTGCGCCCCGAGGGAGGGAGCGGCGTTCTTCAGCGACAAAAAACACCATTACACCACAACAACAACAACAACCAGGACAACAACAACAACCACCACAACATCTGCACCGTGCCAGAGTCATGTGACCAAAAAAAACAAAAAAAGGAGTTCCCACGTCACTTCCTGGAATTGTTCTTGTTGCCAGGCAACCATGGCTCCTTTTTCTAGGACACAATAACGCGTTTTATTCCCACCTCTGGTCAGTGATTTTAATGCCGTTACTCGCAATGGACGGCTCCGCTGGCACAGTGCCAATGAAACGCCTTCTATAGACGCTCTGTTTGTTGACACATTACGAGCGCAGTCAGCCGCGCAGAAACACAGCCTGTTACTCTGGAGGCCTCGCAGAAACACAGCCTGTTACTGTGTGGAGGCCTCGCAGAAACACAGCCTGTTACTCTGTGGAGGCCTCGCAGAAACACAGCCTGTTACTCTGTGGAGGCCATGCAGAAACACAGCCTGTTACTGTGTGGAGGCCTCGCAGAAACACAGCCTGTTACTCTGTGAAGGCCTCGCAGAAACACAGCCTGTTACTCTGTGAAGGCCATGCAGAAACACAGCCTGTTACTCTGTGGAGGCCTCACAGAAACACAGCCTGTTACTCTGTGAAGGCCATGCAGAAACACAGCCTGTTACTCTGTGGAGGCCATGCAGAAACACAGCCTGTTACTCTGTGAAGGCCATGCAGAAACACAGCCTGTTAAGCTGTGTTTCTGCGAGGCCTCCACAGAGTGTTACTCTGTCGAAGCTCCTTTTACTGCTCTGTTGACATACAAGGTTCAAAGTCACACACACACAGCCAGAGATCTCATAGTGTCACAGATGGGAATTGAAAGGCCAGTGTCTGTAGCCCTCACCCCTCAAACATCCACCACTGAACTAGGAGGAACAGTGATATTTACTCAGGCTTCTCCAGGCTTAGGCAAGGCAAGTTAAGATCCCACAGAGGCCCTAGCCTTGCACGAACGTTGCTTTGCAGACTAGAAATGTGTAAATTGGGCTTTCGCGCGTTGCGAAGTCGTCGCCGGATCAAAGTCTTCTGATATTTGTAGTCTTGTTGATTGAGTTTTTTTTTTTTTTGTATTAGTATTTATTTGCCGCGGTGCGCACAGTCACTCGTCACGTAAATCACACTTGCTAAGCCGCCACGGATACAAAGCGATAAGCAGCGTTGGGAGTGACATCCTTTCTTTTCGTTAGCGCTTAGCATGTGTCTGGGGTCTGTTTCACGTCCCGCGTGGTGTACACGTCACATCCAGCCCCCGTGCTCCCCTACCACCACCACCACCCCCCCTCCTCTCCCGACCTCCACATCAACCCACTCCCTGTTTTCACCGTGCAGACATTTTTATTAGGGTTATATTTTGGCTCTCTTTTTAGTGAAAAATTATCATATTTGTGTAATCATATTTGTCTCTAGGTGGAACTTGGAGAAGGGGGGGGTATGACAGATGGTGTTGCTTCGAGGAGGCGGTAGGTGGAAATATAGCTGAAGAATGGTGATGTGGCCCGGGGGTTCCCTCCCTCCTCCCCTCCATGTCCTCAGCTTCCTCCATCCTCTTCCTCCCTCTCCTCCATCTTCTTCCTCCTCCTCCTCCTTCAGGCTCAGACGTAGATGGCAGTCCGGGAGATGACGGAGCCGTCGCGCTGGGACTCCATGTCGTCGTCCAGGTACACGCCCATCTCCTCGTCGCCGTGGCGCCGGATGTGGTAGGGCGGGGCCACGCCACCACCTCCTCCTCCTCTTCCTCCTCCTCCGCTGCCGAACCTATCGTAGCGCTCCTCCTCCTCCTCCTCCAGGCTGTCGTCCAGGGCGTCAAACTTCCTCCGCTCGGCCTCGTCCATCTCGCTGCTCAGCAGGATGTCGTGGGCGGTGGGGGTGGTGCCGGCAGAGGGGTGGTGCTGGTGGTGGTGGTGGTGGAGGTGGTAGTCGCCGGTCTTCTCCGTCAGCGTGCCCGTGGCGTCGCAGCCCTCCCGGTACGTGTACACCGGCCCGTTGTTGTTGGCGCCCGCCGCGTTCTTGTTGCCGGGGGCGCCGCCGAAGAGGAGGCGGGCCTTGTTGCCGTATCCGCCGGCGCCGCCGGCCGTGGACGTCCCCGACGCCCCGTTGCTGGGGTAACCGCGCCGCTGCTGCCGCCGGCCGCGGTTAAAGAGTACGGCCACCAGGGCGGCGACCAGGAGCAGCGCCAGGAGGCTGCCGATGACGGCGCCCGCCACCACCCCCGCGCTGGACGGGTCCACCTGTGCCTCTGCAGAGGGGGGAGGAGGGAGGGAGGGGGTGGGGGTGGGGGGCAGAGAAACGGGATTGGAAGAGGGGGGGGAGGAGCAAGGGTTGCGGTTGATGTGTTTTTGTTTTTTTATTCCGCAGTGGAAGTGTCTTCCTGGTTTAGGGCGGGTGGTCAGTGAGATCAGACTGGCTGCTGTGCCCCACTGTAACCCCCTCCCCAAGGAGGGCTGCTGCCGGTGCTGCTGCTTTTAGTTCCTAGTGTATAAAGGTCCCAGTGGTGTGAGCCAGGTTTGCCACTCCGCTCTTGTTTCAGTTGAAACAATGAACGAGAGGATTCTGAACAGTTTGGTGAGTTTTTGAGTGGCCATGTCCTGCTTAGGTCCGAGAGGTTGACCAGCAGAACATGGCACAGACAGACAGACAGACAGACAGACAGACAGACAGACAGACAGACAGACAGACAGACAGACAGACAGACAGACAGACAGACAGACAGAGGTAAACAGACAGTACACTCAGAGAGGGGGAGAGATAAACGAGAAGATGATCGGAGGTGATTGTCGAGGGCTGCTACATCACAATGCCAATCATTGACATACAGTACTGTTTTCTGCCCATTCACTCCTCCCCCCCCCCCCCCCCCCCCCCCTCCATCCTTCCTTCCTCGCCCTAGTCTTTCCTGTCCTCTCCGTACGTCGTATGACTGAACAGTCAACGAAGCCACAGGACGGCCTAATCTGCCCCCAGTGTGGCGGAGCGGGCCCAATCACCACTGATCAGACTCCCAGTGGCAGTGGGACGGGGAAGGGAGGAGAGGAAGAGGAGAGCTGGAACAGAGTCCCTGCCCACAGCGCTGATCCCACAGCAGCAAGGCCTCACAGGAGCAGGGGAGAGGCAGAGACAGACACTCTGGAGGACTGAGGAGGAGGAGGAGGAGGAGGTCTACAGGGGCAGGATGCGATGCCTAAACGAGGAGACCCACTGTGATGATGTGTACATTTGGGGACCGAAGGCATCATGATGATGATGATGATGATGATGATGGTGATGATACAAAATCTTTGTGCCCTAGTTTTCTCTGAGACCTCCATCTCCAAATGGATGTGAGGCACCTATTTTACCAAGCCTGTCTACCCAGCAGGGCTCATATATTATTCACATGGGCTGTGTATTTAGGACAAACCCAAAATAACAAAACATTCTCACAATTATACATAATATCGGCAATAAACAAAAACCCAGCAACCTAAACACATTTCCAGCAGTTTGTGACCAAAAACGATTCTCTTCCTAATCCCTGGAAACACCACGGAGGAAACGCCACGGAGGAAACGCCACGGAGGAAACGCACAGCGTCGAATGATTTACCGTGGAGGACATATTCTCAAAGCGCCTTTTTTTTTTTCTTCTAAAATGGAGCCTGAATTGCAGAGGGAGTAGTCACGGCAATCACCATCATGGCCGCTGCTCCGGGTTCCCAGCTCGGGGTAATAAATGTCACGGGGAGCCAGGGGGGGATGCTTAAAATCCTCTCCTGTATTAGCGTCATGTCGGAGAGATTAGGGGGGGAGGCGGTGGGGGGGGAGAGCCGGTCCGCCTGCCGTGCCCCCGCTAATCTAAACAGAGGGGATTTGGGGACGGAGGGACAAGGGAGGCGAGGGCCAAGCGTGAACAAAAGAGGGGGGGGGGGGATTTAACGCCGCCACTTTTGCGGCCGATCCGTGTAAGTCGATCGAACGACTGTGCGGGTTTTAGGAGCCATTATTTTGGGATTTCTGAAAGCCCTTGTTTGCGTCGGCGCCCGGGCTCGTCTCTGTCTCTCTGCTCGCGAGGCGTCGCGTCTCGTCTCGTCTCTCACAAGTCAGGGAGCGGAGCCGGGCCGCCACGGAGGAGCGCGGTGACTCGGCGGATATGAGAGAAGACTAGGGAGACAAAAGCATGGACGACGAAGGTGTCTCCACGGGAATGATGGGTTGTGAGTGCTGAAAGAAACAGAGACTATGGAGGGGGGTGGGGGGGTGAAGAGTACCTCTTCAGACCTGGTCGTTCTCAGACTGTCAACCTCTGCATGCACTTTCCCTCTCAGCCCTTGAGGACCAATCACACACACACACACACACACACACACACACACACACACACGGTTCAAGGCAGATGCAATCTCAGTCAAGCATCCATTCATTTGTGCACAAGCACACACAAGCACACGCACACATATACGATATCTACTTCTCCTAGTCGTGAAGTGCATATCAGAAATCACCGGAACCTCTACAACACACCCAATCCAGCACACTAACCCCCGTCGTCGGCACACACAAACTCTCCCTTCTTCATCAACAGCACGCCCCCACCCCAGCCCCTCGTCCTCCTCCATATCTCAATCACTCCACATTCAAAGCACTGAATCAAGCGCAAGGGAGGGGATTTCCTGCAAAATCATCCCCAATTTTCTGCCTCTCTTTTCATCCACAACTCCCCATCTTTTTCATCATTACCGCTGACAAATGGAAGGAAACGGGATACAATGTACTCATACAAACTCCGGTGAAAGAGAGAGAGAGAGCGAGAGCGAGCGAGCGAGCGAGCGAGAGAGAGAGAAGAGAGAGAGAGAGTACGCCGAGGGTAAAACTTTCCACTTCCCCAAAAAGTCCACGGAGATCCCCTCACTGCCTCGGAGGAGGCTTTCCGATTGAGAGGAGGCAGATGCACAAAAACGAGTGTACAAAATAGACGGAGACAGATGGAGGGGCAGAGAGAGGGATAGAGAATCTTCTCCTCCCTCATTAGCCTGTGACACGTCTCCCGCTATCTCTCACTGAGACACTGGCGCGCACACACACACACACACACACACACACACACACACACACACACACAGAATCATTTACAAACTGAAGATGACTTCCCCAGGGATTGTATTACTGACCCAACCCTGACCTCTAATCAGCCAAGAGGCAGCACACACACATTCTGTACTAAAATCTCTCACACACACACACACACACACACACACACACACACACACACACACACACACACACACACACACACACACACACACACACACACACACACACACACACACACACACACACACACACACACACACACACACACACGTACACGTACGTCACTCCATTCCCCAGAATTGGCCAATACCCACAAGGGGCCTCTTTGAATGGCTGCGAGTCTATCACATCATCAGAAGGATTTGGAACATTGCGTGCACACGCACGCACGCACACACACACACACACACACACACACACACACAAGAATGTAAAACTCAGGAGTACTTTATTGCCTCAACATTAATGAACTGCGTCCTCGTTAAATCAGAGAAGAAAATGTGTGCAAAAGGCAAACACCGCAACTACAATGATGTACAATGATTGAAAACTATTATGATTATGATAAACAATACAAATCAAGTCTCCTCTAGCATATACTTGCCCTTGGTTTAGTCTGTGTGTGTGTGTGTTTCAAACGTTTAGGTTTAATACTGACAGACGTAATGTAAATGTAACAGCAACACAGGAATAATTGACACATTGTTTTTCACCTAGATCCAGAACATTACTTGTTAAAAACTTGTTAAAAGCCTTCCGATCGTCTACACACACACACACACACACTGAAACACAACCACACACCTGTTTTCGATATCTTCCCTGGCTACCCTATCAACACATCCAAAACAAACTGCATATGAAACTAAGTTTGTGTGTGTGTGTGCGTGCGTGCATGCACACTCTGCCTGCATGTGCTCGGGTCATTATGCCCTGGTAAATATATTTTTAGCTCAATTCCAGCAGTGTGAATAGAATGAATGCAGAAGGAGATGATTGGATCCAGACCTTGGCTGGTGATGCCCATCAACAAAGAGCAGCGGTGGGGAACGGGACGAGCAATAATCTCCCCCTCGCCATCTCTTTTTCTAATTCTCTCTCTCTCGCTTTCTAGCCAGGCACGCACACCACACACACACACACACACAGTACTCTCTCTCTCTCTCTCACATTTCCTCCTCCTTTTCTTGTGTCTCTCTCTCTCTCTCTCTCTCTCTCTCTCTCTCTCTCTCTAACTGGGGCAGTTTGTGGTCTGGTGACTCATTTCTGGGGAAACTGGATGCAGTGTGAGGGGAGGGGAGGGAGGGTGGGAGGTGGAGAGAGAGAGAGAGAAAGAACGAAAAAAGAGAGACGAGTTCGGGGGAAATGGGGAGAGAAATTAAAAGAGGCCCAAGAAAGTAGGATTGTGTGTGTGTGTGTGCGTGCGTGCGTGATTAAAAAGACAGAGTGCAAAAGTAGGCTGGGGGCCAAGCGCGGCGGAGAAGAGAGAGTACAGAAAAAGGTGGGGAACGAGGGAAGGGGGTTCAGGTTGACAAACTCCCTCCCAGAGGAATTAGGCCAACCTGCCTCCCCTCCCTTCCTCCCTCCCTCCCTCCCTCGCTCCCCGCTCGCCTCCCGCTCCATTCCCTGCTTCTTTGCTCTTCTCCAGTATTTACCCTGGGAGGATTACTTCTCTTTTCTCCCTCTCTCTCTTTGCCTCCCTCTCTTTGTCTCCCTCTCCCCCTCCTCTCTATTGATTGGAGCGAGAGGATTACCTGAGGAGATAGCTGTCTGACCCATGCGGCTGTCGGCCTGCCCTCCTAGCTAATTGAAAGCTAGCTCAGTGACCTGCAGGATTATACACACGGCTCCTACTGCCTCGGGCTACTGCCCGCACGCATACACACACACACACACACACACACACACACCGCCCCTGCATATACTGTAGGTGACTTGTTTAGAATATGAGCCTAGGCATGCGGGAGGCAGCCGTCGCAGTTACAAATCTGGGGGAAATGAGAAAACAACTTAGTTCTAGGCACAGCAATGTTCCGCATGTGTGTGTGTGTGTGTGTATGCGGTGTGTGGTGTGTGTGTGTGTGTTTGCTCTGAGGCTGGCAGACTTCATCATTGAAATGGAGGCCCAGCAGCCCAGAGGTAATGATTGCCTGGTCTCCTCAGCTCAGCTCAGTTCAGCTCCGCTCAGCCGGTGGCGGTGGTCTGGAGGTTGGCCCGCGTGCCAGCGCACCTCGTCGCCACGGCCGCCAGCCCGTCTCCCTCTCCCTCTCCGCTCCCACAGCTGAGCCACAGCTTTGGGCTTGGGGAATTGGTAGATTAAGGAAACCAATGGTGTGTATGTGAGTGTGTCTGTCTGTGTGTGTGTGTGTGTGTGTGTGTGTGTGTGTGTGTGTGTGTGTTTGTGGGTGAAGGAGAAGGGCTCTCTGTGTGTGTGTGTGTGTGTGCGTGCGAATGTGTGTGCGTGTGCATGCACATGCGTGTGCCACTTACCAAAAAACCTTCCCCAAATTGAAGCCAGACACGTCTCCGTTCAGAGACGGGAATGCACGCACAAAGAGCGGCTTACTTTGACCGGGAAAAAGTGAGTGGCAAAAGTAAACTCGGGCAAAGGGAGGAGCGTGGGGAGACCTTCACATGGCGCTCTGAAATATTCAGCTATTACAAATTCAACACTCTTAAAGCACCAGTGTCAGACTCGTTCCACGTCTGGGTCGGTGTTAATATTGCATTCTGTTTTGACAAGTCGGATGGGTGCGTGTGGAAAGATGTTGTGTTGCGCGCCAGGGAAGGTTGGAGAGGGAACGCGGGCGCCTTGTAAACAGGTTTCTGACTGCGCAAGAAAACGGGGCCGGAGTGGCAGGCGGGGGGGGGGGGGGGGGGGGGGGGGATCCCTCTGCTGTCTTACCTCAGACACGCGGCATATTCCAGGGTCGTCTACAGAACCACGGAACACTGAAGGGAGGTCTTTGTGTAGCGTTAAGCTAGTGTGAGTGTGTTGATAACACAACCTTCCCTACGTTGTCTGCGACCTTGGTCGAAGGCCCGTCTTGCCGTATCTCGTTCCACGCATTGTTCCGTGACTATCGATGTCACTTGTGTGTCGACTTTGGATGGGCTCGAAATAAAGAAGCATTGTTCCATTGTTCAGAGCGGCAAAGGGCCAACAGCTAGTTTAATTCCGCTACGTTGAAGAAAGCTACACTTCAGACAAGCTACAAAGAGAGCTGTGTGAGAGTGTGTGTGTGTCACTGTCTTGTTCAGCGGCCTGGTCCCAGAGCCGTGGTGCTCGTCGTTTGGGAGGCCATCTCACAGCGTGTCGTTCTGTAGTGAACAGAAATGAGCTGGGGTCCCTGCCAGGTACTCTGTGATATTGAGGTTAGATTTGAGCCTTCCCTCCGGTCTCACCGCGAGATAGGCTTGTGCGTGTGTGTGTGTGTGTGTGTGTGTGAGTGTGTGTGTGAGTGTGTGTGTGCATCGGGGTAGTATATGATAAGCTCTAACCGAGAGCTTCTCTCTCTCCCTCCTTCTCTTTCTCGCTCTCTCCCTCCTTCTCTTGCTCGCTCTCTCCTCTTATCTCTCTCACAGAGGCCCTCGTTGCCTGTCCGTCTCCCAGCGGGTCGAAAGCCCCACCATTAAGTGGCTCCTTGCGGACTGCAGTCCACCATTTAAAGGCTCACTCACCACTGAGCTTTAATGCACGCGGAAATGATGGAGCTATGCACAGTCATTGCCCTCTGACAAGTACATTACAGAGGCGAGCTTCGGAAACGGACGGACATCCTCCCTGCCTGCCTGCCTGCCTGCCTGCCTGCCTGCCTGCCTGTCTGCCTGTCTGCCTGTCTGCCTGTCTGCCTGTCTGCCTGTCTGCCTGTCTGCCTGTAAAGGAAATATGTTCTGAAGTGTGGACATTGACCACTAAAGGTGAAAAATGTTTGTTCCATGCCAACCCCGTCAGGAACCACGCCGCACCATGAACACAGACACAAACTAGGGATGGGCATTTCAGGCCACATCACTATTCGAATATTCAAAAATATCAAATATATATTTATATATCAAAAATATTTCGGGTAAATCGATTCACCGAAATAAAAAGATCATATGGAAATAAAAAGAATTTTTTTTTTTTTTCTCGCTGCATCGCACTTGTATCGTAGCCTGAAGGCCTTCCGTGATCTGGCCTTCGCTAAAAAAACATAAATTTTCCAATTTCTGAACATTTGTTACTCTGACACATTTGGACAGATTTTCTTTGATCTCTGAGTGGAGAGTCGGCACTATTAAGCGCATGTGTTTGTATCGGTGATCCAGCGCACTAGTATAGAGCGCTCTCATGCCTTCAGTTGGCGCGCTGCCTGCAAATTTAAACTACTTGATGTGGAAAGCAGGGAAAATGTATCTAATGCATTGAAATTGTGCTTTTTCTCTCTACTTATTACATATTTCAATGGCACTGGTGTACACGTTATAAACAGTATGTAATCGAAATAGCTAATGAATAATATTTAAATTAACATTAGGCAAAAATATAAATAAATAACTGCAGTTATACTCGAATATACACATCATTTCGAATAATCGAATAACCGTGCCCATCCCTAACACAAACATTTTGCCTCTTTAGAAATTCACTCGGCCGATGTCCACTACAGCCAAAACTGTAATCCCAAATCATCTGCTCACGTCTACTATTCAACAACCAACAGTAGACGTTTGAAAGAAAATACTAACGGTCAGTCTTTATCCTATAAACTCTCCCTGGCCCTGAGGAGCATTGAGCAGGCCAGCGGTCAGTCTATATTCTAAACTCTCTCTAGCCCTGAGGAGCACTGAGCAGACCAGCGGTCAGTCTATATCCTATAAGCTCTTCCTGGCCCTGAGGAGCACTGAGCCTATAGCAGACAGGCTTTACATCCTGGCACTCACCCACAACAACACTGTTTCCCCCCCCCTGGCTAGATTATCTGATTATTCTCCTCCTGTGGAGAGCTGGGCGCTTGGCGTGTGTGTGTGTGTGTGTGTGTGTGTGTGTGTGTGTGTGTGTGTGTGTGTGTGTGTCTGAGAGAGAGACCGAGTGCGTGATGATGTGTGGTTCATCGGACAGCAAGCTGTCCAGCCCGAGGCAATCTAGGAAATGGTGCTCCGCTGGTCAACTCAGAAAGAGTGTGTGCGTGTGTGTGCGTGTCTTCGTGCATGTGTGTGTGTGTGTGTGTGACTAGTCAACAGTGACAATAGCCCATAGCATAGTGCCAGCTGGACCGCCCACAAAGAAAGTGGAGGGATGTGGAGATGGAGGGGTGAGGGGAAGAAAGGAGGAGAGGAAGGTCACAGGGAGGGTGCCAATGGCCCACCTTCTAGCCCCTGGAGTGAGGGGTGTGTGGGGCCCACTGGCCCTGGTCCTAGCCCCTGGAGTGAGGGGTGTGTGGGGGTCATTGGCCCTGTTCCTAGCCCCTGGAGTGAGGGGTGTGTGGGGGTTCACTGACCCTGTTCCTAGCCCCTGGAGTGAGGGGTGTGTGGGGGTTCACTGACCCTGTTCCTAGCCCTGCTCTGGAACCCTATGAGGAGTCCTCTGGTAGTCACACAGAGTGTTGTAGAGGCCTCTTCCTCCTCCTGTTCTCTGGAACTCTATGAGGACTCCTCTGGTAGTCCCACACAGTGTTGCAGAGGCCTCTCTCCTCCTCCTGTTCTCTGGGTTTATATTTAGAGTTCAGTCTCTGGTCCCCTCTCCCTGAGCACGAGGCAGATCCAGCTGGCACTGCTGTGGTGACCTTGTGAAGCCGTCCCAATGCTGGCATCACACACACACACGCACACGCACACACACGCACGCACACACACACGCACACGCACACACGCGCACGCGCACACGCACACACGCGCACGCGCACACGCACGCACGCCCGCACACACGTACGTAC
>JAPMUY010005429.1:80000-393339 GCA_026901105.3 Galaxias olidus
GTGGAGACAGGGCCTGCAGGGAGGCGCACGCGTGCGAGCGCGCGCACGCACACGCGCGCACACACACACACACACACACACACACACACACACACACACACACACACACACGCACGCACGCACGCACAACGCACACACCACAAGTGACACACACGCACACACGCACACACACACACACACACACACACACACAGTGAGACGCAGACTTTTTCTGCACAAACCCAAAGTGCACGTGACCTCCCCCCCCCCCCCCCCCTCTCTCTCTCTCTCTCTCTCTCTCTCACACACTCACACACATCAACCAGCCATCTGTCTATGGCGATGGCACATCAGAGCAGAATGGGGATCATCGAGGGGAATAAAGTTGTTTGGGCTCACGTTCCCGTGCGGCTCATCAGCGTGGACGATCAGGGCAATCCAAGATGGAATGCCTAAGTGGAGCACCATAGGAAGCTCCAAATCATGTAGGAAACTGACCTAGTCTGTCATACACACATACAGCCTCAAAACACACCACAGCCTGTAAGCATCTCTTATTGAACAGTCAGCTAAGATGGTTCAGATGGTCTGGCTGGGTTGAACAGTCAGCAGGGACAGGGGGGCCATGGGGGGGGGGGGGGGCTCCACTCACGTGGTCCAGGTGATGGAGGTGGGCGGTGGGTTGGAGACGGCCTGGCAGATCAGCACGACGTTGGAGCGGCCCACGTACCAGTTGTTGTCGTAGCCCCCGATGGTCAGTGTGGGGGGGTCTGTGAGAGAGAGAGAGAGAGAGAGAGAGAGAGAGAGTGGGAGAGAGGGGGACGGAGGGAGAGGAAGAAGAGTGTTACCGCTGTGTGAGAGCGGCCGCTGATGGCTGGGCGAAGCACTCGGGCAGCAGCACTAGACGGGGAGATGGGGGGATATCAAGAGGGAGGCAGGGGGAAGGAGGCTGAGAGAGGGCAAATGAGGGGTTGGAGAGGAGGTGGGTGTGTGAGAGAGAGCGCTGGCCCGCCACGGTGAGAGGTGACCTAAAAACGGGTTTAGGCCGCTCCGCTGGACAGGAGACAGGCAGCTGGAGACGTGGGGAGGGGAGGGGAGAGCAGCGCGCACGCACACACACACACACACACACGCACACACGTGCACACACACACACACACCCCACCACCCTCGCAGCTACACAACTGCACAGAGCAGTGAGTGGAGCCAGCGTGTGTGTGTGTGTGTGTGTGTGTGTGTGTGTGTGTGTGTGTGTGTGTGTGAGAGATTGAGTGGGAGGGTAAACCTCCTCCGAGCTTCATGGAAAAAAGGTGTGCTCTGTGTGTGTGTGTGTGTGTGTGTGTGTGTGTGTGTGTGTGTGTGTGAGAGATTGAGTGGGAGGGTAAACCTCCTCCGAGCTTCATGGAAAAAAGGTGTGCTCTAACCGTGTGTGTGTGTGTGTGTGTGTGTGTGTGTGTGTGTGTGTTTGTGTGTGGGAGTCGATCTCGACACTAATCTCCCGCGACAGATTTAGATCGATTCGTCCAGGTGGAAACAAAGTACAGTGATGGTCGCGAGACAGATTTGTGAAGCCAAGATTTGGTTTGTAGAGACTTTTTGGCAGTGTGTGTGTGTGTATGTGTGTGTGTGCGTGCGGGCGGGCGAGCATTTGAATGTGCGTGCGATTATGCTTACGTTCTTATCCGCTGGCAGCTTCAATGGAAAAACACTGAAAAACATTCATTTGGCAGTGTGTGTGTGTGTGTGTGTGTGTGTGTGTGCGTGTGTGTGTGCGTGTGTGTGTGTGTGTGTGTGTGCGCGGTCACTCACGTTCAACAGACAGCGTGAGCGGGAAGGTGTGCGGCTTGTCCTGCGTGCGCTGGCTGATGATGCAGGTGACCTCCATGCCGTTGTCCGTGGCGTTGGGCACCATGCGGTACTCGCTCCTCACCGTCACCGTGCCGTCGGCGCCCGGCCGCGTGCTGGTGCTGCTGTTGCCCGTCGCCGTCGGCGCCAGCCACTTGATGGTGGCCGCGGGCTTGCCGTCCGCCGCCTCGCACTCCGCCACCGCCACCGCCGCCCCGCCCGCCTGCACGGTGAGCGCCGACGCAGAGTTCCTGGGCTTGGCTGCAGGAGACGAGAGAGGGGGGGGGAAAGAGGGGGGGAGGGTTCAAAGGTCGATCGGTTCTGTTGAGCCTGGAAGTGGGGGCCGCGACGGAGAGAATGAAGAAGAGGCTGAGGGGAAAGGAGAGAAAGAGAGCGAGAGAGAGAGAGCGAGAGAGCGAGAGAGAGAGAGAGAGAGAGAGAGAGAGAGAGAGAGAGAGAGAGAGAGAATGAGAATGAGAGAAATAGGGACAGAGAAAGGGGGAGAGAGGGATAGAAAGAAAAGGGGAATCGATGTCGAGGCTTAACAAGATGGCAGCACCCGGCCTGATGTGGTCCGTGACTCTGCATTCATTAGCAGAGCCGCCAGGTCCTTATTCAAACAACGCCCAGACACAACCACAGACAGAGAGACAGCCAGAAAGACAGCCAGCCAACTGACCAGCCAGCCAGCCAGTCAGCCAGCCACTCGAGATTGAAGAGCAGTCAGAGAGATGGAGACAGCTGGTTCTACAGGGCCGGGATAGGCTAGGTTGGATCAGAGCTGGTTCAAGCGGACCCAGGTTCTAGGCAACATGAATGTCCAAAGAGGCCCGGAGGAGCCAAACAGCTGGGCTACATTCTTTGTTGAGTTACCTCGAGTGGAGGTACAGAGCACTTGCTCTGGTCATACATAAAAAAACACATTAATAATACATTTCAAAATTGGATGTTGTGAAATGATTTAATTAGTCTGCCTTTTAAAAACATTTTGTGGCGGTCTAACGTGCCCGTCTCTTTGAGTACCTTTGAGGTTTCTGGCTGCACCCCCATCACCGGGTCGATGGAGGGCTGCAGGCCAAAGTCTCTAGGCACGCCGTTCTGTGACTTGTGCCTCGCGAAGTGGTTTGGTGCTCAATCTACAGCTTGAGAAAGCCAATACTGTCTCCCGGCCCGTTGGACGGCGGCCCAGCTCTGGACGCCACCGGCGGGCTTTTTTGGTTTTTTCTTGGCGACGTGTTCTTCTCTCTCCTCTCCGTATTCTATGAATATTTCAAAAGGCGGAACAATAAGAGTGCGAGGAGGAAAACGAGTTTCCCTCCTGGCTCCCTTATGTGAACCATAATGTGTCCACCAAAACAAAGAGAAAGGAGCGGAAAATAGCAGTTGGGTCCAGAAACGAGGGAGGAAGGATGCAATCCTCCACCTCCGGGCAGAGTGGAGACAGGGACGGCAGCTGCTAATATAACCAGGTCAGTGGTTGAGCCCTGGGAGTCCCGGCCACGCTCCCTCCCTTTAATAAAAGGCACCGCGGGACTGCCTGACAGCGCTTGCTAACGCAGGGGACGGGTACAAGGCATTCCCCTTGTCTGGCGTTAGGTGCCAGGCTCGGTAAGAGTGTCCGGCTCTGCCCCCAAATCCCTCCGCCATCCAGACACGCGTCTCCAGAGCCCTCCGCCTTTCCCTTCTCTGTTTTCTTTTTTTTTGTCTTTGAAGGTTGATTCCGGCTTTAAAATTGCAAGGGGGAACGACAAGGGGAAAAAAAAGAAATAGCATTCCAGACCCAGGGGAGGATGGAACATGAAAGGATTTTTACACTTGTTTTCCGCCAACCGAAGGGGTCCGCCAGCAGCCGTACAACAACTGGGACTTGCGCGTGTCATTTGGCTGCCGTTCAGACGCTTATTTTCCCATGCAAATTGCATCGCTGTGAACGCGTGCCTTTTTTTTACGGCGGCGGGATTGTCAGGAAACAAAATCCTTTAAAGGACGGGCTAGCCGCACACGTAGCCTGTGTCTCCGTGTCATCACTGAAAGCAGGATACCTCGGAGACGAGGCGAGGAAAACGTGCGTGCGTGCGCGTTAGGAGAACCCCGTGAGATCTTCATTACAAAAAAACGTGATTGTGGCACCACGGAGAAAGAAAAGAGAAAAAGAGAGAGAGTGGAAGGTGGAGAGAGAATGAAGGGGGAGGGGGGGGGGGCGGGGGGGGGCGGCAAGAAAAAAGAGAAAGAGAGCTAGAAAGCAGCAGAGCTGGCGTCTTTTTTCTCCCGGCCTCTTGGGGGCCCCGGGGAAGGAAAAGGACAGGTGGGCTTGCAACAACACCAGCTGGGTTCGTCTGGCCCAGGTTTGGCAGAAACAAAATGTCTGTCAACACAACCTCTAGTTCTGTCTTTCTGCGGTTCTCTCTTTCTGCATAAAGAAACTCGAGCTGCTTGTTGGAAGGTTTCCTCTACTTGGTTACTGCTAGCGCCAGTGTGCTACTGTCTCATTGTATATTCAACACACTAATTGAGGCCATTGAACTAGAAACCATCTGCCTGCTGGTATTAATTCAGTCACATTATACAGTGAAACTCGAAAATCACTGAGGATTAAATTGTTTTTTTCATTTATCAAGGTGACTTGATAAGGTGGCATTGAAAGAAAAGAAAAAAAGAAAAATGATGTTTTCCAAAAAAAACAACAACTATAAATTATAATTAAAACTATAAACTTTGGATATCTCTTTTGACTTCATTAGGAATAGTTCAAACATTGTCACTTCATATCTCAATCCTTTCATTGTGGGCCACCATCTTAAAAACATCCGCCTTGTAACATGTTTTTTTTTTTACAGAGTAAAACCGTTATGTGATCACGACGGTGCTTACCGAGCATGACCAGGTTGGTGGTTCCCTGCTCGTTGCCCGAGGGGTAGGTGGCGTACTCGCAGGTGTAGCGGCCGGCGTCCGCCATGGTCAGCTGGCTGATGCGGATGGAGGGGTTCTCCAGCGTGCCCTGGATGAAGACCGTGCGGCTCTTGAAGGGCGACTCTGGGAAGCTCTCTCCGTAGATGGGGTGGAACACGGCGATGTTGTCCCTCTTGCCCTCCACCGGCTCCCAGATCCATGACACCTGGCGGAGGAGCGGGGGCAGAGATGAATCCTTTCCTTTTCCTCTGTGTGTGTGTGTGTGTGTGTGTGTGTGTGTGTGTGTGTGTGTGTGTGTGTGTGTGTGTGTGTGTGTGTGTGTGTGTGTTCAACGGACCTGGGTGAGCTTGGTTTTCCCTCCTCCTCCGTCGATAAAGCGACAGCGCAGGTCCACAGACTCCGTGGGATAGGCCTCTATCTCCGGATCCACCCGCACACGCTGGCTCCACACACCTTGGAGGCAGAGAGGACGAAGAGATAAGGGAGAGAAAACGAGAGAGAGAGAGAGAGAGAGAGAGAGAGAGAGAGAGAGAGAGAGAGAGAGAGAGAGAGAGAGAGAGAGAGAGAGAGAGAGAAGACCTCGGTCAATAAAGTGGTTAACCTTTGATGTAGCGCCTGTGGCTAACAGGTAACACTGTAGGAAGCCCTCGGTGTCGAGGTGCAGTTGGCTAACAGCTCTGTCTCCCTCCCGCTCTCCCTCCCTCACTCTCTCCCTCTCTCTCTCTCTCCCTCCCTCTCCCTCCCCTGCTCCAGCCACTGTATGGAGATTAATTAGAGCAGCATGGTGCGCGTGGGAGCTGAGTGGGCAAGAGGGTGATAGGGGGGTTAGTGGGTGTCCAATCAACTGTGAAGCACAGCGGCCAGGTCAAAGCCAGGGACCGTGTGTGTGTGTGTGTGTGTGTGTGTGTGTGATCAAGAGCACCTTACTACGATTAATGAGTGAGACAGCTATTGTCCCTGCCCCCCGTGAAAATGGGCGGCGTATGTACAGTAATAACGTCACTCCTCCTTCCTCTGATAAACGTGCACACACACACACACACACACACACACACACACACACACACACACACACACACAGGCTGTCGGTGGCACCACAGAGCTGCAGCAACAGACTCAATTAGCTTCCCTGCGCTCCCTCGTGCACCTCCGATGAATCAGGACACACTCCCACAGAACAGTGGAGAATCCAGGGACATGTCTGACAGGATATGAAACATAACACGCCCCCCCCCCCACCTTCCGCTTCCGTATCCATGACCAAGTATGACGAGTCGGCTCCTGTTTTAGCCCATATCTGGGTTATGCTTAGCTGTGGATGTAACTGTAGGCTTTGCATGGGTGAGAGAGAGAAAGAGAGAGAAAGAGGGAGGGAGGGGGGGTAATTTGGGAGAGAGAGAGAGAGAGAGAGAGAGAGACAGAGAGAGCAAAAGGTAGGCATGGGACTGAGTAGCAGAGTGAGCTGATCAAGCTAACATCACAAGGTTACCAGCAGTGAGTTCTCTAGTCAGGATCAAGCTGCCCTGCTCCCTAGTCAGCTAGATGGCATGAGCTGATTGCACCGCGCGTGCGTGTGTGTGTGTGCGTGCGTGCGTGCGTGCGCAAATGAGAGAGAACGTGGATGTGTGGCTGAGTCCATGGGAGAGCCCCACACCTCTGATTGCTGTGTGATGAAGAGGCAGCACTGATTTGCAGTGGAACCTCCTCTGACCGGGGCGGCCCGTTACAACGGCATCCACGCGGGCTACGCCGAGGACCACGAGGAGCTAGCACGTCAACATGGGTCACCACCACATTCTAATAACAACAATAATCATCATCATTTCTTTCATTGCGTTTTTGTATCGCTTTTCTCGAGACTCAAAGCGCTTTACACAAATTGGTCGCCAAATTAATTACACAGAACGAATAACGAATGGCCCGACAGCTATCAACACAACACTCAGTCTGAGTGATACCACGGCAGCCAATTTGCGCCAGGCTTGCTCATCCAACATATTGTGCCAGACTTGCTGACACACGTAGGGCAGACCGATTTCAGGTGAATTGGAAGTGACTGGTCAGGGCACTGGTAGGAGAATGGAGCATGTTTTTTTTGATGGTGGGAGGAAACCGGAGTACCCGGAGCAACCCACACGAACACGGGGAGAACATGCAAACTCCACACAGAAAGGTCATTGGGTCAGGTGGGGTTTGAACCCAGGACCTTCTTGCTGTGAGGCACCAGTGCTAACCGCTGAGCCACCGTGCTGCCCTAACTCACCACAACAACTGTACTGGAAGATAAACCGTGATGAATCAGTCAATCAAGTACACAGCATCGCTCCCACTCCCCTTATGGTACGTCTAATGGGAATAAGATAAGCTGCCTAGCTCCAAGTTAAGGCTTTGAACAATGCAAAGTCTAAAGGGGGACTACCACTCTGCTCTCCTCTCCTCTCCTCTCCTCCAGTAGACAAAAGTGAAGTGCTGGGATCTGTTCAGGTCTGCACTGTTGTGTTATTCTACAGAGTTCAAGTCGTCCTTCAGTTCAGCGCACCACCTGTCATGAAAACCTCTGTCTGCCCAGTCCCCCACACACACACACACACACACACACACACACACACACACACACACACACACACACACACACACACACACACACACACACACACACACACACACACACACACACACACACACACACACACACACACACACACACACACACACACACACACACACACACGGAGGCCTTGAGCAACCCAAGGGCAGGTTCAATCTCTCAGGTTCCCTTTCAACGCCTTCCTCCCTGTTGTAACTATGAGCTGCCAGCCTCTTCAATATGCAACAAAAAAGGACGGCTGTAGCTTTGAAAAACAATGACTCTCGGCATCAAGCGAGGATGGGGGGGGGGGGGGGGGTAGTATTCAGAAAGAGATCGTCAAAGAGACAGTGGGATAGGGTCTTAGAGAGATGGAGAGAGGGAGACAAAGAGATAAAAATGGAAACATGAATAGGGAGATTGACAGAGAAGCGGGGAGATCAAGATGGAGCATGAAAAGAGAGATTTGAGAGACGGTGAGTAACTGAGTGTGAGTGAGTGGGAGATAGAGAGAGAGAGAGAGAGAGAAGAGAGAGAGAGAGAGAGTCAGAAAGAGAAAGGGTTCGTTGTTTGAAGAAAAGAAAAAAAAAAAAGGGGGGGGGGGTCTCACAAACAGCAGTTTCACTGGAGGTAGTTCTTTCTCTATAGGGAGAGAAGTACAGCGCTAACAAACGAACCACCGCCGCCATGAAAACCCCTCCTAACACGACCGCCGACAGCCCGCCACCGTCAGAAGATTCTCTATTTACACACGGACTCCGTTCCTAATTCTCCTCTCGTTTCCTATCTGCCTTTCTTTCATGTGGGGCATTTCCTTTTAAGCTGCTCCCCTGGATCAAAGAGGAATCGGGCCGCATTCCATTTCAGAGGAGCCACTGCCTAAGAAGGGAGGTACGTCGCTGGCGAAGGGTGCAAATTGGGGGGGGGGGGGGGTTAGTGAAAAAGAAAAAGAATACATGAAACTATGAAACTATGGAAGGCGTCTGCTCTTTGCCTAATGCGTGTGGGTTTTACACGGAGCGAGACTCCTTCTGACGCCGGCTGCCCTCCACAACGCCTCCATTATCATCAGCCTCCAGTGTAATGGAGGATTCCCAGCGGAGGGAGGGAGGGAGGGAGGGCAAAAAGAGATTGCCTTGCATTAGCTGCCACTCTCCATCAAACCTCTCCTTTGTGACGGGGGGGGCCTCAGCGTGGCCCGGCTCTCTGCCGTCACAAAGGCCCACGTGGCTCCGTTGATTAGCGTCGCCGTGTCAACGCCGGATACGTGCCGGCCCTGCCTTCGGTGGTTTTCCTCCTTTTTCTTTTTTCCCCTGCCGGTTCGGACCAGCCTCCCTCTGCTGACGGCTCCTATTTTTAGAGGTCCGGCGCTGAGAGGGGTGGCATCGTGGCGGGTAGCCCGACAGAGCGTACGTACAATCACCTCCCCCCTCCACCGTCCGCCCCGTCGGGAGTCTGGCTCGGGGGGGCAATTAGCCATTTCACGCCCGCACTAACCTCTTCTCCTCCTCCTCCTCTTCCTCCTCCTCCTCCTCCTCCTCCTCCTCCTCCTCCTCCTCCTCCTCCCCCTCCCCCCCGTGCGGCGACAAGGGCCGCTCTCACACGCGCAACTGGTTTTTGTTGCGCGTTTGGTTTTAATCGTTTCCTAAACGCATCCATAAAAAGGTGGTAGGGGGGGTGGGGGGGGTTCTTTTGACGCGGTCGCATATGAAGCATTGCCAGCGGGAGAGCATATCGCCTTGCACCTGTCAAGAGAGGAGGCGTGGCGGCGCGGAGCGGACGCCGAAATTGGAGGTCTGCCTCGTCTCCTAAGCTCGCCGGCTCGCGTTCTAAATAGGTGCACTTGAAACACACTCTGAGAGGGAGAATAATGGGGCTAGTGAGGCGCTAAGCCTTAATTACCAATATTTCTGCCGGAGCAGCGTTAAAAGTGGCAAATAACGGGATTAGGGAGCAGAACACAAATGAATAAACCACACGGTGGAGGAGAGAGGCCACAGCGCCCACTCACTGAGCCTGCTCGCAGCGCAGCGCCGGGGGGGGGGGGGGCGCACTCAACTACACGGCCCTGCTCCACACACACACACCAACCGAGAAGAACCAGTAGAAACAGGAGAGAGGACAGACCAGAGAGTCTCAGACATGGGGGGGGGGGGGGGGGGGGGGGGGGGGGGGGGGGGGGCAGGTGGTTGGAAGAGGGAGGGAGGGAGAGAGAGGGGGGTGTAGGGGAAGAGGTGGGAGGTAGGAGGATGAGGGAGAGCACAGGTGTGCGGAGAAGACGACATAGACGCTACGGAGAGAAAGAGGGAGCGCGGAACGAGAGGAGGGAGGAGGGGTAGATAGTGTGTGTTGAGAAATGGCCAGCCAGAGAAATGAATAGAGGACTAGAGGAGAGTGGCACAGTGTACTAGGACATCTAAAGACTGGAAGCACCCGACACACCCCCACACAAAGGCTACACACACACGCACACGCACACGCACACCTTTCTAGCCATTATCTCTGCATGTATCCTGTTCATAGACTAATATCCTGGTAGGAATACTAAGCCCTGCCAGGTCACACTGTACCTTTCTGTGTGTGTGTGTGTGTGTGTGTGTGTGTGTGTGTGTCTTTGATCCGTCTGTCCTTGGCCTGTCCCACCTTCACATATTTCACTCTCACTCATGCATGCAAACAAGCACACAGTGCCCAGCCTAACACAGTTAAAGCAGAGGGGCGCAAACACACACAAACAAACAAACACACACACACACACACACACACACACACACACTCCTAATACAGTTAAAGCAGAGGAGCGCAAACAAACACACACACACACACACACACACACACACACTCCTAATACAGTTAAAGCAGAGGAGCGCAAACACACACACACACACACACACACACACACACTCCTAATACAGTTAAAGCCGAGGCATAGCCTTCTCACACACACACACACACCCACCCCCTCCCAGAGTGAGTGCCTCCAGCTGTTTACCTACACTCATGTTGTTCTGACCGACACTAAGCAGACTGGTCCTCTCCACTCAGGCTGTCACGGATTCACTGCCCCCTCCCTCTGTCTCTCCCTCTCTCCCTCTCTCCCTCTCTGGCTTGTACACTCACTCTTTCTCCCACTCAAGGTCAGTTCACTGCTCTCCTCCCCTCACTCCCTCAGATCGTTTTGTTTCTCGCTCTCTCTCTCTCTCTCTCTCTCTCTCTCTCTCTCTCTCTCTCTCTCTCCTCTCCTCCTCCCCCCCCCAATCTTTCATCTGGGTAATTCGGCTCTGTGTGTGTCGGAGGGCCTCCCTTCATCTTTCCTCCATCCTCCTCTTGTTCCCCTTTCATCTGCCATGCTCTCAACTCCTCCATCTCTGCGTCCAATGTCCTGTCCATGTCGTTCGCTTTTCTTAACGCGCCACGTCTCCAATGCTCTTTTCTTTTTTACCCCCCCCCCTCTCTCGTCTTTCTCTCTTTTCCTGACTAGGTTTTCCTCCCTCCTCCTTCGCCACTCCTTTCCTTCCTTCCTGTACAGGCTGTCTGCTGCCCATGCAGATGGGAGAGGGGTACGTGTGTGTGTGTGTGCGTGAGTGGGTGTGGGTTGGTGTGTGTGGGTGTATGTTTGTGTGTGTGGCTGGGTGCGTGCCAAAGCTATCGAAAGAGACACACTGAGAAAATTAAAAAGAGATTAAGCTGTCTGTTTGTCTGACAGAGATGGAAATTTTATTTATGTTTTTTTGGAGACAAAAAGTTTCAAGTTTCAATATCCAGCACGCGTGTGTGAGTGAGAGTGTGTCTGCGTCCGTGCATTTGACAGGGAGAAATCAAGGGAAGCAATAGGGAGCGGGGGAGAGCGAGAGAGCGAGAGAGAACGTGAGCGATTAGGTGATCTGCATACGTTAGCTCCCGTCTGGGTGAGTGAGAGGCTGTCTGTGTCTCCGGTGGAGGCTTGATTGCGGGATCTGCATAATGTGCTGTCGGCCTGAACAACTCACTCACTCACTCACTCACTCACTCACTCACTCACTCACTCACTCACTCACTCACTCACTCACTCACTCACTCACTCACTCACTCACTCACTCACTCACTCACTGCCGTGGCTAAACATCACCAAACTATCCACACCGGACTGCCCGCTTCAGCCAAGAGACAACGTCGCTACAGAAATGACCTTCATGGTCTCGAAATCGAGAGAACCTTTCAACGGGTGGATGTGTTCAGGTCTGCCTGGAGTGCAACAACATGCCCCCCCCCCCCCCCCCCCCCCCCCACACACACACACACACACACACACACACACACACACACACACCTCCTCCATCTCTGCTACTCTGTGATGATGGACTGGCGGGCTTTTACTCCGAGATATGGAGCAGCCTCGTGCTAACAACACAAAGACACAAACACAAAGACCCACAAACACACACGCGTCACGTCAACATTCTCCCCGTCAGAAGCGCCTCTGTGCTCACTGCCAAGACAAGCGGAGAGTGGAGACAGCGTCTAATTTGCCTGGAGAGAGGACAGCCGGCGAAGCGGCATCATGAAACATGCATGGCGTGTAGACTCCACGGCAAGGAGAGAGAGGGAGGGAGGGAGGGAGGGAGGGGGACGCTGTGTGTTTGCCTAACATACTCCTACTTCCACAGGCAATTAGGACAGCGTTCCTCACACACAAACACACACACACACACACACACACACGACATGAGACGGACAGGCTGTCTACATATACAAGATTCTCTTTCTTTTTTTGCCTCACCCCAGCTGGTCTCTTGGCGCAGACACACACACACACACACACACTTGCACGTGAACATGCACGTGAACATGCACATGGCACGCACACACACACACAGCCTGTGTTGTGAGCAGGTAAATAATTAATGGGCCCGGTAAAGAGGGAGAGGTCTCCCACGTGTTGAATTATTGACAGGCAACATCTAATGTACCTGACCTGGGGTGGGGGGGGGGTGGCAACGAGGACTCACATGGCCGAGCGACAGATTGAACGGAGAGGAGAGAGAGAGAGAGAGAGAGAGAGAGAGAGAGAGAAGAACAATTCAGAGAGATAAGAGCCTAGGCGAGGATGGGAAACCTGCACGTGTCTCTCTGCAGTGGAATCGGAGAGAGGGGAGAGAGGGAGTGGAATGACGGGAGAGGGCGACTTCCTGGCAGAGATGCTCATAAGTCTTTGAGCTCGAGTCCAAGTCAAGTCTCAAGTCTGTAGCAAAACCCATCTGCAACCACAGACTTTGGATAGAAGAACTGGTTCTAAGCTAATGTTGCAGGCTAGATCAATCTTTTTTTTCTGAACATAGAAAGGGTGCCTTAAAAATTTGTATATAGACTAACAAACGGCAATCCAATCAGAAATAACACTGCTTTATTTTGCCACGTGTACTGTAAATGAAGTACATTAACATTAAATAGCAAACTGTAACAGCATTGTTTTTGATCAAATGCTGTCATATAGACTACAATGTGATAATTGAAATGGCTATTTCAGATTGTGAACGCACCCATAGCTGATTAATCAGCAGGCTAACTATTAGGCTACTTTTAATAATTAACCCATCTTCGTCTATCACTATATGTGGGCTCAAAGCTACTACTAGCGTACCCTAACGTAGATGGACAATTGAAAACTGCATTTCTCCGCCTGCATGTTATGCACTGTCACTAGATGTATTGGCAGATTTCTCTTGTTTCCGTCCTTTCATGCAAAATACTTATTGCGCTTGCTGTAACGAGCATTGTCAGCATCGACTCTAGAGAAGATTAACCATACTTTTGAGCGTTTAGTTCTCCGCCATTGTCACTCTATGAGCAGGGTCTATTTCTCTCAATGCACGGTGCTGCGGTGTGCGAAAGACAGCGCTGCACCCGCCCTCGCACACAGGCTTTGAGAGAGAGAGAGCTAGGGGAAAATCATCATAGACGAATGTCTTAATCTTATTGCTAACAAGACCTATCCGGGTACGTTTGCACTTGCCTGCTAAAGTTCGATGCGCACGATCTAGAAACCTTTATTTTGATACCGCAGATGTTACATTCAGCTCGTCAGTCGTCCGACATGTTAAAAGCGCCCAAAAAAGTATGCAGTATAATTACGTTTGTTCAGGAGTCCAAGATCTCGAGTCCGAATCGAGTCTCGAGTCTTTTGGGGACGAGTCCAAGTCAAGTCTCAAGTCATTGTTTGAGCGACTTAAGTGCGACTCGAGTCCCCATCTCTGCTTCCCTGCTATGGGACCATAATGGTGCCTCCACCAAAGGTTGGCTGTGTGTTTGTGAGCCAGAAAAGCCGGCCGTGGCGCTCCCGTTTAGTCCATCGCACACGCACACACGCACACGCACAGAGAGAGAGCTGTCGGACTAGAAGAGGAGCTGCTGTGTTGAGTGACAGTTTGGAGTGTCGGAGAAACCTGCCCCGATCTTTAGTCTCACGTGTCTCTGTCAAACAGACAGAGACAACACAACAACAACAACAACAACAACAACAACAACGAGGACAACAACTACACGGGCATGTTAATTCACCAGTGTACGTTCCACGTCTCCCAGTTCATTCTAGTGCTACGTTTGCATAAGCTTCAAGGCCGACAGCTTCAAATAAAAACGTAGAGACGGGATGTGACATTGTCTACTTCATTCTATTGAAGTACGGAGCGCGATACTGCGTATTGGAGCGAGATTCCATTTCATTCCGATTCTTAAGGCCGAAAATATAAAACCACGTCCTATTCAGCGTTCTGGTTGATTCTGCTCCACGTGAAGATCCTCCGGCACACAGAGTGTGACCTTGTGTATAGTACCACACAATCAGGTGTGGGCGCGCTCTGTGCCCAAACAGAAACATGGCCTTTAACACCGACGGGGAGCCAAACGGAGCTCTGGGTCTGCTTATATAGCGGGGTGAAAATATGGGAAGTGGGTAGGAGGAGTAGGAGGGAGGGAGGTGAGACATCGCCTGACGTTGATTCAAGTGTCTTTCGTTAGCGAGGGGAGAAAGAGCCGCAACCAGCTGCACAGCGGGTGGCCACACCACCAGAGCGCCCCCCACACAGCCCTGCCTCGCCAGACACCGCCACCGCAGGCAGACCTACACCTCCCAGACACAGGAAGTGCAGTAACCCGCAATTACAGGGCGGGCAGAGAGGGGTTAACACGACGGCTACGGAGAATGTGAGGGAAGTCACGGACCATTGGGCTTCCAGGAGCTACGCTGTGCGTTCAACCACCGAGGGGGTCACATCAGTGGGCGAGAGGCCGAGGAGGGTGGGGGGGGGGGGGCTACGCCGGCGGGAGGGTAACGCCAGGCCGTGCACGACAGACGCATCGAGGAGAGGCCGAACGGAAAGGAAGCCTATTGCTGCCAACATCCAGAACTAAAACTCAATTACCCAGCCTCTCCTTTGGCGGCAAGCCTTCTTGGGCCGCAGGACCGTGGGCCTCTCTGTGGCACGGCCCGTAAAGTAGATAGCTGTCATGTGCTACTGCTGGGGAGAGAGAGAGAGAGAGTGGGAGGGAGGGAGAGAGAGGGAGAGGGAGAGGGAGAGAGAGAGGGAGGGAGGGGGTGAGAGAGAGAGAGAGAGAGGGAGAGGGAGAGGGAGAGGGAGTGGGATACTTAACTTCATATGCCAGAGGATTAATGTCGCACTCTTGCTAGGTTATTTTCTTTCTCGGAATCGGAGGTTAATCGCGTTACTTCAGACATGGCAAATAATACCGCCACCTCAGAACCCAAAAAAAAAAAAAGAAGAAAAAACACAAGTGCAGGGAAAGAATGCTGTAGGTGGGAGGGCTTTGTCGCTTGAAAAGGTGAGGCTCTCTAAAGAGAGCGCCAGCGAGCCCCCAGGCAGCAGGCAAGGCAAGGCAAGGCGGAACGCCGGCTTCCTCTTTTAGTAGCAATCACAGACGATGGGCTCAAATCGGCCGCCGGGCCAGAGACGCTGGATTGCATTAGGAGCACGGGCTTCATTCAAAACGACGCGAGAGAGAGAAAGAAAGAAAGAGAAGGAGGGAGGGAGGGTAGTGAGAGAGCCAGAGTACGAGAGAATGAAGGAAATAAAAAAAATAAAAAGAAAATTACTCTTTGTAAGGATCTCTCTCTCTCTCTCTCTCAAGAGGGAGAAGCGAGCGGCGGCGCACGGTGCCGTGTGTCCCCCGTGTGAAATCAGAGCAGCGAATGGAGCGCTCCTCGTCCTTGGGAGTCATAATGAGCCCATTGTTACACAAACAATGTTGTAAGGTTGATGAGCACTGGAGTGTGAGGTGGGCCGGCCCCGGCTCCACTCAGCGCTCCTCACTCAATACCCAGGAAGGAGGCGATCCTGATGAATGCAATTATCCGCTGATGGGAAGGAATTGTTCCGTTTCCCCAAAAACACAATTTCCTTTGTTTTTTTTTTGTTCTCTGGCGCAGCCGAACATGAGGAAGCCAGAAAGAGGAAGAGAGAAAAGAAGAGAGAGAGGAAGAGAGAAGATTAATAAACTTTTAGATGTGGCCTAACATCTGACCCAACACTGTCAAGCAGGGCCTGTAATCACTTTTATTTAATTGTGAGATTAGAACTCACTGACGACTTTCTTTTTTCCTTTTTTTTTTTTTTTAACAAGTCTCCAGTATTCATTACTTCATGACCGGTTAATTAAATCCAGCCCACTCCATCTCCACCACCGCCCCTGGGTGACCCTTTACACAGACCTTTTTTTTTTTTTCTTTCACCGAGAACTCTGTAGTCGTAAAATGGCTTCTACTGCTTAAGAGTTGTTAGTCAGGTCACCACCCACAGAGAACTGAACACCTCCACACCTTCCATACAACGCGCTGGCTTAGGGAGAAACTAACAGATACGGCTCCAAATGTGACCCAGTATAGGGGCACTTTGGATCATATCGCAGCGACGGAAGAATGCTAGTGAATGTGCGCATTATGAAGAATGTGCGCATTATAGAAGTGTGAGAATGTGTGCGCACGCTTTGGGGAGTTTGTGTGTCTGTGGGGGTATACGTGTGTGTGTGTGTGTGTGTGTGTGTGTGAGTGTGTGAATATGTGCGTACGCTTTGGGGAGTTTGTGTGTCTGTGGGGGTATACGTGTGTGTGTGTGTGTGTGTGTGTGTGTGTGTGTGTGTGAATATGTGCATACGCTTTGGGGAGTTTGTGTGTCTGTGGGGGTATGTGTGAGTGTGTGAGTGAGTGTGTGAGTATGTGCGTACGCTTTGGGGAGTTTGTGTGTCTGTGGGGGTATGTGTGAGTGCAGTGAGTGTGTCTGTGGGGGTATCTGTGTGTGTGAGTGTATGGATGTGTCAGGGGATTATGTGTGTGTGTGTGTGTGTGTGTGTGTGTGTGTGTGTGTGTGTGTGCCTGAGGAGATCACGTCAGAGTACCCTGACACCCCTGGCAGGTGATTGACTGGCGGCAGATGTTGGAGGCAGCCTGCGGGGCAGACTTTCCTTCAGCTAAGCCCCCGCACGCTCTTTGGAATGCGCGGAGGGGAAGGGGCATCGTCTGAGCAGGCCCTGAACGCCGCCGCGGGGCACAGTGCCGTGCAGCCACGCCGTGGAGCCCCCCCCCTTCACCCGTCAGCGCCAGGGCGTGTCTGTGCATTCCTCCCGTAGACACGGGTCCGTCGCTGTCCGCCCGTGTCAGTCTGTCCGCGACACCGTCAACACGCGAGCGGAGGAGCCTGTCCCCCCCCCTCCCCCACCCACCACCCTCCCCCACCCACCCTCCCACCACCACCCCACGCTCACGGCAGGCACGCCCCATCTCCAGGACCAGCCTCGCTACGCTCCTGACGGGGGATGGGAGATGGGAAACGTTGGATTATGGGAAACGTCGTTTCCATTGTACTACGCAAAGAATACAATACGCCATGTAACTAAGATTAGTCTCTGCAAATGTCAGGGTTATATTTTTAGGGGCGAGCGCGGGGGTGTTGTGTAAAGGCGGAGCAGAGAGGGGGGCTTCTGGAGGCAGACAGGGAGGGAGAGAGGGAGGGAACGACAGATGAGGGACTGGAAGAGGAAGGGTATGAAGACCTGTCCCTGGGACGCAGGGAGAGCAGCAAGGCCTACAGGCGGAGCAGGAGAGACATGTCAGATCAGAGCCAACCTGTCTGTACGGGCTTATATGGAGCATGTGCTGCTTAATCACACACACACACACACACACACACACACACACACACACACACACACACACACACAGCCGGAGAAATCAAGCTGGCTTTGTGGCTTAAATTCCTCAAAATTAGGGGGCTTGCTGCTACCGTGCCCTATTGTGGGATCACACGCACACGCACACGCGCACGCACGCACACACACACACACACCGATATGGATGTAATCAACTCAGCTCAGAGTAGGCAGGAGCACAGAGTGAGAGACACGAGATATTTGGGTCTTGCCATAATCAGTGTGTGAGTGTGTGTGTGTGTGTGTGTGTGTGTTCTGATCCCAGGATTTTCATCACAATCTGTCAGACGGACGGAGTGAGGAAAAGAAATGATGGGGGGGGGGGGGGGGGGGGGGGGGGGGGCGGTAATTACCGGAAAAGGGTCAGTGGGCCTTAGAGGATGCTTCTCACATCCAGTCTCACACACACACACACACACACACACACACACACACACACACACACACAGCAGGGGGCGTTGTTCTCCTTCCCGACCCTTAGCTCAACAAAGCGCAGTGGTGTCACCAGCCAATCACAGTGATGCGGTCCCCTCTGCCGAGGAGACGTGTGACGTCATTGGTGGGATCACGAGGTCAAGGTCCAGGAGCGCACGGTCACATGGGACGGGAGAACCGAAACTAAGAGGGACAAAGTGGCGCTGACACCGCAGATGTTCTCCTCAAACTTGCCGTTTCCTTGAACCCATTTCAGAAAAACAACCATTACAGCGAGAGAGGGTGGTGGTGAAAAGGCAAGCGACACAACTCTGGCTTCTCTTCTTAAATATGATTTACGTTTGAATGTTCTGTGTGTGCATTCGAGTGACTGGTCATTGTGCCCTTTGCCCTCAGTTTTAATAGCTGAATATGGCATGTCACGCAAACGTAAAACAAACACAACCTCGGCACACAACGCAGTAGAACACATTGTTTCTATTTAATCACACCCTGTTTCGTGAGATTCCAGGATATGATGTCCTTGGGAAAGATTAATCTGGACAGGAGACTGTCCAAATCCCCCCACGCACACCCCTCATCCCCACACACACACACACACACACACTATTAGAACACCAGCCAAACACTGACAACGCTCTTGGATTCAAACCTACAATCCACACAGCGCTTATTCCTCCAACAAACGTGTGCTGTTTGCATGGCGTCGTCGAGGCAACAGAATAAGAATCATGGCAATGAGAGGCAGCTGTGGAGCCGAACAACAGCTGTTCTTTCGCAGTCACATCTGCCGACAAGAGCCCCTCTAACAACACACAGAAACACACACACTGTCTGCCAAGAGTGGACCGAAGGGACGGGGTGTGTGTGTGTGTGTGTGTGTGTGTGTGTGTGTGTGTGTGTGTGTGTGTGTGTGTGTGTGTGTGTGTGTATACAGATGTGTAGGAGTGTGTGTGGAGAAGAAGGGGGGAGGTTAAGGCCCCCGGGGGTAACACAACGTGTTGAAACAGAGGCACACTTAACGCCTCCCCCCTCGTGGTCATGAAGACTATCCTCCTCCTCGTTCACATGTTGTCATTCTATTACCTTCCAAAACAAACATGCGCTTCATTTCTGCTCATTGCTTAACGCCAAGGTCACTTTCCCATCGGCCTCGGGAGAGGAGCTGACAGATGGACGTCCTCAGTCAAACTGCGACGAGGAGGCGCGGAGCACACACACACACACACACACACGCACACGCACGCACACGCACGCACACACACGCACACACACGCACACGCACACACACACACACACACACACACATTCTGACCGAAACAAGACAGCAGGGAATCCTTAATAACGTCCAATTAGCCTGTTGGACATACCCATCTTAAATAATTACAGCTGAAATATTGCATTTAAAGAAAAGGTCGTGTCCCTAGAACGAGTTCGATAAATAAGCCTGGAATTGAAGTCCTGTATCCTTCGATTTCCCCCCGTGGAACACCACCGGAGGCGAAACGCATTCCCCTTCCGTCGTGACACGGAGTGATGAGATGCCCTAACTGTCAACGCCTGGTAACTTTAACCAAGAAGGCGCACTCCACAAAGAGAAGACGCCAGCAATTACCTGCGGTCCACAGTCCATCCTTTCACAACGCTGCGCTCGGGAGTGGCTTTTCCCTCGGAATTATCCCCGCTAGAGTAAGCCCGCTCCACGGAGCCCAGTGGACCACATCCCCGTCCCGGAACCGGCTTTTAAGTTGCAGAGTCAATAGACAGCTGCTGGGTACACTTCAATATCACACGCGCCTTTTTTGTTTTTCACAGCCTTTTTCTTTTCAAACGGGCCTTCTCTCTCTTCTCCTCACTGACTAAGCCTCCTCTTGTCATCTCTCTCTCTCTCTCTCTCTCCCTCTCTCTCTCCCTCCCTCCCTCCCTCCCTCCGTCCCTTTCGATTTGTCCCTTCATCTCTTCTCCGTGCTATTACGTCTGTCTTCTCCCTGACAATCACTGAGCGCGCGCTCTGCTTTCATCTCCTTCCCCCTCGCCACCACATCACTCGCTACACAAAGACAAGTGGAGGTGGGCCGGGCATACAGAGAGGAAGAGGGAGAGGAAGAGGAGAGCAGGCCCACTGTTCTCCGAGAGAGATCACAGTGTAAGAAAAGCTAACAGGCTGAAACGATGGAGCAACCTTCTCGTCTCCCCTCATCCGCTTGGTACTGACATCTCCACCCAACGCTGACCGACCTCTAACCCCACATCTCCACCCAACGCTGACCGACCTCTAACCCCACATCTCCACCCAACGCTGACCGACCTCTAACCCCACATCTCCACCCAACGCTGACCGACCTCTCTCTCAACCTCTACACCCAACGCTGACCGACCTCTAACCCCACATCTCCACCAAACGCTGACCGACCTCTAACCCCACATTTCCACCCAACGCTGACCGACCTCTAACCCCACATCTCCACCCAACGCTGACAGACTTCTCTCTCAACCTCTACACCCAACGCTGACAGACTTCTCCCTCCACATCTACACCCAACGCTGACAGACTTCTCCCTCAACATCCACAACCAACGCTGATAGACTTATAACCCCACATCTACACCCAACGCTGACGGACTTCTCTCTCAACATCTACACCCAACGCTGACAGACTTGTCCCTCCATATCTACACCCAACACTGACTGACCTCTAACCCCACATCTACACCCAACGCTGACCGACCTCTAACCCCACATCTGCACCCAACGCTGACTGACCTCTAACCCCACATCTACACCCAACGCTGACTGACCTCTAACCCCACATCTACACCCAACGCTGACAGACTGCTCTCTCCACGTCCGCTTGGTACTGACATCTACACCCAACGCTGACGGACTTGTAACGCCCTCCAAGCAAACCGACAGTGAAAAAATATGAAAACAGGCCTCAGCTCCGCCACATCCCACTAAAGACTAAGGTGTTGGGTGCAGCTTGTGGTGGGCCTTTTGATGATAATCCTCTGTGGCCTATGGTCAGCCCATACACATCTGATGTGGGCACTGCGGGCCCCCTGCACCAGGATAACATAAAGGACGGTGCTCTCCGCGGGGGGTCCAGCGCCCCCACAGAGACTATCAGCTTACCGGCTCCAGGAAATCAGAGAGCCTCTCTGTTACAGCCTGCTAGGCAGCCCCATCACAGCACTCTGCTCAGCCATTCACTTCCAACTAGGACAGAGAGAGAGAGAGAGAGAGAGAGAGAGAGAGAGAGAGAGAGAGAGAGAGACAAGAAAAGGAGGAGGAAATGTGAGAGAAAGAGAGAGAGAGAGAGAGTACTGTGTGTGTGTGGTGTGCGTGCCTGGCTAGAAAGCGACTGGGCAGGAAACCCCGGCTGGTCGATTTCTGCGGTCTGACACACACAAAGGGAGGAGAGGCCCTGAAAACCAATTTGGTCCTCTCACCTCCTGTGTGCACCCCCCCCCCCCCCCCTTTCCTCTGCCCCCCTTCAATCTTTCCTCTCCCTCTCTGTGCACCCTCTCCCCTGTTTCCCCATCAGTCTCCTTTCCTCAGTCTCTCTCTACTCTGTCTCCCCCTCTCTCTCAATCTCCCCCTCTCCTCAGTCTCACCCTAATCTCTCCACTACTCTCTCTTAGTCTCCCCCTCCTCTCTCACTCTCCACTACTCTCTCTCTGTCTCTCACTCTACTCTCTCTCCTCAGTCTCCCCCTCCTCTCTCTACTACTCTCTCAGTCTCCCCCTCCTCTCTCTCTCTCTCTCTCCACCACTCTGTCTCCCCCTCTCCTCAGTCTCCCCTTCTGCTCTCTCTCTCTCTCTCTCTCTCTGTCTGTCTCCCCTCGGCTCTCTCTCCTCCGTCTCCCCCCTCTCTCTCTAACGTCAGTGTGACGAGCGAGCGCCAGCGAGAGGAAGTGGCCACCAGGCGAGGACTGTGCTGTTGAGATGTTATCACACCGTGTGTTTGTTTAACCCCCCCGCCCACGCCCACACACACACACACACACACACACACACACACACACACACACACACACACACACACACACACACACACACACACACACACACACACACACACACACACACACAGCTTCCCCGGACGCTGTTGAAACAATGGGAGTCCATCTATCTGGCCCATGCATGCTCTCACTCAGAACCCACCATAAGCACTTCCTCCTCCTCCACCCTCCCGGACCCGCTCCTACTCCTAAATCATGCGGAGCGACTCCCGGGTGCACGTAGAGAGAGACCGGGGCGGAGCTGAGCCCATCCATAAGCCCCGGACTTCAGCATGCGAGGCCTGACGGATGGCGCTGTGCAAGGGGCGTGTTGGAGCCCATCCATTGGGTTGTCAGATCAGCGCCGGGGGGGGGTCACGGGCCTGATTGGGATGGAGGCTCCACGCGCCACGCGCCACAGGTTGCCCTCGTCTAGAGCGCCACACGCAGGCCACAGCACCCGGCGCTCCGCCACACCACGGGGCCACGCTCGTTCCGCTCGGAGCGTTCTTTTCCTCGGGGCTATAGCCGCGTCCTCCTTTCCCGCGTTTCCCTCTCCTCCTGGGCCTGGCTGGTCCACATGGCCGAGCGTGGCTTTGACTCCCCCTCTGAGGGGAACCGGAGGCTCTCTGTTCAGACTCCTCGGCCGACTTATTCAAAAACCCGCTCAGACCCTTTCCCCTTTTCTCCCTCTCTTCCCTCTTCCTCCTCCTTCCATTTAACAGGATAGTTAGTGTGTGTGTGTGTGTGGGGGGGGGGGGGGGGTTCTCTCCCCTCCTCATTATCACCCTCCCATCTCCTCCCTCGCTCCATCTCCCTCTCTTTTCATTCGTTCCCTCGTTCCCTCACCAGGCACAGGGCCTCATCACTTCAGCTCATTAAAAAGGGAGCTGTAGATACCTTCCCCCCCGTCCGCCCTAACACTCCCCTCCCTCCCCTCCGTCTCCTCCATCTCAGCATCCCCTCGTCGACCCCCCGCCCTGAAGCCCCTTACCCGACTGCCTTCACTGTTTCAGAATCCATCGCTTCTAACATGACGGACTTATCTCCCTCAAACGGTTTCCGGTTCTCCCTCTCCGCCGTGCTCTCTCTCTCTTTTTATCTCTCCGTTTCTTTTGTGTCGGTGGCGGTGTGGCTCTTCCATTAACACGGTGAACACAGGCCCCTCTCATTGCTTTTTTCCTCCTTTGTCTGCTGCGGCGCCGTCTCTGCCGATACGGCCATTCCTTCCGTGGGTCTGGGTCTCTCTCTCTCTCTCTCCCTCCCTCCCTCCCTCCCTCTTCCCCCCCCCCGCTCCGATCCCCTCTGCACCTGCACACACTCCGTCGCGGTGCCATGCCTCCACCTGGCCTTGTCATCCCGTCTCCCTTTCTGCCCCCCCTCCTCTTTTCTCCTCGAGTTCCCACTTCCACATCCCCTCCATATTGTCCTCTTTCTCCTCCTCCTCTTTCTCTCTTCCTTTACTTGCCGCTCTTCCTCCCTAGCCCCCCCCCCACCCCCACCCCCGGTGTTCACGAGTGCCGCTGTCATTATCTTGTCTGTTAAAGGGAGTGACATGACGGAGCACAGACCCAGAGTCAGCCACACAAAGGTCCATCCGGCCCCTCCCCACGGTGACAATCTTTGAACAATGGATTCCCGATCAGCGGTGAAGGAGGGAGGGAACGGATTGCTGAGAGACAGATCCCAGCCGCTCAATACCTCCTGTTGGGATGGCTAATTAGGTGGCTGTCAGGAGTCATCCAGTCACCGGGCGCGGGGGCGCACACACACACACACACACACACACACACACACACAAATAAATAAAGTGAGTGAGTCGCAAGCAAATGCAGGCGGACGCCCACTTAGGCACACTCTCCCGTGCGTCCCTGGAGTGTGGGGCCCGATAATGAAGTCCTGTAGTTGTCAGGGCTAATGGAGCCGTCACATTGTTTCTTCCTCCCAGGCCCCCCTCCCGTCTTTGGGAGCCGCTCCCCTCCACACAGATCATCTCCGGACACAGCGTTATCAAAACGCCTGGTGCCACGCTGGGTCCCTCCCGCCTCTGGACGACGCTCGCTTGTCCCCCCGTACCCCCCCGTCCCCGTCCCCCCCCCTGCCTTGTGTTCTCCCAGGCTCAGGGACCAGTGGCCGGATCGCCCCGGCTGGCTTCCTGTACAATTCCCTGCCCGTTTTGGAAGACGTTACGATATTCCCGCAACCACGGGAGGAGACACACTTCGTTTTGGCGCTGGGGAAGACACATCCTCCCCCTCCCTCCCTGCCCCTCCTGCTTCCGGCCCTTCAGCCAGGAGTCTCTCCATATTCCCCTGGGGGAGAGTGAAGATGCCTTCAGCCACCACTTAGCTCGCTGGCTCACTGGCTGGAGTGACACAGATCGAGAAGGACGAGCCAGAGTGTGTGTGTGTGTGTGTGTGCGCGCTTTGTATATGTGTGTGTGAGTGCATGTGCTTAGATTGTGTGTGTGTGTGCGCTTGGTATATGTGTGTGTGAGTGCGTGTGTGCTTGGAGAGTATGTGTGTGTGTGTGTGTGAGGGTCAATAGCATCGGTGTCAGTGGAGAATGCTGTGTGGGGGGAGAAGACGACACATTAGCCCACATTTAGTGAAGGGAGAGCATGGTGGTCTCCTCTGGCCTGGCCTGGAAGCCTTCTTTCAGGCACACACACACACACACTGTTTCAACACCAACACCATGGACAAAACACAGCCTGTTGAACAACATAAATCCACATTTTTAATATGTCATTCTAGAAAATATTAATAACACGGCCTTCTTTGCCGGATGCAGTTCACTAATCCCCCCCCCCCCCACTCTAATGGACAGAATAGCCCAGTTAGAATAATGAGCTGGCTCCTGGCTGGACGTTTTCAGGCGCTCCACTATCCCTGTCTGATCTGTTAACCCTTAGCGTGGATCAGCACTGACCATCAGAGGAATGGCAAAAATGTTCACAGCAGCCAATCTAGTCAGGTGGAGAGACCCGTCCAGCCCTCCTTTCTACCCTCTCTCTCTCTCTCTCTCTCTCTCTCTCTCTCTCTAAATAAAGAGCGGGAGGGGTGGAGGAGAGGGAGAAAGTAGGCCAACCTGCAAACCTGGATGTAGCGTCCGTCCACACTGATTCACAGACGGGAGGAGGGGGATGAGGATACAGAGATGATGGGGTGAGAGCTGATGGAGATGGAGAGCATGTCAACCACGGGGCTGGGGGGGGTGGACGGGGTGGACGGGGAGGATTAGACGGGTAACGAAAGCCAACAGGCAGCCGAGGTGGGCTCGGCTGAAGGACGATCCGTACCCTACACAAGGGGGCCGTGTTGCCTGGCGTTGCGTTGAGGTTAACGCCCCTTTCTGTCTAAGCACTCTGGCATGTTGCCCATCCTGTCCGTCAAGTTCACTCTCCGTCCACCAGGTAACCGTGACAGAGAGTGTTGAGCTCTCTCACTTCTGTCTGCGCTTCCGGATACGAGCGTTTTGTTGAGCTTTAGCAGCCGTTCGCTAGCCGGCTGCATATCGACATCGACAGCAGTCGAACGTTTATAAAGGAACGTCTTTAAAATTAAGAGTTAGTTATGTTGGCCATTTTATTACGAGGAGAAAGTCGAAAAAGAGAGGACGAACATGCCAGCTTCTTTTTTTTTTTTACTTTGTTCTCCGTAATAAAACGGCCAACAAAGCCAAGGTGGTGTGGCGGTTATGAAATTAAATCCCAAAACGACCATTTTTTACAGTTCCAACTAATTCAAGCACAGCACACAAAGCAAACAATTTAGCCTAAATTAATCAACGTGAACTGTTTGTTTTGTTTTTTTTACAAAAAACGGGCAGTAATTAATTCCACTACAACCCAGTCAGTGCAAATCACAGTAAATGCAACCTCATTAGAGAAAGCAGTGGACTTTAATGAGATATATATGGACAGCCATGGATTGATGGCTCCCCTCCAGCATCATGGCTAGGTATCGACAGCGCTCATGAGGCAAACCACGCCTTCCACCTGTGTCCCCTGGGAACGGACAGGGCTCATGAGGCAAACCACGCCTTCCACCTGTGTCCCCTGGGAACGGACAGCGCTCATGAGGCAAACCACGCCTTCCACCTGTGTCCCCAAATTGTGACAAAAAAAACCAACACAAACGTCTGCGATCCCGTTGTGTACCTTGAGTTTGCGTAGGGTGTGCAGTGGTCTTAAAAGACGGGGGGGGAGAGGAGGAGTGGTGGAGAAAAGGGCTGGTGGTGAAATTATCTGGGTAGTTAATTTAGAGACGAAGAGAGGAGGAAGGCAAAAGAGCAGCGGAGAGGTCGAGGAGGCAGCGTGACGGACAGACGCGCCGGGGGAGCGAGGTGTCGCGGAGTGGGAGAGTACGGTGAGGCCACAGCGCCACTGAGGGCATGAATAATCTATGCAGCCTTAAGTACTGCTATTGAGAAGGGGGGGGGGGGGGGTAATGGCTCCTATGGGTCTCTGAAGTTAAGACACCACAACCCTCTCTTATGCCTTTCCCTGTCTCTCGTTTTCCGCCCCTCCTTTCCTCCCCCCTCTCCCCGGCTCCTTAGGCAGTGTCTATTTAATCTGGGAGTGTCGTGGCTCTGATGGCAGCCCCGCGTCACGACTCCCTCTGCCCGCTTCCCCTCCGCTCGGCTAGCTTTATCTACCCTTCTTTATCATTCCGCTCACAGCCTGCAGTCTCCCTCTGTATCTAGGGGAAAGGGGGGATGAAAGAAGGAAGGAGAGGCGAGAGAGAGAAGCAGAGTGGGGTTAGACCCTTGGGAAGGGGGGGGGTCCATGGCAGAGGGGAGAAAATGGAGACAGAAGAAAGGCAGGTAGAGGAAGAAAAAGAGAAACAGGTGGAGGGCTAATGAAAGAAGGAGAGAGGGAGAGAGGGAGTGCATGCAGCCCAGTGTGGGTCCCTGGACACCCAACAGCACTCTGGAAGGTGATGATGATGAATTAATGAAACGCTGACAAAACTACAGCCTGCAAACGAGCATGAGGCTAGCTGAAATGGAAAAAGAGAGAGAGAGAGAGAGAGAGAGAGAGAGATGGAGAGTGGCGAAGGGAAAAAGAAAACAACAGAATGTGAAAAGAATAGAGCAGGGGGGCCTGCGCCAGCCAGGCGGTGCCTGAGGGGGTGGCTGTGTGTGTGTGTGTGTGTGTGTGTGTGTGTGTGTGTGTGTGTGTGTGTGTAGCATAGGGACAAGAGGGGTGTCCTCGAGGGAAGCATTTGCAGAGCCAGAAAACGTGGTTGGTGGACGCATGCCCAGAATACCTCTTTAGAATACCGCCTCCCCCTCCCTCATCCCCCCTCCCTCATCCCCCCCTCTCTCTCTCTCTCTCTCTCTCTCCCTCCCTCCCCTATTCTTCCTGCAGCTTCCCAAAAAGCGCTGGCACACGCCCCTCCCACGCACAGCCAGCCTTCCCCACTAGACCCAGAGCTGGGCCTGATGAGAGCGGGCTCCCTCTCATGAGGAGGAGAGCAGCCCAGGAAGGGAAGGCCTGTGGGGCGCCTGTGGGCTAGTCGGCACCTTGGGGGTGGTCCTCCTCTTTCTCTTCTCACTCTGTGTGTGTGTCCGTCCGATAGTCTCACTCGCTTTCTCTCTGACACACACCGATGCCCTCTGTGCACGGAAGCCATGTGCAACGACTACGAGTTGAAGCTGGGGCCAGCAAACACACACGCACGCACGCACGCACGCACGCACGCACGCACGCACGCACGCACGCACGCACGCACGCACACACGTCAGACTATCCATGCTGTTTTCCTTCAGCTCTTAAGATCCCTAGTCCAAACACACAATCACATGTAGCCTCTTACCCTCTCTCCCTCTCTCTCGTAGGAGTGTCTCACTCTTATCTCTGGTTTCTGTCTATCACACCCTGTCTGGAGAGACGTTTTCACACTGCACCCCCCTTAAAACACACACACACACACACACACACGATTGTCGCATACGCACATTCCTCCTAACCTGACCTCTTCCCCTCCTGACCTCTGGCAACCTCCATCTGCTTTCAATCCCTCCCTGCTCCGTCTGAAGCCTTGGGAGATTGCCCGACCCCCATGCCCCATAACCCCCCCCCCCCCCCCCCCCTTAGACAGACCCAGAACAGGCTTGGCAACCTGCCGTCTGAACGCAGCGCCCGCTATCTCCAACAGAAGAGCCCTCGGGTGGTCTATAGATTTATATAGGCCCTGCCATTAATTTAATTATGGATTAAGTAAGCACCAGCTACAGCTTTCGCTTAATCAATGGTTTGGATGTGTATCGATCCTTCATTCCAACACGCCCCAGTCGATGTTGTGATTTATGTGACACCAGATGTGTATCAGAAAAAAAAAAAAAAAGTATGATTACAAACGCCCACCCTGTCTCTCTACATTCCTGAACAGTATGAAATCCATAAACCTGCTAATCAAATGGCTAATCAAACGGCCAGCGAGTTTGCACAGTAATGTTTCCCGCTATAGCATCGGGCGGCATGAACAAAATGAGACCTTTCTGCGTCCATTGTGGTGTTGGCCGGCTGACCTTTCTGCCCGGGCAGAGGCTCTTGTTCATAATCAGCCGCGCGGCGGGAAAGGTCGCTGAGGATCTCGGAGGAGAAGCCCACGAGACAAACCCCCGCACGGTACCGCTGGGCTGCTGGGTCTGGAGGTACTACGGCTGCAGAACCAACCAACCAACCAACCAACCAACCAACCCCCCCCCCCCCCCGCGACGCAGAAAACGACTCGGCCTCGGGTCCAGCCGGTGAAACGCCGCCGCCATAACGACCGCTCATAAAGACGGCCGCTCTGTTCACAGCGCAAATCGACCTTTACAACGCAACACGTTTATTCCTCTCCTTTTTTTTTTCATATATCCCTTTCTTCCCCTGCCTCTCTGGTCTGGCTGCTGTAAGGCTGTTCGGCGCTGTTTGTTTGTGTGTGTGTGTGTGTGTTTACGCTGGCCTTGGCAGGTCTGTGGCAGCGCCGCGGCGTTTTTTGACGCGACGTCCCGTCGTAGTGGAGCGGCGAGGGTGGGGCCGAGGGGTGGCTCTTACCAGGGAGCGGCGCTGAGACATTGTGGAGCGTCAAAGGAGAGCCGGGGAGAGGTGGTGGGCACAACGCCGTCGTCTGTTCCTGCCTTCACCCGGAGACGAGAACAAGAAAAACACGCTGCCCGTGCCGAGCCACGCTGAGAGAGCAGCGTGCACAATGTGTGTGTGTGTACGTCTGTGTGTGTGTGTGTGTACGTCTGTGTGTGTGTGTGTGTGTGTGTGTACGTCTGTGCGTGTACGTCTGTGTGTGTGTGTGCGTGTACGTCTGTGTGTGTGCGTGTACGTCTGTGTGTGCACGTCTGTGTGTGTGCGTGTACGTCTGTACGTCTGCGTGTGTGTGTGTACGTCTGTGTGTGCGTGTGTGTTTGAGGCATGCAGGGGCAACAAAATCTCTTACAGAACAAGTCTTAAGCGTGTTTTGCTAGAGAACCTTGAGTAGTCCCCCCACATCACCACAACAGTAGTGTGTGTGTGTGTGTGTGTGTGTGTGTGTGTGGGGGGGGGGGGGGGGGGGGGGGGAGTACCGCTAATGAAAATTTGTGGTACAATTAGCACATCTATAGAACAGATCTATGGCCTATGGCTTTCCAGTCAATAAAGCCCCAGATTAGACCGTGAACATGAATCCAGTGTGAGCGCTATGGTAACGCTCCGGTAACGCTCCGCCTGCTTCCCGTCCTAAAAAAGCCCTGGCAGCGGGGAAAGGTCTGACCCGCGGTCCCACTGGAGGGGCCCGCTGCGTTCAGAGCTCCAGAGCAGTGTGGTCACGTGACAGAGAGACCTCCTCCGTTTGTCCTCTACCCTTTGGTTCTTCCTGCTTTCCGTCGTTTTTTTTTGCCTTCTCCTTGCTCCTCTACCTCTTTCCCTTTCCATCAGTGCCTCCCCTCTCTGAGCCGACCCCCCCCCCTCCAGCCCGCTCCTATCCCCACCGTCCCCCCCGTCCCCCCTCTCTCCCCCCTTCCTCGGCTCCCTTCGCTCCGCAGTGATAAATGGCCAGTCTCTGACCCGTCAGCCCTTCTCCAGTACAGCTGGAGGCCACATGGGAGGCGGCCGGCCGGAAAAACCCCGGCTATTAGAGCCGCTGACACCGGCTCCGCTCTGTCCGCTGGGTCCGCTGGGTCAGTCCGTCCAGGTGACAGCGACAGCGCCTCCCCAGGGGGCAGCGGCCTGCCAGGAAACAAGCGCGCCCCACCTGGGAGGGCAGAGGGGACGTGAACGACAGAGGCCTGACGTGGGGGCTGCGCTGACCGACCTGTTGGACTGGCGAGGCCAGAGACAAAGCTTCTCTTTACTGTCTGTAATGACAAGACTACTCTGACTGTAGTCTGTAGTCTGTAGTCTCTCTCTCTCTCTCTCTCTCTCTCTCTCTCTCTCTCTCGTTTTCCCTTGATGTTTTTGTTGAACAGAAGCGTCCTGTCTTATTGTGATGTGCTTTCGACGCGGACGTGAACGCACGCATGTCGTCATGGCAACGCAGCGCAACACTAACCTCCCATCTCCCTCCACCTCCGTTGAACCGGCGGAACGTCCCCAAATGGGACAAACAGCCTCTGCAGAAAGGGAGCGTGAGCTAGCAGGGGCGGTGCGGCTCAGATTGGGTCAGGTATCAGCCAAGACAAATGGGGTATTATGGTGAGTCAGGACAACAAACCACATAACACCTCATCCCCCAAACATGCACACACTCACACGTAAAATAATAGATAACCCTAAACACACACACAAACACTAAAAGCCTTCCTCTAAGCAGTGTGAATCAGACAGCCTCGGCAGCAATGGGGGGAGTCTGACTAAGACGTTGATGACTGGCTGCGTCGCCACGTTAATAAATCATCAAAAACAACAGTATAATTAGTCTGTAACGCTGCGTTGGCCCTGATTAATGACAAATGCACACACTCTCACGCAGGCACTTTATGTAATTTCTCTGTTTGTTGGTTTTTAGCGAGCTGGCAGCCCTGCCTACGCTGCCAAACCAAGAGGACGTTTGAATGGCTCTCTCTTTTAATTTCTCTCCCTTTTTTATTTTCAAATGGAGCCATGCCTCACGAAACAGCGGGGGGTGGGCATGTGTGTGTGTGAGGGTGGGGGGGGGGGGGGGTCAAGTCAACGTGTCGCCGTGGAGAACGAATGCAGAATAGGAGTCGCTGATAGGGGAAGAGAATGGAAAGGCCTTGCTACAAGGGATCAGTAGTTGGCTATCTTGGGAGGCGTGTAGCCATTTGCATGACAAAGACGGCAGTGGGGGCCAAGACACGGCACCATGTAGCAGCCTATCAATCAAAGCTAGGCCTGAACTTTGAGATGAGGTCAGAGGGGACGCATTATTATCTTCATGACGCACCTTCCCTTTCCCCAGCATGCTGCGCGCGCACACGCACTCTCACACACACACACACACACACACACACACACACACACACACACACACACACACACACACACACACACACACACACACACACACACACACACACACACACACACACACACGTTATTTGCCGTCACACACACAGATACGATCATAAAGACGGAGGCACACACAATATCAATGCCGTCACACGCACACAACCATAAACAAATATACACAGAGGCGTACACACGATTTGTATGCTGTCAAATGCACACGCATACACAAAGAGATAAAGGCCCACACAGAGTACGTATGCTGCCACACGCACGCACACACACACACACACGGAGTACGTATGCTGCCACACGCACGCACACACACTCACACACACACACACACACACACACACACACACACACACACACAGAATACGTATGCTGGCACACGCACATACACACTGAATACGTATGCAGACACACACACACTACACTGAGGGGGGGGGGGGGGGTTCTAACGTCCATAGGAGGCAGATGGAGCAACATGCGTAGAGACTGAGAAGCAGAAAAACAGAGAGACGGGGAGGGGGGGGAGAGCCCTTTGGGGAAGCGCTGGGAGAGAGAAAGGAGATTTCTAAGATGGAACATGGTGGTGCTGGGCTCTGTGGGTCTGGCCGACAGGCGGGCGGGCAGAGGAGCACGGCGTGTCAGTACCACAGGCTCCGAGGTACACCACCGCGGCTAATCTCAGGCAGAGCAATAATATTTACACTCCGAAGGCAAAACGAAGACATTTTGATCCTGACACGGAAAGAAAATTTAACTGAAACGAGAGAGGTTGGAGGGAGAGAGCGAGAGAGGGAAGGGGGGGGTGGGGGTGGGGAGCGTTCACTACCGAGCTAATCCGTTCTGTCTGTGTCTGCATAGTGTGTGTGCCTTTGCCCGTGCGTGTGCATAGCGGAGGGGTGTGTGTGTGCGTGTGTTTTACGTGTGCCTGTGTGTGTATATCTAGATGTGTGCACACTAAATAAGGTCTGAGAAGATAGAATGGGAGGCAGAGGAGGGTTAGGCAGAGGCACACAGAGAGGATCGAGAGACGGGGAGAGGGAGAGGCAGCCACGAGGTGCTGGGAGAGGAAAGGACACAGAGAGGGAGCAGACGGAGAGGAGGAGAGCGGAGGAGTGAGCGGGGGGGGGAGATGGAATAGAAAGAAAATAAAAATCAAAAAAAATAATAAAATCAGAGAGCGAATGAGTCTTAGAGGGAGAAAAGATCAAAATTGACCGCGGGAAAAAAAGAGGGAGGGGGAGAGAGAGAGAGGTGGATGGGGGGATGGCAGAGTGTCAGGTAGAGAGAGAGAGAGAGAGAGGGAGAGTAATGAGAGACAGCAGTAGAGGACGGCTGGCGGCTTAGGGTCACCCTTCCCGATAAAGCAGTGAAAATAACATGACCAGGCCTGACCCGCTCAGAACACGGGTCACCAAGAGACGGAACCCATCGCCCGGAACACATGACAGAGAGAGTGGCTCAGAAAACATAAGAAGGCAGAGAGAGGCGTGGGGGGGGAGAGAGAGAGAGAGAGAGAGTGAGAGAGAGAGAGAGAGAGAGAGACTGTGTCTGTGTGCCAGGAATTAATCATTGGAAACTTGCTTGTGCAAGAGAGTGAAAAAGAGAAAAGAAGAAGAAAAAAAAAAAGGGAAGGAGCGAAAGAATAGAGGCTGGAGACGGACAGAAAATGGCAGAAAGCCAATTTAGCTTTCACTGGTTATCATGGGGCTAAGCCTTTCACGGCAAAGTGGCAGAAATGCTCGCAAAGGCGTTGTTTTTTCTCTTTCTTTCCCCCTGGGCTGCTCGCCACGCCATTGTGGCTCTCGGCGTGGTGCTGAATATCAACAATAAACGGATCGATGGCGGCCATTCTGGCGGTGCGCGGACGGGAAGGGCCACGCACCGCTGAGTCACCCACAGTCCAGACAGGACTCCACAGAAAACACGGATTAATCCCTGGCTACTGCACTGGTTAAGGGGAAGGTTCTGGCTCTCTCTCTCTCTCTCTCCCTCTCTCTCTCTCTCTCTCTCTCTCTCTCTCTCTCCCTCTCTGGGCTGGTAGGCTACGGTTAACACCTCCACCTCAGATCTCTCTGCCTTCCACTTATCTGATCACACTTTGAACAATCAGAGGGAGAGACAAAAAGGACAAAGGGTTCAGAGAGAGAGAGAGAGAGAGAGAGAGAGAGAGAGGCGGGAAGGAAGAGACAAGAAAAGGAGGAGGAAATGCATTGTTATTTATAAAGACAGAGGGGACAGGGGAACAGTAGGGAAGTCAAATAAAGCAGCGGACCACAGCGAATTGACGAATTAACGAATTGACTAAATGTTAAGAGAAGAGAAATGATACTAGAGGAAAGATCTGGTGATAAGAGAGGAGGGGAGGAGAGGAGAGGAGGAGAGGAGAGTGATTATGTTAAACTAGCTGGGGGCCTGACAGTAATTGTGCCGTTGTGCTCTGGTGCCCATATATGGACATGGAATGCAGGAGCGCTGCGAGGGGGGCTAACCTGTATTGATTTGGAACCTTGCTAAGGAAGTTGGGAGAGGCTACATTCAGGCATGCTAGGGTTATTTGTTGCACCTGCGCACACACACACACACACACACACACACACACACACACACCCACTCACACAGCTCCAGCTCATAGCAAGCTCAGGCACAAATTCACAATCTTACCTTGCCACATTTTTGCTCTCATACGCATACACACACACATAAGCCACCAAAATACCTCTATCCCTCGCTCTCCCTCTCTCACTCTCTCGCTCGCACAAAATGAGGTTGCGGGTTGAACTTGTGACCCTTGTCGCGGAGGCTGAGCCAATCTGGAGCTCCTTCCCGTCTCCAGCCGGGAATGGAGATGACCTCCAGCAGCAGGGGACTAGATGAAGCCTGCTCTGCATTCCCCTCACCACGGGCAGCTCCACGAGTCTCACCCTACATGACACACCACCGCTCAGCAACACTGTCCGTCTGTCTGTGTGTCTGTGTGGGTGTGTGTGTAAGTGAGGCTATGCATATGAATGTCTTCATGGCTGGGCACGCGCTTCTGTGTGTGTGTGTGTGTGTGTGTGTGTCAGTGCTGATGGCTGAGGTGGGAGGGCCGCCTGCCGTCCATGTGCTCCCCTCGGCAGGGTCCGGCCAGCATCATCAGCCGTGACTCACGGACGTGACAGAAACACGAGCGGAGGAGGATGAGCAGGAATCCGTCTCATCCACCCGTCCTCGGCCAGAGCAAAAGCAAGCCATTGACGCTCTGGAGGAAGGAGGGGGGCTTAGGCAAAGCAGACCTGAACGTCTGGAGTCTGGATACACAGACTAGACGCCATGCCAAAGTCATCACCGCCATGCCTTACATAGCTTGCAGTCACCTTGGCCAGGGCTGGTATTCTGCCATGCGCGTGCGTGTGTGCGCGTGTGTGTGTGTGTGTGTGTGTGTGTGTGTGTGTGTGTGTGTGTGTGTGTGTGTGTGTGTGTGTGTCTGGTTTAGCAGTCTGGCAACGTTGCGAGGCAGCAGTGAGCTGTAGACAGGCAGGGCACATCAGAATAATGTGATGACATACAGAGAGTCCACTGGGGCTTGTGTGTCTCTGCTGCCGCCCACACCTCTCTGCAAGAGACCAAAAGAGGAGAGGAGAGGCTCCGGTAGAGCGACTTTAAAAAAAAAACTGCTTTTCTCCCTCTTCTTGGAAGAGTGGACCACTGGGGCTAGGGATAACAGGATAGCTGTCAGGGGCCAGCCATCGATTGGTGCATGTGTGTGTGTGTGTGTGTGTGTGTGTGTGTTCCACCACTTTCAAAAGGCACCAGTGGGGGGAGGGAAAAGGGAAGAACGAAAAAAAAAAAGGGGGAGAGAAAGGGGTGAGGAGAGGAGTTTCAAAATGTATCTATCTTGTCATGCTACAAACCATCCTTCTCCAGTTCATTCGAGGAAAAGGGGTGTGTGTGTGTGTGTGAGTGTGTGTGTGTGGGGACAGAACGTTGACACTGGACAGGGAGCTGGAGTTGTCACGCTGCATTAACCCCAGCATGGTATAGGCTCCAGGAATAGCAACCCAAGGTGACAGTCCGGTCCAAAGCATGTCAAGCTGAACGGTGTCCTGGGCCTCGTCTGCCGGCTGACGCCCCGGCTCACTGGCCCGCTCCCAGTCCAGCGTCACACCAACGCTCCGGGTCGGGTTCAACTCAAGAGCGTCGGGCCAGCTGCTCATGTCCTACTGTACGGTTTGGTTCGGATACGGAGGGGTTTGGAACGCCTTCCCATTTTGGCAGACACACTTTATCCAAAGTGACGTTTTATTTACGAAATGAACACACGACCCCAGTGGCCCTAACGGCACGCTTTACCAACTGTGTGCATCACGATCCCATTTGGAACGGATCAGTGGGAGCCTCCATATATGATTAGCATGTTCTCAGTCAGGAGTCGTACACGCCTTCCCTCCCTCCCTCCTTCCTTCCTTCCTTCCTTCCTCCCTTCCTCCAGAACTGCTGCGAGTGTAGAAACCCTGCAACAGCCACAACTCATTAACTCGGAAGACATGTCTCATTTCATTTCTGTCTTGTTTGAAGGAATCCACAGAGTCAGGAACTTTGTGCTAACAAAAAAATGTAAATAAAACAAAAAATATATGAGACTGAAGTTATGTAAGAAGGGGTTTCCATCTTTTTAGCGGCATTCCTTTTGCCAGGCAGCCATTAGCCTGGCTGTGAGGAGGAGGAGGAAGAGGAGGCCCGGGCTGAGTACATCTCCGGGAGTAAGAGCAGCCTCACACACACATCCCAGGGTATTAGGATCTCATCATCACTTTTCTAAAGCCTCAAGGCCTGGGGGGGGGGGCTTTTTAACTGTCGGGCCCAAGCATGCCTGTCACTTCCATTTCCCAATCCCACCGAGAAACTGAAAGGGGAAGGAAATTGTTTGTGTATGTTATTTTGTTGTTGTGAGAAGAACACCAGGAGGAGACAACACATACAGGAGTTGCCAACTGGTTCCTGTAATTGTCCTTATCCACTACAGCCCAAAGACAAACAGAGATGATGGGAGGTCAACAAAGCCACGAGGGTGAAGGGAAAAACAGGCGAGGTCTGGCCAAACAAGGGGACCCTCCAGGCGGCGGGGGGGGGGGCATGCCACGCCTTTGACAGGAGATGCGCAAAACGAAAAAAAAACAAAAAAAACAATCGCCGCACGGTTCTGGAGGAGCGCTGCATAACGAGGAGTACGGGGCGGCGGCCTACGAAAGCGGATCGATTTCCCGCCGAGTCATGGCCGCCTCGAGTGCCCTTTTTCCCCCAGAGAGGCAGCGGCACAGCGGAGAGAGGGGGGGGGAAGCGATAGCAGGGGCAGCGGGAAGCGGCGCGGCCCTCGTGGCGTGTCTCCTCTCCTCAGCTCAGAGCGGGCCTCGCCACACGACAGCGCCGGTGGTGCCGGACGCCGCACTGGAAGGCCATTACACGCTGTCACAGCCAATCACACCGTCCCTGGGGAGGACGAGGTCCGGCGTGTGCGCTCGTGCCGACGGTTAGCATAGGGGGAATGTCCCCCACGCTCGCACGGCACACAGCGGATCAACACCGCAGCCCGGACCCGGGCATGGCTGCACAAAGGAAGTGTCATCAAAGCTCACTGCCTATTAGTGCGGTTTTCCAAACAAATGTGCCGGGAGCAGTAAGGCCACCGCTGGATGACTGAGCCTGCAGTGGAGGACCGGCCTGGAACGCGACGTGTTGCAGGGAGGAATTCAAGTAGAACCGTTAGCGTGGAGGCAGACACAAAGCGGCGTCGAGCCAGAAAGGGGACCACGGTCATGGTCAAATGTGACTGTACCGCAGGGGTGTGACGGGTTTCTGTATCAGAGGGGTGAAATGAAAGTGTGTGTGGGCAGGCAGGCAGACAGAGCGAGGGTGTCACAGCGGGTTAGCTTAGCCATGACGGAGGACTCGTCACATTGCAGGGATGAGCTGGTGTCTGGGGGCCGCCTGTAGAGGGACAATGATTGAGCTTAGTTAAAGCAAGCTTAGTTCTGAGTGGAGGGACAAGGGGGAGGGCACAAGGGACGAACGGAAGAGAGAAAAGAAAGAACGAGGAGGGTGGGGGGTAAGGGGTGAGAAAACAGAAAGGGAGATCGATCCAGGGGGGAAGAGAAAGGGAAAAGAATAAATGGGGGGGGGGGGGGAAATCCCCTGCTCCTCAGTCGGGAAGACTTTTTCAATCAACCGCTGAATTACTCAGGGATATAAAAGCAATTAATAAGGGTTTGTTCCAGCCCCAGGGAGTGCAGGGAGCACGAGCAGGGGAGGGGAACACAATGCGCAGTCCGTGAGGCGCGGCGATACACACAGCGAGAACACGGTCCTCCACCGCCGGTGACAACCAGGAGATGAGAGGGAGATGTTAAGTGTACAGTATGCAAATGAGGCACCGCCATGCTGCCTGGCGGTGTAGAGGCACAACAGCCTGCTCTGCGAGGGGGGGGGGGGGGGTCGAGCAGGAGAACAACCTGGTGGATTGAGCGGCTAGCGAAGGGGGCACCTGAAAGGTGAGAGAAGTGCGATAAGCCCACACACAGATCCATCTGTTTAGCCTCTGTTTCATGAGAGCGGGCAGGTGGGTGGGATAAAGAGGCTCAGAAACAGAAAGGAGAATCCGCTAGGCCCGAAAGCGCTGGGCTCCGGCTCTGCATCTCTTTCACTCTCTGCACAGGGAAACCAACGACTTGTTGCTAACGATCTCCCGGGCAAAGCAGCAGAGGAGGAGGGCATTTATCTTTGGAGAAAACAAATCCAAATCGATGCCTTCTGCTTTGCCGAGTCCAATTTGTGTGGAGGTTTCTACGGGCATTAGCATTCATTCCCTGAAACCCTCTGCACCACATTTCTTTATCCCTGTGGTCTGGTAGCTACAGGTTCTATCCCCAAGGTGTTTTCACGGCAGAAAAACACATCGGGCCCTTTGTTTAAGGTTGATTTGTTCACAAAGGCTATGGAATTACAAAGTGAAGAGTAGTGACACTACTTACACTGCAGACAGATGGGGAAGTGCTGTACAAAATGAGATGGTGATAGCTTTGAAAATACCAAAACAAATGCTTTAAAACTATTACTAGTGATACTGACTTAACAATAAAGCAACGACCTAACAATAAAGTAATGACAAGGCTCGCAGGAAATAACTAATCAAGATATATGGCTGTTTTTACTATTGTAGTTTTTATGAATCTGGCCACAATATAGATTTTTGCCTGCTGTAGGTTGTTTGTCTCATATTGAATTTTGGCTTAAACAATACATTTCTATGAGAACGCATAGGAATAACTTAAAAATTGTACACTGCCACGAGAACCACTTTAACATAGTATAGGCTATTACTTTGATCACAGACAGACAGACAGACAGACAGACAGACAGACAGACGTGGGTGAGATTGTGGAATATTATTACAGTTCACAATATTATTCAATTAGCAGACAGAGAGGCACTTTGGTGTGGGTGAGCTGAGGATAGCACAACAGGTCAAGTATCCAAGCTGGGACTTCTGTTTAAACATTTTTTATAGTGGAAGTTTTTTCTTCCCCTTTTTCCCTTCTCTCTCTCACTCTGTGACCAGACAACCATAAACAATGACGCCAAGCAGAACAGGAGAGGAGGGGTTGGGGGGAGAGTGGGATGAGGGAGGACGGGGGAGGGAGGCCTGAGTGAGGACAGACCCTTTTATTTCACCACCGACTAAAGCCGCACTAACAAAAGGCTCTGGATGGAAGCCGCTGCAGAGACCAGAAATAGGGTCGGGGGTGAATGAGGGAACGAACTAGAAAAAATGAGGCTGGAATTTCTTACTCTACGTGTGGGTAGCAGAGCAGCAGGGGATGCTGGGATAAGAATGGATTGAGGGTGGGAGTCAGGCGAGGAGGGCTGAGGGATGGCCATTGGTGGGTTGTCAGCTGCAGTGCATTCATGGTGCACCGAGCGTGAGCGTGACTGTGATTGATACGCTTAAACATAGCAATCATGACTGATGGATTGAATGACTAGCACACCTGTTTGAAGAATAATCGTAGAAGCAAAGAAATATTTGGTGGCAGGTTTGCTCAAAACAGACATGGGCTGACTGAAAAAAATGATTTAACTGGTCCCTCCAACCCTGACGCTAAACCCCCCCCCCCCAAACCACCACCTCTTGCAAGGCTCTCAACAAAAGGCTGGAAATTCACACAAAAGAGTATCCATGACAACCAGCCCCAAATCTCTGACCCACTAACTGAAAAGTTTTGTTAGAAAAACTCATTGGATGGAATACGCTCTATGAAAAAGTGCAAGCAACCAACAAAAACAGATTAACATACATGACGCAACACATGGCTGAGTTAAGTCCTTTAAATATCCTAACTGGGAAACCGAAAGCCCCTCGACTGTCACCGTGTCAGTGACTAACCGGTCTGTGATTAATCTAACAAGCTTGAGATCAAAGTATGAGTGTTGCTTCAAATCAGGCTGACATAGCGGGGTTCTGTCACCATCATACAACTCAGTACAGGTGACACACGACTCAGACTTTAATCAGGTTAACCCTTAGGCCTCACATGTACCATCTAATCAAGAGTGACCATGTTAACTAAATGTACCATCAGCATCAGTTTTACATGAACAAACATTGTCCTCAAATACTGATAATGAAATAAATATAGCCTAACTAGTAAGTCACAAAAGCAAGACAGCCTCTTGTTTGGATTAATGTCCAGCAAGTTCTATTCCTGAGTGAATGTTGGTGTACACACCCATACAGTGTAGCCTATCTGACAATATAGGGCAAAACGACTGATGGAAAGGAATCGTTCGCTTAATTCCCATTGACCTGTAGTGGACAGTCAGTATATTGAAATACCACCCTGTTGCTTCACCAATCAGGGACATGTCTCCAGAAGGTCTGACATACCCTAATTTCACCTACAACTGCTTCCTTATTGTTTTACTACAGGCAAAAAAAACGGCAGGGACGTAGACGAAACTGTGTAGTCGTTTTTACTACTCGGGCAGGATTAAGTGACTGTTTCCGAACAATCACACCTGCCGTCTAGAACAGGGAGAAATAAATAGCTTACTGGACAGGCCACACCTTGCGTAACAGCTAGCACTCTATCCTCACCCAATATAGCCTAACCTAACATTACTCCATCTCCGGTGGTAAATAAACTTCAACAAGTCCATAGCGTTGTCTACTAATTAAAATAACCCTTTGAATTAATCAGAAAAGAATGCGTACCCTCGTGGGACAGCGCTATGCAGATATTTTAAGTTAAACGTACAAAAAGGAATGTTTACGTTGCTAGAGAAATCTCAAACAATGCAGTTTATTTCTTACCTTGAATCAGGAGAAGTGAGACCGCTGTCACCAAAAAAGTGCTCATCAGTGAGACGGGGGAATGTTTCGCGTGGTCTCTCGCCATTCTTAGAGAGACAAGGTGGAATTAAAATCCTCACCGCCGCACCAGAGTTGATATAGTCCTGTGCCGTAAAACTTCTCGGAAATAGAATATACTTGAAAGAACACGAGCCAAGTTATGGCTGCCTTCCACTCGAGCTGTTATTTCCTCGATGAAAATGTATTGTGGACTCTAGACTGAAACAAAAACAATGTAGCCCCTCCCCGTGTGAGGCGGAAGAGAGCGCACAGGTATGTCTCTGGTACAGTCTTCTGTAAATAGAGCGAGAGAAAAGTCACTATCGAGTTCGGTGCGTTGATTATTCCACCGAACGTCGGGTTTGGAAGGCTGTGTGCAGAGTGGAAGATAAAAAGTGATGTCACCGTATCGTCACGATAAAAATGCTAATTTGAGAAGTTGCCGCTGCAGCAATGCGTTGGGAGCACAAATAACTGATTTAATTTAGCCGAAAGCATTTGAATAGATCCTACCAGCAAGATTGTGTGATCCAAATTTGGTATCCCTTGGACATGCTTTCTGATTTAGATACAATGCTTGCCTAAAAATTAAGAAACATATACTTAGCTTTTAATTAGTGCATGATGCAGACAGCCTACCTTGATGAAGCTAGTAATTCCGAGACTTGAGTAGGCTAGCCTACCATACAAGTAATAATTGACACTATAAAAGATATGGAGAACACTTGAATAAAATAATCTTATTAAACAACAGATCATGCTTCATATTTGAGTTGCAAAAGCTGATAGTATGCCACATTCCCATTAAATATATTCATCTTAATATTTTTATAACACTACCATAAATTTTAGTGGGAGAACGTGACTGCCTTTGTTTGTAGCACATGCATACAGTCTTAACTGTCCCACCATTTTGCCGTGAGGCAGAACACCACCTCTCCATTAGCAGCTCATTAACGCCCTGAGCAGCGGCCCACCCTCCATCTTGGCAATACCCTCAATCAAACGATTAATCACCACCGGTGCCGAGCATGGAAAACCTTCTGTCCTCTGAAGGCATTGTCCGGCCCCCACTGTGTATATGTGTGTGGCTGTGCAGCATACAAATCACCTTGCTGCAGCCTGCCATCTGTTGACAATAGGATGTAAGTGCCACCACCTAATATACTGTATACCTGTACTACTTGGTTGGCATCACACATTTTAATTATCATATCCCTCCCTCTTGCAGTCATGCAACTTCTCTATCTATCTATCTATCTATCTATCTATCTATCTATCTATCTATCTATCTATCTATCTATCTATCTATATCATCTGCTTGCTTTGAGGCCTGACCGCTCTGAGCTGTCCTTGTGGCCTTGGCCTCAATCTAATTTTCTCCCTCCCTCCTCCCCTCCTTTCCGCCATACATCCACCGAGAAATCAGCTCCCACCCAGTGGCAGCCTGTCAGCCTGAACACCTATTGTGTTATTTAGTCCAATCTAGCCTTGGTCCTCTACAGTGGAGCTAGAGCCTGGCCCCCTGCAAGGGCTTTCTGATGTATTGTTCCCCTTTATACAAGGTGCCCATGAATTTTATATGCCACCACACACACACACACACACACACACACACACACACCCTCCAGTCTCTATCTGCATTCTGTCTCAATTTGCAGCTCTGCAAACCCCAAAGGCATGCATGGATCAACACACACAAACACACACAGACACACACACACCATAGTTGCAAGTGTGTAAGTTGCAGGGGGGATAAAGATTGGTATGTTTTCCTAAGAGAGGGGATAGGATTTAGAGGTGGAGAGGAGGAGGAGGAGGAGGGGGAGGAGGAGGAGGGGGACCCTGTAGGTTGCCTGATAATCTTTCCATCTGTAAACACTGTGGAACGCTGGGTGAGAGGTGGCTGTCAATCAAGAGAACGGAGACCCTCTCACAAAGCACAGGTTAGGGAGGGCTGGAGCGAGGGGAAAAAGCCACTCCGTGGATGGATACAAAGAGTGGTTCCCTTCCACCTTCCCTCTTCCCTCTTCATCCCTAATGGATTTCTTGCGTGTAATTGTGAACAAAATACTCTGACATGCCTGGTCGTCTGGGAAGCAATGTGATGAATAATTGAAATATGGAGCCTGTGCACTCCAATGCTCCAACACACCTTTTGACATTTATATTTACTTTCAGTCAGATATAATAAAGACCACAGTTGAAAAAATATATTGAGTTATGCCATTCTTGGCAAATATTATACTGTGTATGGACTGGTGTCAACTAATCTTAGTGTTTTGTAGCATTCAAGCCCCTAGGCTTCGGTTTTCAATAAAGGAAATAACGATTTGCAATATAATATCCCCACAGATTAGTGTAGATGGGAGGCGCTGTGGTGGAACTGTTTGGATAAGATCACTTCAGAGTTTCTTGGCGGAATAAAGTTTGCGTCCAACCATCACTCAAACTTGACCAAGCGTGAAGTTGAACTCTGACCGCATCCTCATGACATATAGCCAGCCCAGATGTTTAGGTCAAAAGGTAACTTGGTCTAAAATTACATTTAACTCGAGGCTGAGGGGGTCGTAATGTTATGATTAGGGGGTACTGTATGTCGGGGGTTTTCTGTCAAGACCAGAGGAATGAACAAGAAGGCCGGAAACAACCTATTATGTACCTTGATACCCTGCAGGGCTACATTGCACTCAATCACCAAACGGGTCTTTGCTGCTGAACTGTAAACAGTGAAATCATACTCTGTTCAGTGAGCAATGTTTTCTTTCTTTTCTATTTCTTTTTTCTTTCTTTCTTTCTTTCGTTCGTTCTTTCGTTCGTTCTTTCTTTCTTTCTTTCTTTCTTTCTTTCTTTCTTTCTTTTTCATCAGTGAATTATGTAGTACACCCCCTATTTAGTTCAACCATGGTTTAAAAACAAAAACAAATCTGTAGATGACTTTATCTATGCTATCATTAACTTTCATTAGGTTTCCTCTGAAAGTGAACATTTTAAGTGTTGTGTAACGGTGCAAGATTCATTATTGCTCAGAGTTGTCAGAGGTGCACAATGCCTCTCAAGATACAGCGATAGATTAGGTTGATTGTTATGAAAAAGGAAAAAATTTAAATCCATGAAAGCTGGGGTAAGAGGACTCTGCAATGATGACACCATTAACAAATTTGCAACAATCAATATGAAGCTGACAAGAGAATACAAAGATGTGTTCTATTCTAGATGGAAACCTGCACTGTCACATTTTGCAGACCAAATGTACGCAAAAGATGCCAAAAAGTTATTTACAACAGCCCTCTTATTTGGGTAAATTGGGAAGGCACTATCAACATCTCATTCCTTAGCCGGGTCCTTGACTGCCAATGCATCTCAACAAAAACAAATATGTAGATGACTTTATCTATGCTATCATTAACTTTCATTAGGTTTCCTCTGAAAGTGAACATTTTAAGTGTTGTGTATCCGCACGTTATGTGATCTACTATTAATACAAAGCTTCTGTTACCGGCAACACAGGGAGTGTGTGCTTCATCAAAAACAATCAATGAGGAGTGCTAAGTCAAAAGGAAAACTGCATTCAACCAAGTCTCTTAAAAAAGACAGAGCATGAATTATTTTGCATATTTCTACTAACTCAGTCGTCATGGAGATGTCACAAGGTGCTCCTGTCCTAGTTCTTTAATGCTCCACATTTCGTGAAATACAGGCAGCCTTAGAAAGGCTTAGGTTTTCCCACTGGTCTCAAACCCAGCTCCATTCACCACCCCACTAAGCCTTGGCCCCAGATTCAATCCCAGCTCTTTCCCGAAATCTGCTCCCCAAGCCTCGATTCCTCATCATGGGGTCGTAGCCATATGAGAAACAGTGTAATATGACCACGGATTGACTCAGATTGATTGAACAAGCTGCCATAGTAATAATGTGATCACGTTACAGTCAGCCCACACGTTTCACTGCATAATTTGAGTTCTGAGGCGGTCCTTGTTTTTACCCGTTTGAAGTGTTGATCTCAAAATCCCCAGCATCTCCTCCCTTTCTCTCTCTCTCTCTCTCTGTCTCTCTCTCTCTCTCTCTCTCTCTCTCTTTCTCTCTCTCTAATCCCCCCCCACTCTCTCTCTCTCTCTCTCTCTCTCTCTCTCTCTCTCTAATTCCCCCCACTCTCTCCATCTCACTCTCTCTCTCTATCTCTCTCCCTGTCACATTTCTCTACGTTCCACAACCCCTCGTGTTTTTTTTTAAATTCCTCCCTCTCCTCGCTTTCCTCCATCTTTCCCTCCTGTTCTGAATGACTCTTCCCCCCTACACTCCTCTTTCTCTTTCATTCCATCATTAGAGGTTTTGCCCCGCTCCCTTTCCCTCCCCTATTAGCTGCAGTGTAGCTGAGTGTTGCTTTGGTAATGGCACTCCAAGGGAGCGGGAGATAATACTGTTGGCTTTAATTAAAGACATTAAAGGGCTGGAGAGACATGGAGCCCCCGGGAGGAAGTGTTCTCACACCTCCTGAAATACTTCTTTCTCGCCCTCCGTATCTCGCAATTCTCTCATTCCATCTCCTTTTTTCTTTTAATTTCTAAAAATCTTTTATTTTTCTCTCACTTTTTATTCCCGACTTTCTTTCTTTTTTACTGTCTCTCTGCATTGAACATTATGGGCCGATGCGGTCTCTTCTTGATTCTCTCTCTTTTTTATTTCTCTCTCCTTTTTTTCGCTCTTCCTATGTCTTTCCAGTATGTATCCGCCTCCGCTTCCCTCTTGGCATCCTGTTGCCCGTGAATCTCCATGAGCTAAGTTCCATGGGCTTTGTTGACTGTTAATTAGTCATTTCCCTGCGTAGATTCCAGCATCACTGTTTCCTTTTGCTGCTGGGTTGCAGAAACTGTGGATGTTTTATCATTAAGAATTTTAAATATAGACAGGCTGTGTTGGTATATATGTGTGTGTGCAGTTCAACCATGTTTATACTGTGGCCTTTGTTCCCCTGTTCATCGCAATCAAAGCATTCACACAGAGAGAACGCACGTAAAAGCACAAACGCAAATAGCTTGTCCTATGTGTCTTTGCCATCTCATCTAAATGCAGTTGATACATCTGGTTCACTCCTGTTTCTCTGCATTTCTGCATTTGCACATTTTTAATGGTGCATCTGCTCTCTGTGTAGGCCCTTATCCAGGTCTCCCCTCATCATCAACGATGCATATAAATGTGTGTATGTATATATGTATATATATATATATATAATATATATATATATATATATATATATATATATATATATATATATATATACACGTATATAATACACACATATATAAGCACAACTCTTGGGGAAAACACAATGGCAGGCAGGCGCTTTCTGATCGTCTCACATCAGCTCAACACTCGCCCATAAATAGAAATGGCGGCTCAGCACCCCAGGGGGAGAAAATAACATTTGGAGGAGAGATTAAAGAGGGGGTCTGTTGTGGTGTTGGGAAAGGAGGTGCTCTGGTGGGCCGCTATACAAGGGAGGCCGTGCTAGAGGTATGTGTGAGAGACTGGCGAGATTACAAGTTCAGTCTCATTTCCAGATACTTTTTCTTCTAGTGGGTGTGTGTGTGTGTGTGTTTGTGTGTCTGTCCAATTGCTTGTGCAGAATTGCTTGTCTCTCTCTCTCTCTCTCTGTGTGTGTGTGTGTGTGTGTGTGTGTGTGTGTGTGTGTGTGTGTGTGTGTGTGTGTGTGTGTGTGTGTGTGTGTGTGATGGGTAGCAAGCGAGACCCTTTGACATCTTCATTCCTGACACATGTTCCCTGCTCTGTGTTGTCGCTGTGATGAAAAGTAGATGTCAGCCGTCTGCTATGCCTTTTCGTTCAGTCACCAACGAAAAACCACTGGAGTGAGAAAACAAAGAGAGAGAGAGAGAGAGAGAGAGAGAGAAAGAGAGAGAGAAAGAGAGAGAGAGAAAGAGAGAGAGGCAGAGAGAGAGAGAGAGAGAGAGAGAGAGAGAGCAAGAGAGGGGGAGTATGATAAGAAAGCTTAATTTAGCTTGGGAAGCCCCATGCAGTTAATGAGCAAGTGTTTGTAGCCCGCCATAAGTTTGACAGCCGTTTATCTTCTAAACCGTATAAGCTCGCTCTCACAGGCTCATAAGACTACGCCACCTGCCATTATGTGTATTTACATTCCGTTTGGTGATTATGCACTCATCCCGACATAGTAAACCAGCTACGCACCGTTTAAATGAAGCAAATGGACATATTTCTGAATAATTAGAATTACAAGTGTGTAAAATAGCATGCGGTTCAACTCGTCGGAAAATAATGGGTATAAGCATTGATTCATCAGCTTTCATTTCCACATGAATTTCATGACTGAGAGACAGCTGCTTTGTTTTTGGGGAAGGTGAGCAGACAACACCCCATTGATTATGTGTTGTCAGCTGAAAAGCTCTCCAACTACTCTAAAACACACACGCAACTTACAGATAAAATACACATTTTCGACAAAATCACACACACACACACACACACACACACAAGTACACCTACACACAGCGTACAGACGCACACACACTCACACACTCTGCCCGAGGACAAGGCAGCGTTTGCTTTAGTATAAGGGCACCGTGATTAATTTGTTTGTGTTATAACCTCACAGCCCTCTAGAGGCAATTCTAACAGAGATTCCCTGCGCAGAGTTAGGGCCATTTGTTTTGACATCTCTGCTTGTTGTAGAGGTGGTTTTCATTCTCTCTGCCAACAAGGAAGCCATTGATAGTCCCTGCTTCACCAAGCACAAGCGATAGCCAAATAAAAACTATGCCCACCCACCTAAATCAAAATGAATCTGACGTTACAGTTAAACTCCCTTGTTGAATCAACTTGATAACAGCAAGTTGTTGTTTGACTTGTTGATGTTTGGTCGATGGAATGAAACAACAAAAACGCATTCCTCGGCTAAATGCTGCTGACCTCCTGGCCTTTTGGTAATCCCTGCTTGTAGCTGGCAGAGCAGGTACGGAGCCATCCCATTTGATTGCAGAAGGCAGCGGAGACGCTGATTGTTTTGCTTACCACCTGTGGACCAGAGCCCACCGCAGATTGGAAAGCACCCACTGTGAGATACAGTGCTGCTGGGTGAGTAATGGCGTGTCAGGTCTGTGTGTGTGTGTGTGTGTGTGTGTGTGTGTGTGTGTGTGTGTGTGTGTGTGTGCACGCGTGTGTTTATGGGGGTGGGGGTCTGCCTGCGTGAATGTAGTAGACTATAAAGCATCAAGGGATTAGATGTTTCTGGTGCCAGGAGTCTGATTTGTGGATTTACACCTGCAGTAATAGGCTTTTGCTGTCGGTGGGCATTTCATTTCTCTTCCCCCCAAAGCGTTCCTAATCTGAGAAAGGCTGTGAGACGGTTGTGATGGCCCTGGATGGCATGTATACAGCCGTGACAAAGCCATGTCAAATTACACACATACTTGCTTTGCCCTCTCTCCGACATTAAACCTATTCATCACAACGGGCTTTCCGCTATGCCAGGGGTTGTTAATATGCAATGACTCTGCCCCATTGCAGGAATATCATAAAGGTTTAATGCGTTTGCCTGATTGATCTGAACCCCATGTTAAGTAGGAGAGTGCACTTCTTTGACCAAGAGCATGGCCATTAGTGTGCCGTCTCTCACCTCCCACCTCCCTCCTTCTCTCTCTCTCTCTCTCTCACCTTCTCTCTCTATCTGTCACCTTCTCTTTTCAATCTCTCTCTCTCTCTCTGCTGTTTTTGTATCCTGCACTCTTACTTTCGCTGTCAGTTGTTTCTTTCTCTTCATTATTTTATAAGTTCACGGACAACTATGGAAAATCTTATAGAATACTGTGCTGTGTAAAGAAATGTGTGCACTTTCCATTAAGGATTCTTGGGGCCGGGTGGCATTGTTGTATTGTACAGCGGGCTATTGAACCCAGCAGTTTTAATCTTGCAGAAATGTTATATATATATATATATATATATATATATATATATATATATATATATATATATATAAATGTATATATACACAAGTATATATACATACATTTTAAACGTATGAATTCTATCCTGTTTTAGTTGTCATACTTCCTCTTTACATGGGTATGCCAGTGAAAAGCTTGGGTAAATGTTTAAATGACCAAATACTTAGTCCTGGCAAATATACCAAAGTGGAGTTAGACGCCTGTGACATCCCTCCTTGACATTATCATTACTATTCACGGTAGAATGTGTTGACATTAAACATTATCATGACTATTCACGGTAGAATGTGTTGACATTAAACATTATCATTACTATTCACGGTAGAATGTGTTGAAAACATTTCAACCAGTCACAGTGTAGGAGACCAACAAGGTACTACTCCTCTGGTAGCTTAGGGTTGTGGGTTATATTTCTGATGTTCAAGCAATTGGAAATGTACAGGGAATATTATTGCATGCTTTAGGAGTGCTCCAGTCATGGTCTTTGAAAATATAGTAAAGGAGAAAATCTGTTTTGGTGGCCTGGGCTAGGGTCAGATTTAGGTCAAGAGGAAATAAGCCATATTCTCATTTCCTGTGAGAGCCCATGGAGGAAGTGGGAGAAAAGCGATATAGAGCGAAGAAAAGGGGAGATAGATAAGGATAGAAAGAGGTAAAGCGGTAGGGAGAGAGAAAGAGAGAGAGAGAGAGAGAGAGAGAGAGAGAGAGAGAGAGAGAGAGAGAGAGAGAGAGAGAGAGAGAGAGAGAGAAGAGAGAGAGAGAGAGAGAGAGAGAGAGAGAGAGAGAGAGAGAGAGAGAGAGAGAGAGAGAGAAGAGAGCGATGGACGGAGAAAGAGGTGGATAAAGAGAGTCAAAAAGGGAAAGCAAGAAGCTAGAGTGAGAGGGTCTCAGAGGGAAGTGGCAGTTGCTTCAGAGATATCCCATTAGGATTTAGTAAGCCTGTCTATCACACCAGCACACACACTAGCGCACACACACACACAAAACATATGGGCCCAACTTTCCCTTTACCACTGGCGTCTGCTAAGGCTTATTTGGCTGGAGCTGTCTGCAAACGCTGTGCCAATAAGTGCAATACAATCCATCCCAGCCCAATATTGGCCCAGTTTATTCTATCGTCCCTTATTGCTAACCTTATTGCAAACATGACTCACTCACTCACTCCCTCGCTCACTTTGCTCTCTATCTCCCCATTTCATTCTGTTCCGCTTTGTCTCTATCTCACACACACACACACACACACACACACACACACACACACACACACACACACACACACGCACACACGCACACACAAACAGAGAGAGAAAGACATTTAAAATAACATTGGACACGCTCAGTGAAACGAGTAATGAAAACATATGATTTCCATTTGGATGTAGTAATGAATTGGGAGTGGCTGACTGGCTGGCTTGTGTGAATGCGCGCAGACTCAGGGAGATCTGAATCAGACAGCGCTAGTAGAACCTTTATCAATCTAACCAGAAGAGTAAGACTGCCCCCTCATGGCAAGAACACAGTGCAATAAAGAAATCAAATGGGCTTGGCCACCGGCCCCATGTTCTCATTACTCCCACCTATTCCTGTGTGACAACACACACACACACACACACACACACACACACGCAGACATCTTACATTTTGGGTTGAGAGTTTAACACCCCACCCTTGTTTCCCTACTTCTATTCTTATCATTAGCCAGGACTCAGAGATTTGTCATGGATACGGTTGCCTTGGCACTGACCCCCTCCCCCTTAAGTGTTGGCATGGCAACAACTCGGACAAATTAAAATATCTCCATCATCTGCAGGTCGAGCTGTCATTTCAGCCACAACAGTATCTGTACCCATCTGTATAGATGGTATAATATAAGCACAAAGTAAAAATGAATGTCAATACGTCGATTCTTTATCCATGTGCCTGTATGGAACATAAATTGCTGTATTTATATCTTGTATACATGGGTATCCTATTCAAAGGATCCTTGGGCCCTACAAACAAATAGCACATCTGCACATTTGCGGTTTCTGAAGCGATTCAACATGACATTCCATTTCAACCATATCTCCAGAAAGTTCCCCTCGTCTAGTCTCAAAATCAATAGAAGGCAGATTGGAAGTAAGTCAGGACTAGACTACGACATGCCCACTGACCCAAGAAAAACAACAACTCTAACTGAAGACCCAGACAACAAGAAGGGCAAGAAAGACATCCTTGTGAGAGATGAGGCGGAAAATAAATTACAAATAAGATAGAAACTTTGAATACCTTTTATTTCTTCCCTGATCATTTTGAAGACAAATGCAGATAATCGAAAAGAGGAAACCAACAGTAACATGGCAGTATTGCAAGCTGATCTGAAGATCGATAAAGTGAAGGCAGTGTGAAGTGGAAGGAAAATCATCTTTTACATCGAGTCTTTCCCCGATGCAATAAGGAAGGTACAGACTGAGATGAATACACACAGTTATATTTAGTATGACAGCGGAAGGCTTATTTCAAGGAATACAAATCTTGGCATACAACTGTAGGGACACAAATCTAGAAGAGAATCAGTTGCTTTTTTTTTTTAAGGAGACATACACGAAAACAAGATCAAACTATTTGGGATACTGACATCGCATTAGACAAAACACTGATCCCCCCACACATCTTTTCTTTCTTGGTACATTTCTGCAAACGTGTTTGCACAACAAGACCACACCAGGACCTTATCTATTTGCAATGACATTTGGTGATACAATTGCAGTTCAAACGCTGTTGACGTATTGCAAAGAATACTGCAGACTGAATATATTTTTCCCCTCACATTTGTAATTAATCCAGGTCATAAACAGGGTAACTCATTCCACAAACTCTACTGCACAACGGCCATAAAGTTCATTCATACCTGTTGTGGATTCATGTTGTATAATTTAATTTCTACACATTTTACGTTGTATAATTTATAACACACTGGTACGAGCACAACACGTTCGGTTCTGCAGTGCTGCTTTGTTGATCGATGTAGTTAGCATACCTAACTAGACGTTTCCAGGCAAATTCTCCTTGAAGTTTTCTCAGTTGTTAGCCTCGCTCTGACACTCTGTGGGTGGTGGTGGGTGGTATGGAAAGACTTGAACCGGGTCACGAAAGCAGAATGCCGTTCTTAGTTTGTGCTCTGATTCTTTGTCTCGGGTTTTGGCACTGGGACAGAATGGCATTTGATTGACAAGTCAATAAGAGCATACAAAACCACTTTCTATGGGAAAGTCAATGGTTGTGACGCTAAAAGCAATCGTCTTTTGATGTATTCCTCTCCCAAACAAGCATAGTGGTTTGAAATGTCTACACATTGGTAATCGTCCCTACCATCAAACAGACCTTATGTTTGCCCCGATAAAGGGTTTAGTCCTTTGTAGCACAGCTCCATAAAATCTGACGTGATTGTCAAGCCAGAGCACAACAGTTCATATCAGCTAGGATCAGTAGTGTCACAGATAGGTAACGGTAGGGACATCAAATCCATTTCTTCAATCGCAGACATTTTAACATATTCATGTTGCAAGTTGACATTTTTTACGGATAAGGCTGAGAAAGATAAAATAGTCTCTCTCAATTCTATACAAAATATGTGGGAATCTTTTAAAAAAAATATTTGTGGAGGCGAGCATCAGTGGCAGCCACAGTGGAAGTCTGCGTTGGGGTCTAGGAGGAGTTTCCTGCGGTCCCCCTGCAGACAGTCTATGTGGTACCAGGCGTCGCAGTCATCACACTGGATCCACTGGACGGTCTCCTGCTGGGGCAGACGACACCGCGGGGCGGCGCACGCCTCCACCATTCTACCCTCCTCCTCATCGTCCTCATCCTCGCCTTCTGAGGAGGACGAGGAGGAGCTGGAGGAGGAAGAGGCCGTGGAGGTGGAGGAGGACGAGGAGGAGGAGGAGGGTGAAGGCAGGGAGGGCCGCGGGGGGAGAGGGTTCTTCGGGGGGCGGCCGCGGCGCTTGCTGAAGGGAGAGAGACATTTTGTATTTTAATTATTGCCGTTAGTTCAACATTAGATCAATGTATTGCACCATGTTTAATATTCTGAGATCTGGAGTAAATAAAATAATTAAAAATCCATATATTAATCATAACATATGAATCAGAGACTTGTTTTAGTTTGTCATCGTGGTGGGGTCGAGGAGATAAGCAGTCTTCTTACCCAGCAGGGAGGTGAAACCTGTTGAACTGTCCCCTCCCTTTCTCCTCCTTATGGATCCTGAGCGTAGGTGAGGCCAGCGTGTAGTTCTCCCCTCCCACCACCAGGGGGGAGTACACGGGGGAGCTGTGCGCCCGCCGCCTGCCCCTCTGGGCCGTCGAGGCGAAGGCTTTCTGCTGGCGGAAGGCCGAGATGTTGATGTGGGGCCCCGGCCGGTGGTGGAGGGGCTCTGCCTCCCGTCTCGGCCCGGAGGAGGAGGAGGAGCCGGGCGTGGAGAAAGACACGTGATGGCTCACCTTGCTGTGGGTCACCATGGCGTGATAGCCGCCGATGGTCCTGGTCCCGATGGGCACGGGTTTCATGTCAAACTGCCGCCGGACGTCGTGGGGCGGCTTGGCCAGCGGCGGGAGCGGGGGAGGGTAGAACCCCTCGGACTCGGACTTGTAGAGGCGCCTCCTCTTCCTCCCTCTGGCTCCTTCTTCCATTGCTCCTCCTCCTCCTCCTCCTCCGCGGCTCTGGGGTTCGTCTGAGCTGTCGTCCTCCAGGAGAACGGTGTGGGCCGACTTGCGGCGGCTCCTGGAGGAGGGCGGGAGGGACTTGGAGGAGGTGAGGGAGCCCTGGGGTGGGAAGGGAGGCGGCGTGGACGGAGGCAGCAGGGAGGTGAAGCCCACGGAGAGAGGGGGAGACGACGAGGAGCTAGGGTCGGAGGTGCTGCCATCGTCGTCGTTGTTCTTCTTGAACGTCCAGGCGCTGTTCTTCATCTTACTCAGACTGCCGATGGAGTTCAAGATGACCGTGGCCCTGTTGATTGACAGCTTGGACAGGTCCAGGCTGGCGGCGGCTTTCCGGTCCAGACTGGTTCTGATCCGGTTCTGGAGGTCAGAGGAGAAGGAACCAGCCTTGGGGATGGTAATGGCGTCAAAGTCCAACGGGCGAACTTTGACCTTCTGGAACAGGAAATAGAACTCTGGGCTACCTGGTTCTGTTTGGCCACCAAAGGTGAGGGTGTCCCCGTCTGACAGCTTCAATTGGACGCCAGGCTGGAGGCGGACTTCGTTCACCCAGGTGCCTTGAAAAGGAAACAACAGAGTTAGCTATTTGTAAGAAAAAGCAAGAATCAATTAAAGACATAAAATAATGCTTTTAAAAAAAGAAGGTAGGAGAGGAGCAGTCACCAGTCAATGTAAAAACAACAGAACAGTGGTGAGCAGTGCTTATGGCTTTCATGCAACACAGACCCCGGCATGTCCGTGTAATTTTTCAGACAGCAGAGCTGAAACACTTGAATACAGGAAAGGCTGTTTTCCAAATACAACAGAATGGAGAAAATGTGAATTGCCTTAATTTGGGGTGTGGGCTTCATGGACGTGGGGTGGGGGTGTATGGATTTCAAATTAATCATGTTTCAAACGCTTCGTTTGTTAAATACGTAGATGAATACCTTAAACATGGAACAGCCATCTGAATTGTTCAAGAATTCTAGAAACAGTCTCTGGGTAGAAGATGTTTTATCATCTTGCTGTTTTTTTATCCTGTGGCATATGAGTGCCAATGTCAACTTGTGTGTGTGTGTGTGTGTGTGTGTGTGTGTGTCATCACAGGTGTGGGTTTGTTTTTAGGCATTTTGGATGTTCTCTATATGAATTGTTTGTCTCACCACGGGTGTGGGTTAGGTCGTATGCCTTTTGTTTATTTGGATGTGTTCTATTTGAAATGTTTTGGCGCATGTGTGGGTGTGTCTCACCATGGGTGCTGCGGTCCTTTATCTGCACCTGCCAACCCTCTTCCTCTGGCGTTCCGTCTGCCTCCCTCTCGGCGTGCAGCTCGGCATGGATCCTCGACACGGACACAGAGTCCAGAGTGACGTCACAGAGCTCTGCCGCACGACCCAGGCGGAACACCGAGTGTGTGAGTGCCGGGCGGAACGTGTACAAGTCTCGGGCAGCGTCTGTGGAGGACGAGCCGATCCGCAGCAACTGAAAGCACGGCTGGACTCCCGAAAGCATGGCTGGAAGGCGAACTGACCAATCAGATCCAACCCACCACCAACCCTACCCAGCCACACCCTATTAGTGACAGCTGTCGTCTTAAATTAGGTTTTCCATTGTATGAAGGAAAGATGAAGTCAGAGGATGCAAGAGTACTAGGTTTGTGCTGGAAAATGGAAGGTGAGATTACTAAAATGTGATGATAATGTGCAACGCTTGAATATTGACAAAGTAGTGAAAATTCAAAAATAAAATACAACCCACATCTAACTGTCAGGTTAAGCTCTAAAATACTTAAACCTTTGCAGTTAAGTCTAGCCCTTAAGTTAGTTGCTTTCCATGACTAATGGCTCCGATATAAAACTGGCGTTTGGAAAATATATGTTTTGTTTGAAAGATTAATGTTGTCCAATCTGAAAAACAAGAAGAAAGAAAACTTAATGAGTCAGAATCCCTTCAAGAAGCCATCAACTACGTGACATCCATGTCAGCATTTCACGGATCTTTAGCAGCACATTTGATTTTAAACCACATGTAGACATTTTGATAATGCTAAATACTCATGCACTGCCAGATTAATAGAAAATGTGACAGAGATGGTGCTGCTGAATACTAGTGGTGCATTGACAAAGGAAGATAAAACGGATGTCATGGCACAAGGTTTATTTTTTAATTTTTTTCTACATTGAGTTAAATAAAACAGACTAGGGAAGTGTAGTATAACTTTTAATGGTTACGATTAAATATATTATTTGGTGAAAATATGCATCATATTAATGTGTAAAGTTATGCTACCGTTGGCTAACGAGAGAAACCTGATGGTTCCTGACTGAAGTAAGGATAGTTAGAAGGGCAGTCACAAACTCGGGACAACTTACAAAATAGAGATCCAAATCGAATGCAATGCTCTTTTCTTGCTTTCTTCAATAACACATGCGGTATCGACGTTAGTTCAACCAATTAAAGGGACTCCTGCAGTCAGATTATTTGCAAACTTTCCCTAGTTTTAATCGTCATTGTCGTTGCTCTCCGCAAGGTTTTCGCGTTTTTTTACCAGGAAGTCCTTTGAAATTTGGCGCGTCAGTTGGTGCTTCCTTGCGCGAGAATTTACGTCACTTCCCATTGCGCCCCAGTTGGCGCACAGCCAAGGCGCCTTGTCTGTAGGTATGGAATCTCTTGTGCGCCTCCTATATTAAAATTATGTTACAGTAACGTAATTTAAATATATTATATATATATTTACACATTTGCAGTAGTTTCTATTTTCTGGGCGTCCATCCATCCATCCATCCATCCATTAGCTATACCGCTTATCCTATGCAGGGTCGCAGGGGGGCTGGAGCCTATCCCAGCCGACACAGGGCGAGAGGCGGGGTACACCCTGGACAGGTCGCCAGTCTATCACAGGGCCGACACATAGGGACAGACAACAACTCACACTCACATTCACACCTACGGACAATTTTAGAGTCACCAATTTACCTGCATGTTTTTGGACTGTAGGAGGAAACCGGAGTACCCGGAGGAAACCTACGCAAACACGGGGAGAACACACAAACTCCACACAGAAAGACCCTTGGGTCAGGTGGGGATTGAACTCAGGACCATCTTGCTGTGAGGCAAGTATTTTCTGGGCAGATTCTTTGAATATAAGCTTTCGTTATTATTTTAGTTATTCTCTGTTTTAATCTATATAAATTGATTATGAATTGCATGTTCTTAATGTGTGATTTTTATTATGTTTCAGTTGAACTGGTGTGAATGTGAGACTCGAAGGCCACCCACACAAAAGCATCCCTATTTCTGTCTCTTCAAATATCTTTTATTTGATACTATTCATTCATTACAGAAAAAAAGCATTACAAAAGTCTGTGCATTTTTGCCAAAAGGTCTTACAGAGTATAAATATTCAATCGTTAGATAATTCTAGCATACAGGGGTGTTGTTTGTTTGTTTGTTCATGTTATCTGTGAAGTATTGTGAAAGTCAATCATTATACAGCTTTGAAAGACATTGAAAGAACAAAAAAAAACAATGATTATGACTTGCATGCATCATATTAGTGACAGAAATGAGAAAAAATCTTTTTTGAATTTAAGAGATTGACATCAGTTGTCTCACTCACTAAGGAACCTTTAACAAACATGGCAAAACTAGCAGGTACGTGACAATCGTCACCCTAACATGTGTCCCAAACTTGAGTATTTCAACACAACATAGAAGATAATTTTGACATTACTTTTTTGAAAATCATACATAATTGTCATATAAGGTTTTGCCCATACATTTATGTAAATTCTAAATATAAATCTTAGATAAGGTATAGATGGTCTACTTATTACATGGAGAGTCTTCATGGGTAATGGGATGGGCGAGGAACTACTTTGTAACCTAAGTAACGGAACATTATCCTTAATTTGGACTGTGCTTTAAATACCCTGAACTCACCCTGAAAGTGGGACATTTATTAAGACGGATCAGACCAAGCACCATCATCGTCATTATCAGCAGTAGCAGTTTTTTGCCACAAAATTAAAGTAATTCTATGGGGACTTTTTTAACAAAGAAGTATATATGTACACTTGTTTCATAGTATAAAAGAACAACTGACATAGTAAAGTCATGAGTAAAACGCTTGTGCCTTAATGTTCCATATAGTCTTGAAAAGCCATATATTATTGACAGTGAAAATACCTCTTCTGAATGCATGGACAGGCAACCATTCGGATAGGTTCTTAAGCACAAGTGCAATTCAAAGAGTATATCATCAATACTGCTGTCCTACAACAGGCAATCTACGGATCAGGCATGCTGCAGTTAATTCTTAGGTATAACATAGATATAGGACAGCCAGTATATAATAGAAGAAGGAAGAATAAGCGTAATATTAGCAATACTACATGTGGCAAATGGGAAATGCTTCCCGTAGGTTGGATTATAAATTGCCTTGAAACATGTTTACTAGTGGTGGGGGTGTGGGATGCAACAGAGAACAATATACCTGTGTAAAATAACAGTATTTCAACAGTATTCCTGTATCAAACTCTGTTTTGCCAAAGGAGCTAGGGCTCTCTTTAGCTCTCCTGTCTGTCGGGTTTGCGCTACATTATAAATAATTTAGAATTTCTGAAAAGCACTGTGTCTTCATCTCTACAACCAAGCTAAATCTCTGACCATATTAAAGTTAATGAACAATTATTATTAACTTGACTCAGGTCTGGAAAGCGTTATGGAGTTAAATTATGTGTAGCTCACACTAAGGCATCGTCTTCTATGTACTTATTTTATTTACAGTGAAAATATGGTGAAAGGATTGAATGCTGCATTTTGTGAATAAATATATAAAATCTTGCATATTGAAGCTTTGCGTTAAGAAACTGTAGTATTCTACATACTATGCACATGCAGTATGCAGGATATATTATCTACAATACCTTGAGAAGGATTAGTGAGCAGTGGAGTTGGAGATGTGTTTGTTTTCTACCCTGGGTGGTTGGTGTCTTTGAGTCGCTCAACATCACACCACTAATATTGCTGAAGGTTTAGTAGAAGGCATTTACTGTCAATTCGCTAGAAACCAAAACCATACATATTTGTAGTAACAATATTCTGTTACCATATAGTATATTTTTTACGTAAAATTATGAGGGCCTTTCAGTTTTCATAATATTATTCATACTATAATTACAACGGAATACACTAACAAATCAAGAATTTTAAAAATAAATAATATAAGCCACTCAATAATAGACTATTTTACTCATTTGGACATAATTGTATTCCTTCAAATTAGCATGTTCCTTGTGAGAACACAAATTAAAGCAACCTATATGGCCAAAGCAAGACGTATTGGCTTGGAGTAAAATAAAAACAGTTTAAAACATATTTGCAATAGCTGCAATTAAATGTACACGTTTTGTTTCCAATGTGAACCTTTCTCAGTAAAAAAAAATAAAGAAGATTGCATCTGTAATTTGTGCTTTTTTCTTTTGGGAGAAACAAGTTGTTCTTCCTGACTATCTTGAGGACTTCTCAAAATGACATCAATATTAATCTACAACTGAAGGTATCCATTTGACTAACAAACAATGCCCATAGCAACAGTAGTGCTACTGAAATGGTTTTCCTTAGGAATCCACATATATTTTGCAATCAATACCAGCGATAGATAAGAGAAAAGATCTAAGATTTAAAGTAAGGTAATTTCCTCTATTCCCACCTCACTAATCAAAGTTTGACAAAGTTAACATATTGAAGTTAAACCAATTATTAAAATGTTTTAAAGTTGTGTATAGGGTTAGGGTTAGGTGTTCAATACCCTTGTTACAGTGCATGTTCAACTTAATCATCAGAGTTGGGTGTATCCTCCCACTTAATTATCTGAATAGATAGAGGTAATCTATAGATAAGAGGTAATATTAAGCAACTTTTTTTGCTCGAAACTATTGTTAATTCATACATGATGAAGACCTAAATGTTTTTGTTCTTATTACTTAGGGTAAACACTACGAGAGCATAAAGAGTGCAGTGCGAATTTTTATTAGCTATGTTGTTCTAAAACTCCCAACACGTCCAAATGTATTTTGTGATATACGAAAGTCCCTCCATTTCTTGCTAATGATGTTAGTTGAACTGCTGTGACATGTTGGTCATTAATATCTGCAGCAAATTACCTGGTGGTGCTTCTAAACCGTTTTGGATGATAATTATCCTCAGTTTCCAGTTATGATTATAATCAAGTTAGGGGAAAGGGTAGAGTATTACTGCTACCCTGCTTACTTTTGTATGCCTCTGTTGTCCCCTTATAATAACTGCTACCTTCAGTCAATCAGTCTGTTGACTGAATCGTTAACGTTGATCAATTCAGCGTCTCTCAGTGAGTTCATTTTGGCAAACTGGAGGTTGTGTGGAGGCTTTGTAAAGCATGCAAGTATTTCATTCAAAGCTGAAGGGAAAATGTAGTTTGTCCTCCATTTAACTGTTTCACATATTTTTTCTTGTAAAGAGTTCTTTTGTGGTTGTGCGTCCAGGGTTTTACTGTGATGCAATTCATTCTGAATGACGTGTAATGTACAAGAAAAGATGGCCTCCTCAAAACTGTTATTCATTTAACAGAGCAAAAAGTTAAGTCACTTCATGCGTGACCATGGGGATATTTAATCCACCAGTCTGGTACAATGAGCAAGTTTTAAGAAACAGGATTTTGGATATTATGCTCATCCTGTTGCTAAATGTCCTGAGACGACTAATTTCCTGTTCAGCTGCCTTAAAGCGTGCTTGCATTTGTAAATAGAATTGATGGGTAGACTAAAACAATGCTTTGTAACACAATGCTTTGTAACCCACGCTGAGCTCGAGAACATGGTCCCCACAAAGCTATATTGCTGAGATTCATCACAATAATAAAAAGGCATCCTGGCATTCTTTTAGGGTTTAGATCCGATGGAGTACAGAGAAAGATTATCAATATATTCTCATGAAGCATTCAATTCAATTTTTATAAACACTTCAATACTAAAAATAATTTTCTAAAGCTCCATTAAGAGTATATTCAGCTATTCAAATTCAGTGTGATAACTATACCAAGATAACCTCTGTTTATTATGTAAAATGTACAACTTCATGGCTCTTATACCAATAGGGACATGTATGCAGTGGCTAGTCATTCTATTTTTCAATATTTGCTAGTTTTGCCTTACCACACAAGAAGAATCTTTTCTAATTCGGATACAGTACATGCATTTCTTAAAAGGTGCTTTTTAGGTTTTGATAGAGCTCTGGTTTAAATTAATATTTTCATCATATTTTAGTTGTCAAATGAGTTACTTAAATTCTACTGCCTACATTATATGAGATCCTTCTTGAGCCAGTTGTGTGAAACAATGAGTCCAATGTGATATTGTATGCGCATCTGTGCAACTCCAGTATAAAAGCTGTTAGCAGGTATTTGATTGTGACTGCTTGGGAGTCAGAGAAGATGCATGTATTTTAAAACATTTAGCAGACATACTCATGGCTCTCAATGGTATGATAAGATGGCAGGAGATGGTAAGATGGAAGCCATGGGCTCTCAGGTACTCTCAACTGTGGTCGGCACCGACGCGGCGAACACCTCTTTCTCCACGGCCTCTCCTGAAACACTGTCAGCAGCACAGCCTTCCTCTGGGCTCTTCGCCATACCATTGGCTGGCTCCCCAGCGCTCCTAGTGGCATCCGGCGATGCAGCACCCATTAAGTTCCCGTCCGGAGGGCCGGCAGCATCAGAACGAGGGTTGGTGGCAGGACTCATGGCCGAGTCGGGGGTTGGGCTGGCGCTGAGCTCGCCGTCTGGTACCAGGGTAATGTCGGGGCTGTTGCCGTGGCCAGCACCGCCTGTGGAGTTGATGAGAAGCTTGTGGGAGGCGTACGTCTGCAGACCCTCTGTGTCGCTGTCCAACGGCAAGGCGGAGGAGTTAAACTCCACCCCTGAGTCGCTCATGTCCAAGAAGTTCTTGTCGGAGGAGAGAGTGTGGTAGCGCCCGGGCTTGGATACCTCCAGGCCCTAAGAGAGAACAGGGGAAGATTTGAGAAAGAGGAGAAGAGGATAAAAGAAGAGGACGAGGGATAGAGTGAAAAGAAAGGATCATGATAAGACTGTAAAGGAGAGAGAATCAGTAAAAAGGGTTTATCACTTGAAAAGAAAAATAGATATTTGGGTGTAGAAATTATGAAATCAAGTGTTATAAAAAATGTGGTAAATGGGTAGGAAAGCAGTAAAATACGGTGAAGACGAAAGAAGTAGCAGGCTGGTGAAAAAATTAGCTCAGCGAAGAAAGGGCATGAATTATTGACATGGCATGTTTCTAGATTCAGATTTACCTTCTGCTCCTGGACACCGGTTCTGTTCTGTTTTATATGCATGAAAACACTGGTCATATACATAAGGTCGTATTTGCCTCCTCAATTTAAAAGACACAATAAATTGAACTCTTGCGCTTCAAGTGTTTTATCCCTTTTCATTATTTAAATGGGATGAGATAAAATAATGTCGTCAAGCAACATAAATAAAAAAGCTCTGTTCTGGCTGCCACCATCTCCAGCTGAGCACAGCACAATCTGAGTATCAACTGCCAAGTCCAAATGCTTGGACCTTTCCTTGTTAATTAATACTGTTTCTGCGTCGCTGAATTCAAAGTAGTGTTTTAAAAGCTCACCTTGATAGTGACTTCTGTACTCTCCGTAGCATTGCTGTCCCACTGAGAGTGCATGGTGGACTCCTCAGCAAACCTACTGTAAGCCTCCTGGACCACCTGATAGTACCAACACACCACACACAAGTCTCTAAAAAATGCCACACCCTTTACACTGGAAAGGTCTATCAAATTAACATTTGTTCACTTCTTTTTGCATGTTGGTATGTAAGATTTCCATAATTTTAAATACATATACTGTATGGGTGAAAAGGCTTTGGCCCACACACAAAAAGCACGTCACTGCACCAAAAAAAAAGCTACAGCTATTGAGAGGTGGACTCTAGATATAATGTGACAACCCGAGAGGACTGGGGCTGAGGGTGTGAACAAACCATGAGTCGGCCTGAGTGTAAGAGACACAGGGTGCATCGTGGGCCTCTCTGCGTCAACAGAGAGGGAATCAAACTTTAGAAACGTGAAGAGCGCGAGAACAACGCAAGAGGGTAAGAATTATGGGAGGAGGACAGACAAGGGATGTATGAGATATGGATTGATGAAAAAGAGAGAGAGAACGAGGAGAGAAAGAGAAAGAGAGATTGTAGAGAGTCGAAGAAGAGAGAAAGACAAATGGGCCTTGAGGGAGCAAACTATAGAACGAAGGAGAGAATGGCTGAGTTGATAAAAGCGAGTTAGTGAAGAAGAGAGAGAGGGCAGCAAAGGATGAGGTGAATCAATTGATTTTCACGCCGGAACAGGCCGGAAACGACTAAAGGGATACAAGCCACAAGCCAATAAGACGAGCGGTCAAACGTTGCCGGGTGACCTGATATGTGTTGGTAAGTCCATATGGAAGTCTGTCACACCCAGCAGCCCCACTGCATCTCTATATTGTCGTCTCCACCTCCAGAGCAAACGCACGCACACACACGCACGCACGCACGCACGCACGCACGCACGCACGCACGCACGCACGCACGCACGCACGCACACACACACACCTCGGAGAGATTAGAGATGGAGAGTTCCCCAAATCATGTCACATTATATACAGGTTTTAAATTATTGTGAACCCTTCTTTTGTTTTTAAACACACACACACACACACACACACACACATAATGAACAGATATACAGTAGCTTCAAGTGTAAACACACCACACTCAGTCACAGTTGACACTGAGACGATCACAGACATACGATGAGACGGCACAGTTATGACACAGATTTCTCTCGGGCAAGTAGCTGATCAAGCAGTATTTATTTCCTCCAGTTGTTTTGAAAATGTGTGAATAAGAATACTGTATGCTGTATAAATTTTTTTTCAGTGCTCACAATGGTAATTATCAGTGGCGTTTTAGTGCAATGTCTTTGATATATGTAAATCAGATTTTATTCCAAAGTACTAATGCCAAATCATTGTATTGCTCTCACATTGTACGGAAGACCAGTATTGTTGCTATCGCACCAGGTAGTGCGTCTAAGGGAATTGTAGTTCAGGTGATACATATTCTTTATCCCCTTCCTCTGATATATTGGGATTTTTTTCTATGTGCTCTCCAAGGGACTGGCACTGCAGCCATTACATTATTTATATCCTTTTGGTCTTCTCAATACTATGCTTTAGTGGTGTCTTTTGGTCTTAATACCATATTTAGAGTCATGAAACTTGTTGATTAAAACGTATTGAAGTCAAATAATTGCTTATCGCTACTGCCCCATAATACCACATTAATTATACAGACACAGCAGACACTCACACGCAGAAAAACAGCACATATACCCACACATATACATATAAGAAACATGTTTACAGATTGTACCTGGTCAAAACACCAAACAGAAGAAAAGGAATATGTGCATGTGTGTGCGCTTGAAAGTAGCTGAATCACATCAGAGCAAGGCTGCTGCATTTGTATGCTAATAGAATGTCGCTGAAGCCAAGACTGCAGTTATCAATCGTGAGTTGATCAGGTGATCAGTAACTGCAGGTGTCGGTCAGTAGGTTGACCAGCAGGGGATAAGGATACAAAGGGTAATGAGGTTCTATGGATGGCACAGACATGATGTCACTCATGGTGTCAGGGAGAGAGACCCACACACGACATAGTGAGAGTTCTATGACCATCCCACAGCGTCAATTCAACAAACACCAATACAGACAGACCCTGACCTGGGTCAAAAACACTATCCCAAATCCCTTCAAATATCTCCCTGTGTTTGACTGGGCTTGACTGGGGCAAAGGGAACTCATTAAATAGTCCCAAAGGAACCAAAAGAGCCTAAATAGTTCCAAACGTAGTGGCACAACTGGTCCAGGCAGGCTCAATCAAACTGACGCTTGAATTAGTATTAAAGAGGATTTCAGATGCAGTTTGGCCCAGGTCTGAAGGGCTTGATTCACTTATATTGAACTACGGTACGAGAAGGAGAAAAGAGGAAGAGGAAGAGGAGGAAGAGAAAGCTAGAACACAGTTCTCTCACCAAGCAGAGGCTCCACCAGGGGCTCCTTTAGAGGGAGAAACGCAACAACGCACAAGCAACATTGTTAGCCAACTAGCTGTAGCTGGCTCAACCAAAACAACACAATGGAAAACCTATTTAACTTTGTCGGGCTGGTGTTCAAAAAAGAGAATTAAAATGAGTCCCTTATTGAGCATAATATGTATCTAACTTAGGTCGAAGTTTGTAAATTTGTTAGGGAAGCCAGCCTTAAATTGGAACTTGACAGACATACACTGATTTACAACAGGTCCACATTGAAAAGTGGGCAATAGACATGGGGATTCACGTCAGATTAAGGATGGTGGGTGAAAATGGTAACAGGATTATGGTTTAGAGACAGGACTCATGAAATAATGTTCAACGATATTGAGTAAAACAAACATATTTGCAACTTTATGTTTACACTCCAAAATAAAACAAGATTACTTTATTATAGATACCAATACTCTGATATTGTTACTATATATAAATTTTTATATATCATATACTTGTATTATAATAATGTATATTACATTGACATTAGGAAGTAGCAGTTTAGTACCGACTAGTTCTAACCCAGATTTGAATAAGAATAATATATTTAAATAATTGCAGAAAATCTCACAGCAACGTGATCAGTCAATGGTTACCTGTCTAAAGGCTTCTCCTTCCTCTGACTTGCCAGCATGCTGGGCAATGAGGGAGAGCTTCCTGGCTCTCTCGGCCCGGCGATGCACATTGTACAGGCAGGAGAACAGACACACGAGCAGCAGGAAGGCCAGCAGACCCAGAAGGGACAAGATGGCCACGTACAGTGGGGGCAGTTTATAGGCTGAAGGAGGAATTAGAAACAGTGGGGTGAAGACAACAAAAGAAAAGGTGAAAAAAAGAGAGAATGACAGTGGGAGGACAGAATGAGGACAAGAAAAACATTCAGGTTAGACGAGGAATGGAGGACAATATGGGAAATATAGATGAATTGAGGTGACGACGTTAAAGGTTGGAGGTTTCCAGAAACAGGAAGGGGTGGAAGCAGGAAGAGGAAACAGAAACAGAAGAAAAGGTAACTGAGAGTACAGTGTTTCAATACATGTCACGTTATCTTATAAATGACACAATATATTAACGGCCGTCACATAATATTGGCAATAAATGAATGCATTCATATTAATAACACATTATAAATATAAAATTATAGGTAACAATGTGACAGAGTGATCACAATCTTTATGTTTTTTTTGTTTTGTCTTTTTTAAATAAAGCACGTGGTATCCCTAATTGAATTATTATTACATATGCCGTTCTCTTCTACCCCTTCTGGATCTTACCGTTCACCTCCAGGTAAACGTTAGTCACAGGGAAGCCTGACAAGTCTGTTACTTTGAACACGCCCCGGTCGGCCACCTTGACCCGCTCCAGGATCATCATAGACCCCTCCACCATCAACCGTCCGTCCAGGGCCGGGTCTACCGGTGACACTAGCTGGCCCTGGTCCAGGATGAGACGCTCCTTGTGGTCGGACTCTGGGGTGTAGAGGACGTTCACCTTGGCTTGGTCCAGGTAGAGGTTTATCTTCAAAGTCCGGCCGTAGGCCAGGTGCTCAAATTTCAGATGTTCTGGTGGGATGAACAAAAAAAACTATGTAGGTGTCACTCTGAGACACTGTCTGTATTATCCCTGACTGAATTGACAGTTTTGGTGCCTCTATAAAGAGTATTTGAATGCCTTTATTGACAGTATTTAAATGCTTTTATCGACAGTTTCTGAATGTCTGCGTTAACAGTACTGTGCTATCTTTTATTATTAGTGCTTTTCCTATCATTTTTATCTCCTATTGTCTTTCTGAGCCCCTTTTTTAACTGATCTATAGCTTTTCAACCCGATTGCTAGCTCCCTGCCGCTCTCCTCCCAGTTTCTTCCGTTTCTCTCGCTCTCTATCACCCCATACTTCACACCCACCACCATTCTCTCACCTTTCACATTCAGGCACGTCCTCTTCCTCACTTTTCCGTCTCGGTCCAACACGGTAAAACTCCCTTCGTCCGTGCCCTTCACGGCGTGGAGGATGACCCCTTTCTTCTCCGACATGCTCAGCCGTCCGCGGTACTCCTCCGCGGGTACGGTGGTCTGGTTGAACAGCACCACCGTGTCCGGTTCCTCCGTCTTGTTGCCGTTGGCCTGGCTGGGTCGGAACTCCAGGGTGACGGGAGACAGGATGTTGTTGAGAGGGATGTGGTACGTCTCCCCGTACTTCACCACCTGCTCCAGAGAGCAGTCTGAGGAGGAAGAAGGAGGAGGAGGAGGAGGAGGAGGAAATTAGTTTATCAGGGCTATCGTGTCTGCTGGTTGTATTAAAACCAATTCATCTAAATGCAATTATGCCTAAAATGTATGCAGTTTTTTCTATTATCCTTATAGGTATAGATCAACATTTAGTACATTTTGTATTATAACTTCCAATCATGAGATAGAAGCTATAAAATAGTGCAGGCAAACAGCACTGAAAAGAAATTATCACGACTAGACAGCATAACCAATACACTAAATCACACGATCAATTCATCAGCTCTAACAGTGAAGGTGGCTACCTCTGACGATGAGGATGATGTGTTTGTGTTGCTCCTCGGCGTTCCCGGTGCTCCTGATGATGTATTTCCCCTCGTCGTCCTCTCCCACGTCCTCCAAGATCAGGTGGCCGCGGGCGTAGAGCCGGGCCCGCTGGCCCACCAGCCGGCCATCGCGCAGCAGAACCACCTCTGCCGTCACGTTCACGCTGGGCTGGAACACCACCTCGCTGCTGTCAGGGGACGCCACCGCGATGTGAACATCCTCCCCGAAGAACACCGTCTTGTGCTCTTCTGTGGCTGGGGGAGACATCATTGGATTGGTGGGGGGTTTTCAGGATTGCTGCTAATCAAACACTGCTTATTTTGAATTATCATCTTGTGATTGTGCGTGTGTGTGTGTGTGTGTGTGTGTGTGTGTGTGTGTGTGTGTGTGTGTTTGTGTGTGCGTGCGTGTGCGTGTGCGTGTGCGTATGCGTATGTATGTTTATAAATGAACAAGTAGCTATGGTTTTACCTTTTAGAGATGCCGACAGCGCTATGAGACATGGCCGGAAGAGAGAGACATATTTATTTTTGAATCTGCTGATGTGAAACAACAATCTTTGAATAACCTCTTTGGTATTAAGGGAATAGAATGTATGCCAAATATCAGTCAGTGTTTGAGATGTATATTCCCAACAAACTAATTTACAAAGCAGAGCACTGTATGATCTTAATTTACGCTATGGCTGAGTCAACTACTAAAAACGCAGTCTGGCTCCCAGTTGACTCATTATGCTAAAGCTTACCTGTACATAGATGAACGCCAAGCAGTGCCACATAGATCAGTCTCATTTTGACAGGAATTCTGAAAAAGACGATGGTTTGTTTTAAAGGTATGCATCTCACACATAATATTCAAGTATAAAAGTATTAATTGCGTCTTAATGCAGACGACACCATGTAAATAGTCCTTCACAATAGATAGCCACAGTTGACGTAATAGTTCAGCTCTATAGTTCTTTATGAAATGAAGGAGAAGAAACAGTGGATGCTGCAGTTATGTGGGGGCGTTGCCCTTTGACAGCTTTAACAGTAGCTGGAAGCAGGGCTTTTCCTGGGAGTGTCTGGCAGATCAGCTGTGTTAATGGCATCATGTCCAGAGGTTAGCGTAAGGCGTCTCCTTTCACCTCCCTGGGGCATTGGACTCTGTCATCTCTCATCTCATCTAGTCAGTAAGTCATTGTAAAAAGGACAAGACTGGAGCGGAGCTGAGCTGACAGAATGGGCATGGGTTGGATTGAAGCTGAGCCAGCATTCTAAAGTATTGTTCTATACTGAACATAATGACGTATCATACGGTATTAGAAGAGAGAGAGAGAGAGAGAGAGAGAGAGAGAGAGCGAGAGAGGGGGTTGGGTATGTAATTAAAAAATATACATATAACAAACATGAATTCGGATTCAAACGCAGACATTTCCCTATTTACTTCATGAAATGTCAAGCTGCATAGCTTTAGCAGCACATTTTGTTTGCCAATGAGAGAGAGAGAGAGAGAGAGAGAGAGAGAGAGAGAGAGAGAGAGAGAGAGAGAGAGAGAGAGAGAGAGAGAGAGAGAGAGAGAGAGAGAGAGAGAGAGAGAGAGAGAACAGACACAGAGGAGGCAGACTGATTACGACGCTAACAGAACAAAAGATAGCCAGTTTAAGATAGTCTACTCCATCTTGACTTTAGGGACTGGTAGCTCAACACAAGCCAAGCGCCACATGCATTAAATTATGCACAAATCTTTCTACCATTACTGTATTCATCCAACAGTTTACTTTTCATTTACTGCCTATGTGATTGCTCCAAAGATACCAAAAAGTTTCCAAAAGAGCAAACCGTTCACTACCCAATCCTGATTCCATTAGCTAATTGAAATGAGACATAAAATGGTTTTATCTACAGTTTCTAACTGCTTTCTTCAAGAGAAATCCAGTCTCTCTGTAGCCTAAAAGATGTCAACAAAGGCAAAGCATTTGACGGTCTCATTTCTTTGAGCTGAGCACTTTAATTTTGCAAAGTGGTGTAACCCAAGCCTTGTAGATTGACATTAATTGCTTCTCTGTAATGTTGTACATTTCCATTAGCTTTTTGCATACCGTCACATTATGATTATTTCATTCTCCCGCAATATCCTGTGACATAATTGTAAGGCCACTCACTGGCCTAGATACGAGGCTTCAGAAATCTAAAATAATTATGAGGAGATTCAAAGACCATCTTAACGCAATCAGATTTCAAACATCTTGGCTGCCATTGCACAATGATGCAAAAAAAAACTCACTATCTCAAAAACAACCTTTTGTATAAACTCAGATATATAGTTAGGATGTACAGTATAGTTGATTCTTGGAGTTGCACTGCAAGGTCTTGGTTCATCATCGTCCTGGTGAATAATGTGTTTTGGTGAATAAAGTTGGTTCAGATTGTATGTGAAGATTCTGTATATTATGTATGTGAAGGAGAGAGGGATGAGGAGCAGATGTGAGTCAGTCATGTGAGTATATTCTTCTCTGAGCAAAACATACTTTTGTGTGGGGTGGGTTATGTAGGGAATACACACTAAAGGTTGGATTGGAAAGCCGTATTGTCTGGGAAATTAAAAAAGCCAATATTAGATTGTTCTTCCTCCCACACTACTGTATGACAATTCATGTAGTGGCTTATGAGGGGAAAGCAACTCCTATGAGTTCTCCCATAAAAAAAATTTCAAAGTCAAAGGACTAAATTCTCTCTAAAAAGAAGGATTTACTAATCAGGACAGGTAGGAAGTTTTCGGTTTTGTAAAGTTCTATCAACGTCCTGACCAACGGGTTGGGCTCTTTTAGGGGGGTTCCTCTCACAGAAGAAAGGCGTAGTGGACTGTACTTCTTTTATCCTCACATCATCTTTTCTTTCACCTATTATCCCACCATTTTATATGGCTTACTCCTGTCTCGCTATTTTGCTTCAGCCCTCGACAGCTAGTCCTGCAGCTCATCTTCACTCTGCCTTCTCCCTTAAACATCTCATCCATTTGCCCCATAATCCTCCTTTCTTTTCACTGCCTGTAAAACGGAAAAGCAGTACTGGTGCGACATGGGTGTGCCAGGCTCCGCAGCATGTGCATGTTACAGCAATGGGCGAGATTAAAAAAATTAAAAAAGCGCAGGATTGGTTTGGAAGACACCGGTCCGCATGAACAGAGGACAAACTACGACCTGCAATCACTGCTTATTGTCACTGTCCATCGCTCTGCCACTAGAATTAACCCTAATGGCAACTACATTGGCAAATAAAATAAAAAGGCGCGTTAGCGCTGTTTCATATATCATCCTTTCTCTGGCGCGCTTTGTGACTAAAAACACGCACACGCACACGCACGCACGCACACGCACGCACACACGCGCTCGCTCGCGCGCACACAAAGACAAACACTTGCAGGCACGCCTACCGAAATATATTTGCGTGCGCACACACTCACTAACACACACCCTCACTACGTCTATATCAAAGCTTCAAAATCAAGGGCTATTGCGACGTTATTTATTTCTCCAGTTTACTGTGACATAGTCACACTGGCCTGACAATCTGCTGGCTTGAAAATCTGCTGATGTGATGGTGCCCATTAATTGCAAAACGCTTTCACCGGCTGTGAGCCCAGGAAACGATGCTACGCCAATTCAAGAAAGCTCCATCCCTGCACTGGATCAGGAGAAAAGGCGTATGATGAAGACATTCGACAGTAACGAGAAATGACATGCTACAGCCCTGCTGCGATGATAGGCCTATGAAAAAAAATGCAATGTTTCAAATTTACTAATACTGTGTTGTCGACACAATAACAATTATTAATCAAAACCAGTGCCTTTACTAACATAAGTCGATGTGACAGAAATCAAAGCTGAATTCAAACAGTCCACATTGAACATAAATATAGCCTGTATTTGATCCATATGCTCTCGTTCGTGATAATTCATAAACATAAACAGTTTAATATTTATCAAGCCATGGTACTCATAATGCCACTGTGTAATACATATTTCGGTAATTATAACCATTCTGAGTGTATATTCTCCGTTATTACCGCACCCAAGCAAGCTATATGTGCAGCGGGTACCGAAACCTTAACCCAGAATAATTTCAGTGAACGTGGGAAAATTGCTAGGCATAACATCTGGATAGTAAATCTAAACATTATGATAAATAATTGAAAACAGTTATAAGGTAGGCCTGTTGTAATTGTAGGCTATGTTTGGTAATTACCTCGGAATATGGTCCAGAATCGGCAGAGGAAGCGGTTTGGGTATTTAGGAGATCTTCAGAAAATTCTCTGTTTTTAACCTTATTGTTGAATTTCCTCTCTTTATACCCCAGCCTGCCAAAGAAAAAGACTTCGATGGTGTTACTGTACAAATCGGAATTATGAGTAAGGCTTCGGTAGCTGTCGGCTAGACATCGGTGGTTTTCGGACAAAATCGTTGATTTTCGATGGTTCTCTGTGACCTCTCGGTTTATATCAGCTTTGTTCCACCGAGCAAACGACCTGAAAGCATGGACCAACTATGTGCAATTTTGGATAAGAAGTTAAGACTAGTTCACGTTCCAGCTCGGTCTCCCTGTGGAGGTAACATCAGATCAGATCATGGACCCCGACCTAACATCCCTGACTTCTGTCACCGAGACCCCAGTGAGTTTGGTCGATTAAAGATAGGGATGGAGAACTTGCAATCTGCAGCAGGGACAGAACAAGAGCACTGATTTGTTCTTCATTGTATTGAACAACCTCAACCGTTATAGTTCCTTAATAATCTGGCGGAAAGGAAGTATGGGCTATATTTTGTTCATAAGGAGCAAGTGATCCATCGAATAATATGCTGCAGACTTCATTTTAACCTAGGCCTATATAATCAGATGACAATATACAAACTGGATAACATAGCACTAATAAGGTTAATCTGTGAACCCTGCTTGGTTTATAATTTTACACTAAATGCTACCAGAAAAAAAAAGATATGAGGAGATTCTTCCTCATTTATTAGCACAACAGTGTTTTTATATGGTATGAAGGAATCTATTATATATGTCTATAGGCCTATTACCGCTATGCTTATTTTTTGCAAAGCCTATTATGTTATTTTAATGATGGAAGGTTGTTGAGGTCTTATTGCAACTTAATTTCTCAAATAAAATGATTCAGCCACTATAGGCCTACAATTACAAACGTTCTGTTGCGCAAAATTGATTCAACGGGCTGACCAACACAAATCCTGTAGCCTACTTCCTTCATTTGGGCAGTTGATGATACTGGCAATACAAGACTAACGGCTGGAGGAAAACTTTCTTTTTTAAATGCATTTTTTATTGTTCCAAACCAAGTAGCACCTAGTTTTATGTTACAAAAGAAAGACAAACAAAATGTACCACAAATACAGTCCTTTATAGCGCAGTGTCAGAAGTCGATTACAACCATCTCCAACTTTAGACTCGAAGAGACATGACTTGGACCAAGAAATGAAATTACTAACATCTGAAAGAAGTGGTGCAGAACATAAACATTTAACTAAAAAGTTGTTCGAAAGCTCGTAAGAAAATGAGAAAGGTTAAACGTGATCATATCCTGGACCCCTCTAGTATTTGCAGTTGTCAAAAGATACATGCTTGTGAATAATAAACTTGTTTGAGAATTTGTGACTTGGCAGGGATTTATGAAGTTGACAAACGTGCGATTATCCCACTGTAGTTCTAAAAACAATTGTCTGACCTAGATTACTCTTGTTCACACTATCTATGGTGGAAGGCAAACCATAATAGACTAGAGCAGCTCAGACGTTCCAACTTTGAGTCACATGACCATTCTCAGTCTGTGGTGTATTGGCACCATCCCAAACCCAATTCAGGAAGTCTTAGCGTGAACCACTCTAGAACCGTCGGTTTTATTTACTTCAACCTCTTTAAAATCTGCCGGCCCGCCCACGGGCCGGTGGGGGGAGGGGGGGATGTCTGACTAAATACAAAACTCATATGTTAACGTATGTCCTCATGCCAGATACTGTTCGAAAAATGAGATTCCTGTGATTCGGTCGCTAAAAACCGTTTCACGATACGAGCACCACAGACGCTACAATCAAGGCCTATGTCAGAGCACCACCCAGTAAACAAACTTCCAAAATATGTAGTCAACTCACGTTTGAAGCATCATAAGTAATCCACCGATCAATAATATTCCACAAAAAAGATTTTCTTACGTCGACAAGGGTCCAGGCAGTCCAATTCAGTAAAAAATTTGGTCCAAAACAAATGTTTACTCTCCAACATAGCCACGGGCTACTCTAGTACCGTTTAGCAGTAGCCAGGATGTGCTACTAATTTTCCATGGATTTCGACGTCAAAACCCCAGCTAACATTTGAACATCTCGATCTCTTGTTATAAAATGGTGGTCGAACCTTTAACCTTTCGATTGACATCGTTTTTTACCCAATACGATCATCCAGTATTTTTTATGACCCTTGACAATCCAGTCAGCACCCTCTACGTGGAGAAGGGACTGCCTACAAAGTTCATGAACAGGCTGCAGCCACTCGCAAATAATCAAATGGATGATTGGCGTAACTTGTAGCCACTGAAATTCTGAAAAAAACGATACCAAACATTCAGGGAGGGTCTTTGTTCTCGACCCCACAATAGTCGCGCGCAACACACAGATCTCTCTTCAGGTCATTTCCCAGGTGCTATTACGCAATAGTGGTACAGGAAGGAGCGCTCTTGTGACTCGTCTTTGAGACTCTGTGAATTGGTTATTTTTGGAAAGTTTGCAAAGAAAATCATGGCGAAACGGAATATAAAAAGAAATTACACGGCACTTCAAGCTATCGACGAGATATTGAGGCGTGATAGTGACAATTCGGCCGATGAAGCCACTGATAAAGAAAGCGACATTTCAGAGACGGAGTTTGTGGCTCAAGAAATGTTTATTGACGGAAAGGACGTAACTCTCGACAAGTTAGTATTTTATTATTTGTATACATTATGTGTTATGATATATTACTGCATATTTGGACAGAAATACGCTTTAGTTTGAATTATGAATGCACATTTTGTAGAAAGGCGCACATAAGCAAGCACAAGTCTATTTCTCTGTGTTTGCCTGGAGTCCTTTGTTTCACTGTGTACCTATTTTGCATCTCTAGGAGGTATATCAGTGGGTGTGACCTTCCCTTTGTTTCAGTGTGTGTGTTTAGCATTTTTGGGGGGATGGGAGGTTTGTGTGTGCTGATTCACTGTTATGGTGTTTTGCATGTCAGAAGAGAGATGGGTGGCTGAGACCTTCTCTTTGTTTCAGTGTGGTTCTTGTTTGTGATTACTGATAAAGAGATGGTAAAGTTTTGTCTACTTGTGTAAAGGATTAACACTTATTTATTTGTTTATGCATTATAGGCAAACATCAGATTCTGATGAAGATTGGGAACCGGAGGCTTCTCTCTCAGTCAACAAACGGCCACACCTCAGTGTGCCTCATGTAATGTGGCTTTGTGTTTTGTGCCAAATAGAGACTGCTACAATGTTGCCAATAATATGTAAAAAGACTACTCTACATTTTTCAATAAGTAAATAGTTTGCTGTGAAATTTTATGTAAATAGTTTGGACATGTAAATAATTTGCTGGTTGCTTTGTTTTTATATAAACTAGTTTAGCACCATAGCACTTGTTTTGACTCTTTTATATATATATATATATTAGATATTCTATATGTACAGATGAACATGCCTAATTGAGAGCGGGTAAACAGCTAAAACATGCAGGACAAGGTGTCCCCAAGACCAGGATTGAGAAAAGTAAAAAAATTCTTAAGTTGTAGCTAAGTATGTGAGTTTTGTAAAAAAGGCCATTTGGAGTCTCCAAAGTGTCCAAGTGTCCTTTTATCAAAAACGCACAAAGGGACCCTTAGAATAACTTGTTGGAGAAATAAATGTTGTGTGATATTCTTATCATCATATAAAGTTGGACTAGGTAAGGCTTCATGCTGTGGTCCCATGGTGTTTTCCAGCCCACAGGGCCTAGTATGGTCATCTTCAGGCCTCTGTTTGCAAGAAAAAAATTCAGGCGGAATTACAAATCTTTCTATTTCAGTGTGTTCAAGTTTCAATTTCTCAATGCCAGTAGCATATACATTGCTTCTGACTGCAAGGGGGGGAAATTCAAAGTGTTTAAAAAAAAAAAAAAAAATGTGCATATACTCAAAATTGTTCAAGAACAGCACTCAATTCACTTTGGGTATGCCTTGGATAGGAATTTTATTCAAATTATATAAGAGTCATAAGGGGCTGACGTCCAAGTGAGTGGTGCCTACTGTAGTACCAACGTAACACGGATAACACCGTAATTCAGGCAAATACCAAATCACAGGTCGACAATTAAGTAATATGTTTGGGAGTGAGTACTCACTGCTGTATGTCTGCAACTGATTAGTTTCTACATCTTTAGCGATTGGTTGGTGAAGTTGACAGTCATGTATATCTAAAGATCTAGCAGATTTAACCTAAATAAATGCAGTTGACCAATACAATTTTTTAATGAGAAGTTCCATGTGAATGACAATTTTATAGAGGTCCTTTAGTGCTTGATGTGTTTCACATTCACATTTATCAGAGGTAAAATGCAAACAGGTAAAATGATTAACACTGCTATTGCTCTCTTGCTTTCAAATGTTATTTCTTTACATAACTTTATCTGAATGAGTCGGTCACTGGGTGAGAGACAATACATGCGCATACAGTGACTGTTTAGCAAAGACACGGTTTATACATTCACACTCCCCTCATTCCAGTTCACTTCCTCCCTAAGCCTTTTATAGAAAAGGGTTCATCTCCTGGTCTTTTTCTCTTCTGCATTATTTTGTTTGGTTTACTTTGTTCCTTTTGCATATTTTTTTTCCAGAAATTTTCTTATTTTATTTGTTTCCGCGCTCCTTCTGTACTTTTTGTTTTCTTCGGTTCATCGCTCAGTCATCCTCCTCAGCCTCTTCCTCAAACTCCCCTTCCTCCTCGGCAGTGGCGTCCTGGTACTGCTGGTACTCGGACACCAGGTCGTTCATGTTGCTCTCGGCCTCGGTGAACTCCATCTCGTCCATGCCCTCGCCGGTGTACCAGTGGAGGAAGGCCTTACGGCGGAACATGGCGGTGAACTGCTCGGAGATGCGCTTGAACAGCTCCTGGATGGCCGTGCTGTTGCCGATGAAGGTGACAGCCATCTTGAGGCCGCGGGGCGGGATGTCGCAGACGGCAGTCTTCACATTGTTGGGGATCCATTCCACAAAGTAGCTGCTGTTCTTGTTCTGCACGTTCAGCATCTGCTCGTCCACCTCCTTCATGGACATACGCCCGCGGAACACAGCGGCCACGGTCAGGTAGCGGCCGTGACGCGGGTCACAGGCCGCCATCATGTTCTTGGAATCGAACACCTGCTGTGTGAGTTCGGGCACAGTGAGGGCTCTGTACTGCTGGCTCCCCCTGCTGGTGAGAGGGGCGAAGCCTGGAATGAAGAAATGGAGACGGGGGAAGGGCACCATGTTGACAGCCAGTTTCCTCAGGTCGGCGTTGAGCTGGCCGGGGAAGCGCAGGCAGGTGGTCACGCCACTCATGGTGGCCGACACCAGGTGGTTGAGGTCGCCGTAGGTGGGGGTGGTCAGTTTGAGTGTGCGGAAGCAGATGTCGTAGAGCGCCTCGTTGTCGATGCAGAAGGTCTCGTCTGTGTTTTCTACTAGCTGGTGGACTGACAGGGTTGCATTGTAAGGCTCTACCACTGTGTCAGAAACCTACACAAAGACAAAGGACAGAACATGTTAGGTAACAAAATAAAGGACAAAAACATTTGAAACTTGCTGGGAAATGCTAAATCATATTTATGCTTGATATCAATTGATGCCAACTTTTTAGTAGCAGGATTTCAAATGTACACTGTCTTACCTTAGGAGAAGGCACCACGCTAAATGTGTTCATGATTCTGTCTGGGTACTCCTCTCTGATCTTGCTGATGATCAGGGTGCCCATGCCAGAGCCTGTACCCCCACCTAGGGAGTGTGTGAGCTGGAAGCCCTGGAGGCAATCACAACTCTCTGCCTCCTTCCTCACCACGTCTAGGACAGAGTCCACCAGCTCAGCCCCCTCTGTGTAGTGGCCCTTGGCCCAGTTGTTACCTGCTCCACTCTGACCTGTAACAGGAACAAAGGGGGAAGATAAGGAAGGAAGGACTAAGCTAAAGAGTAAGACATTTGGAAAATATAATTCGTAAAAATATGTACAAATGATTCATTTTCATATAGAATGTAGTTTAGTATGATGTACTATTGAAGAACTCGGCATCTGCCCTTACCAAAGACAAAGTTGTCTGGTCTGAAGATCTGTCCGAAGGGTCCAGAACGGACAGAGTCCATGGTACCAGGTTCTAGGTCCACTAGCACAGCTCTGGGCACGTATTTCCCACCTCATTTAGAGAAACACATAAACAACACACCCACCAGCTCAATATGGCAGGGAACCAGTAGGGCACCTGGGAAATTTACATTCTCAATTAGTCCACCAGGGGGAGCCACAGTGTTTAAAATAATACCAAAGAGGGGTTATAATTATTTTTAATCAGCTTATGTCTACATACATTTATTTGTGTGCACCTACTTGCAAGAAAGAGGGAGAATGTGTGACAGCATGGTGTCTCACTAGAGCATATTTGAGTGCAGATGTGCTACCTGAGGCCTCATTGTAGTAGACATTGATCCTGTCCAGCTGCAGGTCGCTGTCTCCATGGTAAGACCCTGTTGGGTCGATACCGTGCTCATCACTGATCACCTCCCAGAACTGCACACACATGGACACAGACAGGTCGATACAATGGTTACAGGGAAAACTAACGGTTTTTACAAATGTTATGGCCGAATATCAGGTTCAACTTTATGTTCATCAGCTCGTAAGAAAGAAACGTGGAGGTAAATTGAGACTTTTTTGCAATCAGAAAGATCACATTTTTATTGGCTATGTGATACATTGTAGGTTATTCTTAGAGGAGGAGCCTCACAGGCTTGCAATGAGTCATCAGTCTTTCCATCACCCTAAGATAACTTAAACATAGGTCACAAGACATGCACACAAGAGGGGCATACAACCTGAAAAATCACATTTACTAGACCGGTTCGCTCCTGCTCATAAACCTGTTTGTCAGGGTGAGAATCTATAGTGGCGGGCTTTTACAAAATTTGTCATGAACTGCATTTGTAAGAACCTCGGTTTCGTCCTGTACTTTAAGCTCGGCTTTACAGTCATACTGCCGCTACGTACATGGGTTTATGGGCTGCACCGAACATTGAACTGTCACTATTATAGGTTTCACTTTCATCCAAAACAGAACGTTGGTGAATCTTCATACAAACAGAAATCCTAACGTCTTGACAAAGCTAGTACCTATGCCAGTTTGCATGAGTTAGTCTCAAAATATGCCTTTCAGATGAGTCACTCTTAAGTGACATTGATACAACAAAGTTGTACTCAATTTACTGACCCAGAATTTTTTTTATTATCGAGTTGTAGAGAAAGATAGTGTAACAAGGTGTGGCAGGGAAATATGCAGTGGACATATTTCACCACCATCATGACCTCATTGAGCTTCACTGGCACGAGATAAAGATGTATCATGTAGCAAACTTCGTTGAGTTTCTTTTTAAAAAACAGAACATTAAATAGGCTAGGCCTTCGTTTTCAGAAAAAGAAAATCCCCCATACACCACCCAATTTCGCAAAGTCTCGTAAAAAATAATTAATAGAGTTTAGGATGTTACGTCTACATTTTAATAGTGTTAACGTTAATGCATTTTCCTAAATTGTTCAATGGGAATTGGGACACTGCATGAATGGAAACCTTGAACAATGAAACTGCGTGGCAGCAACCGGCGCACATACGCAGTTTCTATACTTCAGCCTTTAGTTTGAAACTAGGTCAGGTAGAGTGACCGAACAATGGATGTATATACTCTCGTGTTCATCAACGGAATAATTCGTGGTAAATCCGCAAGAAAAAGCCTTTAATTTACTTATATTTTTTGAAATTAAGAAAAGTAACCGTTAAAAGTAAAATGGCGCAATCGAGAAAAAAAATCTAAAATTTCCAGTGTCAGCTCTTACTTCGCATTGCGCCATTATTTTAGCAATATTCTTTTAACATACGCTTTGTTTTATTTATGTTAAATGCGTATACAAATAAATTAGTAGTTTACTGGGGGGAAACGATTGCGCAATCTATAAAATCTTACCTTCGCGCCAATCTGGTTGCCACATTGACCAGCCTGAAGATGGACGATTTCTCTCATTGTAGATTAATGTTAATAACAGAATACTAAAATATTTGATAAAAACTTAGCGCACTTGTTCTCAGACACACTCACGGAGACAGCTTGAAGACAATGTATGCGTGAGGATTCTAGTTTACCGGGGCGGGACAAAAGGCTTTATGGGATTGGGAAGCGACTGTCACGCATGTCGATTGGCTAGGGTGGTTGCAACTCCTATAGCGATTGGCTTAGGGTATATTTTCCGAAGGGTTTCTATGCTTCGGTAACAGGGGCCGGAAATAGAAGGAGTGCCTGCTGTCCTGTCCTCGTTTCCTTCCGTAGCCGCCCTATGGAATAGAATAGACTATAATGTAATAGAATAGACTATAATGTAATAGAATAGAATAAGTATAAATGTGGTTGATTCGTTAAGGTTAGCTGATGCTATGGATTATATTATTATATTCCCTTCATCCTTTTGATATCGACAATCTTGTTTTCCTTGAGTTATTAGCTATGATCTATTGTTTAATATAATGCAATGGAATAAAATAAATTGATGTTGTGTGATTCTTCCTCAAATGCTGGTCAATTTGTCATTTTATACAACAAAATATATTCTATCACGTGTATACCATGGAACTAAAAAGGTGTATATAAATTCTGAAATGATCTGGCAACCCGTGAAGGGGGAGGTGCTGTTGGATGATGGGAATAGACGTCATTCAAGCAGCCCATAATCCCCCCTAAAAAGCAGACGCTATACTCAGATACAACTCGTATTTAATTGTATTATTATCACCAGAGGGCTATCCTGAAGAACGTATTAATTCGACAACAGGTAAGTGTATATGTATGATCTGCACCCATGCACGAATATCATCAATTTAATGTAAACAAACTGCTCAGTAAGGGACTCCTGATTCTAGGCTATCGTTTGGTTACAATTACATACATTCAATGTAATTTAGAAATTTGTTTCTTAGAGATATCAGAGTCTTCTATTGTATTTTTCCACTGGTATTTCTTTTGATCTTTTCTGCACTCGCCAACTCTCTAATCAAATTAGGCCGTGGCTGCAGTGCAGCACGTTTGGCAGCTGTCTCAATACTCCCACTCCCCTATTATTTAAGTGGGGGCTGGGGCATTCTCATTTAGACGTATTGTCACTTGCCTAAGAAAATATGTATAACAACCCCTGTGTCCAATTCGTCTACTTTGCATCCTTAACATACACATTTTCCGACATATTTATTAGGCCTACGTTAGTATATGCAATTCCGAACATAGCCAACATGTTTTACATGTTACAACAGTATGCGTGATGTTGTTAAATTGCCATCCTATATGTCATAACTTAACACTTATATTATATTTTTCAGTCTGTAGGAAACCGAAATAATCAACCATGTTTTATACATGTGGTCCCAATGAGGCTATGGTAGTGTCAGGTAAACTATTTAAATCTTATCTTGTATTGTTTACAATCATGTAATAGGGATGATCTATATATTGAATTGGCAAACGTAACATATGCAATGTACATTTGCACACTGGTGCAGAAAGCCTGTGACTAGACTACATAGATTATTTTATGTAATTTATGCCTGTCAGTTTTTTTCTAATGTTCATGCAAATACTTCTTGTCATGTGGAGAGACTGCATAGCCTATATATAGTGTAAGTGCCTATGTAAACACCTCTCACCTCATGGTTTCTAGGGTTCTTGCGTTCCCCTCCGCTTATGATTGCTGGTGGACGAGTGTTTGTGATTCCTTGCATTCAGAAGATCCAGAGGTAACTGCCTTTTGGTCTACACCAAGTGTTAGACTAATTTGTTGACACATTTTTTTCTTAATTGAATTACAGCTTTTTTTGCAGGAATTTTTTTAATTATATTAATCAATATTTTAGTGGGCTATCACCTTGAAGTGTATTGTCAAACATAAATATTTATTGTCTAATTTTTTGCATTTTGCCTTTAGTGTTATGAGTGTTTTAATTATATTTTATTTACTGTTATTTTTCTTGTAAAGCACCTTGTAACCCTGTTTTGAAAGGCACTATATAAATAAAGTTATTATTATTATTATTATTATTACCATTATTCCTATTTTGGCTTCTGCTCCAAACCCTATTTTAAATGTCAAATTTCGTTGAGGAATGTTAAAGGTCTGACTGACGATTTATGGTTATGCTTACAACAAGTGAGTAATCTGTTAATGGATTAGAAACTTTCTCCTGCTCACTCTCTTCAACTTACAAACTAACTCTCATTCACTTTCTTTCTTTCTCTCTCCAGGATCTCTCTTAACACACTGACTCTAAATGTAAAGAGTGACAAAGTCTACACCCGCCATGGTGTCCCAATTTCAGTCACTGGTATAGCCCAGGTATAATATGCCTTTTTGCTGCCTTGCTGACTGACTGAGAAACTAACTGTCTGTGTAGCCGACTGTCAATTTCACCAACACACACTAGTATGCTGGCAAGTTACTGCAAAGGCAGTAGCAGATGTCGCTTGTTTGTTAAACATTGGCTGTGCAAACATCATAGCCACTTTGTCTGCAGAGTTTCGTCCTTTTCAATTTGCTTCATAGACATAAGCATTAGCACTGAACCCATTTTTTTTAATCCTTACATTACGAGAATACTATCCTTTTTCCAATTGTTGTCTGTTCTTTTCTCTATGCTTTGCAGATGAAGATCCAGGGTCAGAACAAGCAGATGCTGGCGGCAGCCTGTCAGATGTTTATGGGGAAGTCTGAGGGGGAAATTGCTCACATTGCCTTGGAAACCATGGAGGGACACCAAAGGGCCATCATAGCCCACCTTACCGTTGAGGTTGGTATATGTCTTGTATGTTTTTAGGCTTTCTTTTGTCCAAGAGAGTCCGTAGCTGGCTAACTAAAAGTATATACTGAAAGTAGTCTATTTGAAATGTTTATAACACGCCAGTTTGTGCTGTCTCTTGAGTAAATACGAACGGTTGAGGGATCGCTTGTTGAAAGGTCTGTGCCCACTATTTTGCAGGAGATCTACAAGGACCGTAAGAAGTTCTCGGAACAGGTGTTCAAGGTGGCCTCGTCTGACCTGCTCAACATGGGCATCAGCGTAGTCAGCTACACACTCAAAGACGTGCACGATGACCAGGTACCTAGAAAGCGCTCAATGGAGTAGCCTTTTAGTTATTATGGGTGTGTCTTTTTTTTTGTTCTGAGAGAGGAATTCACTCAGAGATTTAAGCACAGTGCTTATGGAAGGGAAAAAAGGACTCCCTGCTTGTCGTCCCCCTACTTGCTTACTCTCCCACTCCCCCTTGGGTTACAGGACTACCTCCACTCCCTGGGAAAGGCCCGTACTGCCCAGGTGCAGAAAGACGCTCGCATTGGAGAGGCCAAGAACAAGAGAGACGCCGTGATCAGGGTGGGACACTTTTCTTTCATTCTTTTGTTCATTTTAACAGCCTCTATCCTTTTTATACCAATGCTTGAGAATATTTGTTTGTCATCCTCCTAACAGTTTTTCTTGACATACCACACTATACTATACTATAATTATACTTCAGCTTACTTTGACTGCTATCGTACCACTTTCCCCTCCTGTATATTAGTTGCTTACTTACTCACCCACCCTTTATTTTCTCTCCACCCCATAGGAGGCCAATGCTATGCAGGAGAAGATCTCGGCTCAGTATCTGAACGAGATCCAAATGGCCAAAGCACAGCGGGACTACGAGCTGAAGAAGGCTAGTTATGACATTGAGGTCAACACCAAGAAGGCTGAGTCAGAGATGGCCTACCAACTACAGGTAGAGACAGACTGGAAAGGTTATTTTTTAATGGCTGACACGCAAAGACCAGGAAAGATGATCTTCGAAGCAGAGAATATGCTGTAAAGCCGCTTTTCAAAATGTAAATTAGCTTGTTGAGTTTGTGGTTGTGGCTATGCTGTGGACCTGGCAAAGTTTCTGTCTTACTTACTGACATGGCGTTCCCATTATGACCAACTTCAAATGTTGTTCGCCGAAATCACAATGCTTGAATGTCGATTATTTTCCAAGGAGACAATCTTCATTCAATTATTTTTTGATGCACGCGGCAAGTGTATTTGATCTTATTCCTATTCCGTGTTCTCCTAGGTGGCGAAGACCAAGCAGCGCATTGAGGAGGAGAAGATGCAGGTCCAGGTGGTAGAGCGCTCCCAGCAGATCATGCTGCAGGAGCAGGAGATCACTCGGCGCGAGAAGGAGCTGGAGGCCAAGATCATGAAGCCTGCTGAGGCCGAGAGGTTCAGGTTGGAGAAACTGGCCGAGGCCTATCGGTGAGTGCCACAAAACCTCACTCTGTTATCCTCCAACACCAATGTGTCTTAATTTGCCTATTGTATATTTTGCATCCTATTGTATACCCGGGTGTTAGTAAAGCAAACGTAAGACGTTACATTTAGATTTTTTTTAAAGAATGTTTCCTGTTTCCTGAATGTGGCTCTGTGTGTCTGTCTGACTGTCTTTCTGCCTTTGTCTTGTCTTTTGTTGTGCCCAGTCTTCAGTTGATCATGGAAGCCGAGGCTGAGGCGGAGTCTATCAGGGTAGGTCTACAACCCATTTCTATGCACGCACACCCGACACTGTCTCTGTTGGGGTAACGTGAGTTGTCCCTGTTTGTTGAGTGTAACCATAGAACATTCTCCAGCTTGGTAACATTGTCTAGATACCTACAAACACAAAACATTGCCATTAACCAATTTTTTTATGTTAGCACAGGCCTGTGAATGCCTCTATTTCCTTTATTAATTACACTAGATTGATAGTGAACATGTCGTCATGTAAGGTAGCCCCTGTTCCTTTTAGATTAAGGGAGAAGCAGAGGCGTTTGCTGTGGAGGCTAAAGGCCGGGCTGAGGCTGAGCAAATGGTCAAGAAGGCTGAGGCCTTCAAACAGTACAAAGAGGGCGCCATGGTGGACATGCTGCTGGAGAAACTACCTCTGGTGAGCCTCAGAAACAGAGGGCCTAATGCAGTCCAGGCAGATCAGTCCGTTCTTACGGCTTATTCATTCGTCGAAATTCAACCTCTTATGACTGAAGCACAGAAGCGGCACTTATTGTGACGTTTGAACTTCAGAGAGGCAAGCAATCCTATGTCGAAGATGATTTTTGATGATTCACTCTTAAGATTTCCCATTGGGCTCTTCTAGATTGCAGAGGAGATCAGCAAGCCTCTGACGCAGGTCCAGAAGGTTACCATGGTTTCAAGCGGGGGTGGGGAGGTGGGTGCGTCCAAGCTGACTGGGGAGGTGCTGGACATCATGACACGTCTCCCAGAGACACTGGAGAAACTGACTGGAATCAGCATCTCCCAGGTACACCAGGACACATTCTTTTACCAGTTACACACAAACACATTTTGCACCACACGTTTCCCGTGAAAGAACTTTTGACATACTGTTTGGTGTTCTCCTCTCCTGTAGGTGTCCACCAGCGTGGGCTGAGGAGAGGCCCCAGACCGAGGCTGACTTCTCCTGCTGCCCCGGCGGGAACTATGTGTCTGTATGTCTACTAACACAGCCTTAACCTGTCTTACCCCATGTTTTCACCACTGCCTTTTATCAAGACCTGCTTACTGTGTCCGTCACACCATTTTCAGTTGAAGCATTAACTGTACACATCACTAGAGTCTCCGTCTCTCAGTTTGTATATTGAAAGACATTGTCTTAACCCTCTCTTTTGTTTCCCCTGATCTAGCATTACATATTTTTCTTTTATCTGATTACATATTACTCTCTCTTGGACGTCTCTCGAGCCTTTCTTGTCTATTCCGTCCTGCATAACTGCCTGTGTCCACTGCCTTGCTGCCAAACCCTAAGTGCATCTTAGCATTGTGAGTTTAAAGCAAACTTGCAGTCATGTCCCTCATCCAGTACTTCTCTTCCATCTCATTCACCACTCGGACTTCTAGGAATACTACATACCTGACAAGACAATGTCAGACTTATCCTTGTGTTTTTTCTTTCTGCTTTTTAATTGAAGACTATTTATATTTAAAGTATTATGTCAGAAGTTTGTTAGGCACTGTTTTTTGACATTTCTGTTGTTGTTGTTATAAACAGCTAGCCAATCAAAGTAGCAGATCATTGCTGCAAAGGTTTATGGCCGATCTGGTCCATCATGTGCAAACTGACCGTTACCAAGACTGTACTGTTTTTATGCTGTTTATTTATTACTATTTATTTCAAGTTTAAAAGTTTTGCTCTGTATCTCTCAGCATTCAAGTAGTTGTAGTTTTCAGAGGAAGCACTCATCAAACACAATCAATGACATTTAATTGATCAGTGCTATTTTCCATCAGCAGGTAATGTAGCACATTTTGACTCAGTAAAACCTTTAGAGGGTGTGTTGTTTTATTCTTTGGCTAATATTTTGTTATCGAAATAACCTTCCAGAAACTAAATAGTTGTACTTTTTCTAAAATATTGAATACAAGTAGGAGCAAACATATGCATTGAAAGGGAGGTACAAGACTTACTGGAGATTTCTGTTCTAAAGTTGTTGTTTTTGGTTCATCCTAGTTTCTTCTGTTAAGTGCTATCACTGTACGAGTTTTATTAGAGATACCAGAGGTATTTTATTAGGCACTACAATTATAAAAAAAAATGTACTTGTTTTTTTATTTTATCATAAGAAAACCGCATAACCGTGTATAAGCTATCTTATTTTCAAGGCTTTATTCAGATTCCAAATTTCAAGTGTGTTTAGAGACTTGTTGATTCAACTTAGTCAAAGCCTTGTCTTTTAATTGTAGACATTGTCTGATAACCAGTGTTGCATTACAGGGAAATGCTAGGCTGATTTGAACTATAGAGGCATAGTTACAGAAGAGAGGCTACCTACGAGGTAGCATAGCTTGTCTTATTTCCCTCACAATCACACTCTACCTCACCTTCACTCCACAGACTCTTATCTTATGGACTGTATCCTGCACTTCTGATTACATGCAGCCAAATGTATTCAAATGTCCTTAGCCAATGTGGTATTCATTTTATGATTGATTATGGTTGTGGTTTAATTTATCTTGAAATAGTGTATTTGAGTTTCTAATTGGCCAATGGGTCTAATTCAGCCATAGAAGATTTAATGTTTTTATGTATCTCAGTATTTAATATGTTGTCTCTTACAAGTGTAATTATCATGGGGATGCCACTCCCTCACACTCCCATGTGATTCCAGTCTAATATAACACTAAAACAAGTCCTACTAACAGATCTGTAATATTCAATCTGTACTTTTATTTATATTACTCTTAAATGTATTCAGCTTTGTTACTTGAATAACTAATGTAACTAACAATTGTTGGCCTGGTCCCTTTTATGTTATTGTCCCAGATAGTCTACTTTTGAAGATTTTGCTACAAACTAGAATATTTAAAAAAAACAAGGTTTAATTTATCAGGCGAAGCCAAAGGTAGTTCGTCTTAGAACGTACTCTGCCCCATGATTCACTGGCAAGTATATTGTATACTCCGGACATAATTACTTGGCTTAGCGTTGCAGTACCAACTTATATTATTAGTACTAGTAAATATTAGTTTGTTTAGTGTGCTTCGCAGTTTTGAGCAATAGTAGTATGGCTGTGCTGTTTTCTATTGGCTGTCTTAGTGGTGCACTACTAGATAAGTTTTTTAGAAAGTATATGATATCATTAAACTTGTTATACAATTGGAAAAACTCAAATCTGTCAGATTTTCTTCTGTCTGTCATTGTGTGTTCCGTGTAGGTACAGCATCTCATGTTATTCCTAGTTACCACATCAATCAAGCACTCTTCCAAAATAAGAAACAGACCACAAGGTTTTAGTCATCTCCGACTGCTTTGAGCTTTATTGTCCTTACAGGAAGAAACAGCCGCTTCAGATGACCAAGAGTGTAACTGTGCATATACAGCTTAAGAGTGTAGCATAGGGGCCATTAATAACTATTATCAGGAGCAATAATAACAACATTAATAAGAATATTGACAACTGCGTTATTTTTTTTAAAAAGACACAATGAAATACAAGGAGTATAGATGAGAAAGTCATCCAATCTCATAGCCTGCTTGACAAAGTGCGCAGAACAGGGCTTTGTGATTGGGTAGACAGCCTACAAGTCAATGGCGGTTGGCCTATCCAGGTGGTCTGCGTTGCAGTTGTGACCTTTCTGAAGTTGTCATGCGTTGAAACAGATTGACCAAGTACTTGTGTGTATAAAACAAAATTTCTGCAAGAGATCTGAGATGAATCAGGGCTGTGTAAAACATTTTGTTATAACGTGATACATTGCAGAAATACGATCGATAAGATCAATGGTCTACAACCTTACTTTGTTCCTCAGCAATGTAGGCAGCCTGGAGCACGGACAAATATGTGTTGCGTTTTCATCTGTTTTTCTTTTCATATGCATCACAGACAACATACTTCCCTTTTTATGAATGAAAAAAGTATTATATATATATAGTATATGTACAGGATACCATCAGTGATACCTCAGACTGATAATAATGAGGATAACATTTGCATACAATTATAGTAATGAAGGTAGTAATAGTTTGTATGAAAGGTTTGTATAAAACAAAAGCAAAAAAAAAACACAAAAAAAACTTGAATTCATTAACAGTACCTGAAAGCCATGTCGTTGAACACAAGCATTCTTTCTTTCACTGAACCATCTCCTAAGCTGTTTTAACTGGACGTTAAGTTGGGATATAGAAAATGATCTGTCCGATTATATAAAATCTGCACGTGGTGTTTTTGTTTTTTTATCACTCTTTTCCCTTCACACATCTCAAGTCTTTTCGTTTTCCATCTGCGTTCATTCACACATTCCTCTGTTGGTAGAAAAATACATACATAATATGATATACAACAAACAAACTGAAATACAATGATGACGAACTGAGGGGATAAAGAGCGATCTTTATCAAGTGCCTTCTTATAGAGCCCACCCACCCGCCCCCCGCCCGATAACCTCCGCTCATTTAGTGCATTCTACAACCACTGGCGTTATGCATTCAACACTGGAATGAGCCTCAAGGTCATCTTCCCTGTTCCTCACGTCTTTCTGTCTGGCCTCTTTCTGCACTGAAAGAAAAGATTAGACATGCTGATCCTCACTCCCTTCTAATCAATGATTTGGGATTTCTTCCAGCCCAAGGCCCAGATAAAGGTTGTGAGGGAGCTGGAGGACACACTTCACAGGCTCAGCTGTTGAGTCCCAGCCATGGTCGTCTTCTCCTGGAAGTTCGTTCTCCTCTCAATCTCCGCTTGGCTCCTTTGTTGTTCCAACCGCCCATCCTTCTCCACTCCAAGGCAGTGTAGTTTTCATACTTAGTCATTTCTCTTTCCTCTCCTCTCGTTCTAGCCGTCATTCTCTCATTGCAGCACCTTTCTCTGTGTGAATCTCCAACGTCTTTCCTCCTCGATTCCTCCCGTCCTCCGTCACCTCCTTGCCAGCTCCTCAATACACATCAGATGAAAAGTTTAGCTGTGAGGTTTTTTAAACCAACAGAGGGGAGGAGAAGTGCTATGATAAAAGGAATCGAGTAGAGAGAAAAACACATTTGAGACTCATCCAGGGGGGAGGAGGCTTCTAGGAGTTCATGTGCTCCACCTGTATGGCCGAGGTGGAGACGGTGAGGCAGAGGTCTTTATGGGCCGACAAGTCAGCCACGGTGACCGGTTTGTACTGGATCTCCCCGCCTGTCACCGCCTTGTACTGGTGCAGGTCAAAAGGACAGGGCACCACACTGCTGTCTGCCTGCTGGGAGTAGCTGCCTGGAGGGTTCTGGTTAGGGTTGTTCGGGTTGGGCTGGTTCTGGACCTGGACTCCTCCTCCTCCTCTCCCTCGGCCGCGGCCCCGACCCCTGCCTCCTCCGCCGGCCCCAGGGGCGAGGCCCTGCGCCTGCTGGGCTGCCACTGCTGCAGCCACCGTCAGCGGGTCGGGGTTGTGTTTCCTCATGTGTTTCATCAGGTAAGTCTCCTGGAGGAGAGGAGAGGAGAGGAAAGGAGCAGAGTATAATGGAGTTATTCAATTTACTCTCAATAAGACTTAAAATACATAAATTATCTACAAAAGAGTAGACAAAGGGAGGCTAGGTGATTCACATGTATACACATACTAATCCTACAGAACAAGGGTTCAGTGTCACTGTAACAAGAACAGTGTGGTCGACACTAAATGTCTTGAGCCTACTTATGTTCAAGTTGAGCTAGTTCTACCAACTTACAGTGAAAAGGACTTGTAGGCACATTTAAGTGTTACTGCAAGAAGTAAACAGGATAAATTAGTTCCCACCCAAATAATGTGTGCCGTGGCCTATAATGAATGCCTATTCTAACAGCCCTTTCACAATACTTTGAGAACAACCTAAACTGTACGATAATGTGTATTACACAGATGATCAGGAGACTATTGGTTTTCGCCAATCGGCAGGTCGGGCAACCTTACTTTTAAAAGGGGTCTAAAAAGATCTAAAATTATAATTCTACTTGCCCTTAGTCTGAAGTGGGTGTGTGTCCATGACTGTATTGTGGCTGGATGATTGACAGGCATGTGAACCTACCGAGGTATAGGAGCGATTGCAGAGGCCACAAGAGTAGAGTTTGGCATGTTTGACCGTGTGAGTGGACAGGTGCACCTCCAGGCTGGCTGCGTCCGTGTAACCACGGTTACAGTTGTGGCACTTGTACGGCTTGTCTTTGTTATGCTGCCGACGGTGGGACTGTGAAAGGAGATACGTATACACTTCTTACGCTATATCAGAAAGGTTTTATGAAAACACATTTAATTTAGTGAGTTGGAATGTAATATGTATTTGCATGGTTACTTCCAGTCTAATAGTATGCTAAGTCTGTGCCCGAAATGACATTTGTTACTGACGAGCTATTCCATTTCAGTTTCAACCGAACTAAGTGAATGTCTGAAAGTCTGAATTGTTAATGACCTGTAGGTTTGAGAGCTGGGTGAAGGCTTTCTCACAGCCTGGGTGGACACACTTGTATGGCCGGTCGCCAGTGTGAATCCTACAGATGAACACACAAACCCACACGGGCAAAGAGTTGACCACTTTCCAAAAATACAAACATTGGGCTTGCAGCCAGCTTTCCATTAAGAAGACAGACCCTCACTGAGTAGTGAGCTGAAAGCCCAAATGTATGTATGTAAAATCACAGTCTGTGTGTTGCTTTGTTTAGTCACACAAACAGAAAGAATAAGAAAAATAATAATTCATTGGATTTAATTTTTTGCGCTTTTCTCAGGACTCAAAGCGCTTTACAAATCGGTCACCAATTAGGTACACACAACGGACAGACAGACAGACAGACAGACAGACAGACAGACAGACAGACATCAATCTAACACAACAATCAGTCTGGGTGATACCAAGGCAGCCAATTTGCGCCAGACTTTCTCACCCAACATATCGCAACAGACTTTTGCACACTCAGACAGACACACACAGACAGGATCACGGAGACAGCTAGACAGAGTTAGTAGAGAGATGATGAGCCAAAAGCACTGGCCATAAAATGGAAGAATGAACAGGTTTACGAACGTTTAGTACACTCCTACTGTAAAGTTCTAGGATTGAGTCTGCCCTTAGTTTCGATGCTGAGTCTGCTAGTTGTGATGCTAAATTTGGCCGTCATCGGCCAAGTTGGCGTGCCCGGTAATATGAATCTATGCAGTATAAAACTGTTGCATGTTACAGTACAGCAAACCCCATGCATGCATTGTGGCTGACGTGCCAGTTAAAAGGCTGATGCTTAACTCCAAATACCCTCTGTGGCTCTTAAGCTCAAACACCCTCGTCTTGCTTCGCCCTCCCTGTCCTACCTACCGCTGTCCTGTCCTGTTACCTGTGGTGCTGCTGGAGGTGGCTGAGCTGCCTGAATGTTTTCTGGCAGTAGGAGCAGGTGTAGGGCTTGGCCCCGCTGTGGATGCGGATGTGCTGCGCCAGATAGCTGGAGTTGGCAAACGACTTGGAGCAGTGGGGACACTTGTGCGGCTTGCCCTCAGTATGGTTTCTAACAAGGGACGGGGAAAGAGAGAGAAAAAGAGAGAGAGAGAGAGAGAGATTTAGGCTCAATGTTTTATGTAATCTGTGTGGTGATCTTTAGATCGAATCACATATCAAGTGAAAAAGCTATGAGTGATCGAGTCTTTCCCTTTCATCAACATTTGCTGCGTCTGAGTTGTGAAAACACAGAACAAAAACATGCAGCCGGCGCAGTCAACATCGCCCCACCCGGTCTCTTTCTCTCTCTCTTTTGCAGTCTCTTACTTTGCCTATGGTAAACTAACAGTTTGAAGATTCCCGTGATCTGCTGTGGTGGTGGATATACAGTATGTCTATATGAATATGAACCCCATTGAAATCAGAAGGATGCGACATTAGGGAAAACCACATGGGAAAAGACTAACTGAACTTAGAAGGATGTGAAGAGTAGAAAGTGGGAAGGGGCGTTGTTCCTTCTCACATCAATCCCCACAACACTGACACTGACTCAGACTAAAGCTGGAGAAGAGGAACAGTAGAATGGATGAACAGAGAGAACCCACACAATAGTGCTAGCACAGTGCAAACCACGGTAGTGCCCAACCTGCACCTGACAGCTGCGTTCCTCAACAAAGCCAAAAGATGTTTTGTGTTTTAATAAACGTACACTACACACGCTAGTATTTCAAAGCACAGAACTTCTAACATGCGGTGCGGAAAAGAAAATTACGTAGTTTCGGTCTCAAAACCACACATGCCAACAACCTTAATCCCAGTGTACACACACACACACACACACACACACACACACACACACACACACACACACACACACACACACACACACACACACACACACACACACGAACACACGAACACACACGCACGCACTCCCCAAAACGGTGATTATGCACTTAGACATCAAATGGGTACCGTGTGTGCTGCTGGAGGTGGCTGAGCTGCCTGAATGTTTTCTGGCAGTAGGAGCAGGTGTAGGGCTTGGCCCCGCTGTGGATGCGGATGTGCTGCGCCAGATAGCTGGAGTTGGCAAACGACTTGGAGCAGTGGGGACACTTGTGCGGCTTGGCCTCCGTGTGCGACTTGGAGTGGATCTGCATGTCCGACTTGCTGAAAAAAGTCACCGCGCACATACGGCACCTTTTCAAGGTTCGAGCAAAGGAAAAAGGACACTCATTTGGCGGAAATCAGAAGCGAAAGACAACGTCGTTAGACTAATCAGTGAATAGGTCAAAAACTGGAACTGTGCCGTGGCTTTACTGCCCTCTCTTCCTGTACTTGCCTGTAGGTTTTGGTACCATCTTTGTTCCCATGATCGTCCTCATCGTTTGATAGGTCATATGGGTCGCCAGTGTGGTGCTAGAGACACGGGATTCAAAAGGCTGATAAGAGTTTCCACAACAGGAAAAACTAGAAATGCATTTCCACGAGAAAATGTGGATGTGATTGCGTTTCCACCATCAGCGACCAGGCAGTGCGGGTGGCCAGCCCCCTAAAATAACCACTGCAGCACTACTACGTCCTTGTGTGTTGGTGGACAGCGCTGAACTGAACACAAGTGTAAACGCCCACTTGGGGCCATTTGCAACATCTGACTTCTTCCATTCATATAAATATTGTGAGCTATATGTCACAGGTAGTCATCTTTAAATTGTACGGGTAATTAGAAGACAGATATCGTCCTCATCATTTGATAGGTCATATGGGTCGCCAGTATGGTGCTAGAAACATGGGATTCAAAAGGTTGATAAGAGTTTCCGCAACAGGAGAAATATATCATTACAGGGGCTGAACAATAAAGACCTATGTAATGCAGGCTATTAACATAAAAACCAGGGTGTTAAGGTAACCTCACATAATAAGTAGACCAATGCTTTCTGTTACGGCACTTGATATTTCATAATTTGTGGATGCGTGAAACTGCCACGCTTACCTACATCACTAGTTATACTTGAAAAAGGTTTTGTTTGAAATGTTGTACAAAACAATAGAGCAAGGTAAAAAATGTATGTCCTCTACCTGTCCTGCAGCCAGGTGTGCTAGAATTAATGCATCACTTCCTGGTGGGAGAACTCCACCCACTCTACCCATCATGGATTTCTTTTTCCTGCCTCGCTTCCCAGGCGTTGGCATGACAACTGCCGGGGGCATGGCCACATCCTCTTTCTTATCTGAAACGAAGGGGGTTGATTGGGGATGGAAGAGAGAGGGCGAGAGAAAGAAAAGGAAAGAGGAGGGGAGAAAACTTCCATTCAACATATTAGAACGAAGGAGCCTACAAATTTCCCAAAGGTCCGATTTTCTAAAGTGTTTTTCCATCAAGGCTTTGGAAGTCGTATTTAAAAAAATAAATAAAAATGTATTGGAATTTCCTCAACCACATACCCATTCCCAAAGAGGCCAAACTTTAGAGTTGACTATCAACTTGTTATTGAGGACTAATCAGTAGTGTAAACAGCGTCATTGACATATTCACATCCTTGAAGTCAAGAAGGGTGTATACATTACAAGGACTACCACACACATTGGGCAAGAGCCATAAGCTAGGAATACCAGAGGCTGCTATGGAACTACCCAGGAGAGGGAGAATTATGGCAGGTGGGTATGGGATCAAATGGTTTGGGCAGAGTCTCGAAAGTCTTTTCAGCAATTCTTTGCATTCCGTCTCTTGTCTCCTTTTCAGAAAATCAAAACTCAGACCTTGTCTTCTTAGTTGTGAAAAGTAGTCAAGGATGGAATCCAACGTGAAAAGGCAACTGAGACTCAGCCAGGAGAGAAAATGGAGGAAGGCGGCATAGGGTTGTTTGGGTGTGTGTACTCACTGTGGCTGTAGAAGTAGTAGGGCTGGCTGTTCACTGAGAGAAACCAAGAGAAGAGGAGAATATACTCAACACACAGAGCTAACTACCTAGCTCTCTTTGTCTCTCTCCCTCCCTCCTTCTCTCTCTCTCTTGCTGCAGAGAGCCAGGCTGGGATCAATGGTTAGCAGCAGATGTTTCCAGGGTGTTGCTAGGGTTAAGTTAGCTCATGCAAGGATGTGTCTGTAGAAGTGACTGTGCAAGTCTGTATGAATGGTCGAGTGCACGTGGGTATTCGTCTGAGGACCACCGCTGTATGTGTTCATTTCGCATGCTAGTGTATTCTCGGTCAGAGTAAGCCAGTTTGCAAGCAGCTTTGAGTGGCTATACAGTCTTGCTAATGGGTGGGGAGGACCAGAAAAGTGGGTAGGGACAGGGAGGTGTGGGTTGGAGCCAGGACCGGGGGAGTGTTGTTGGAGGTGTTTTACCTGTGTTTGTGGGGTGCACTGCGGATACTATCATGGTGGTGGCAGTGGGGTGTCCGGCTACGAATGTTTGTGTGGAAGAGGCGGGAGGAGACACCAGCGTGCCCTGGGGGGTGGTTATCACTAGCCCAGCTGAGAGGGAGAGAGAGACTGTGACCTGACTACTCCGCACGTACGCATATTCACACACTTACACACACAAACACATGGCACAGCCAAAACTCACATCCTTTGAAATTGCAAAAAATGGAGACACAAACAGTCTGTCACAAGCAATGACGAGGAAGAAGGAGTCACCGTAAACACAAGTCGAACTTGGCATGACATGTATGGCTTCCTATGGTCACAACCATATATGAATGACATGTGAGGTGGGGACAAAACGAGTCTTTAACAACTAGGTCAAATAAATATGCACGGGGAGTATCAATCTCACCTGCCGTCATGATGCCAGTGGAAGGGACTGGTACCACTGTGATGTTCTGGGAGGTGTGTGGCTGATGGAGATGGCCCCCAACTGCACCCAGGGGTACACCACCTCCACCTCCACCTCCCCCTCCTCCTCCTTCCTGTTTGGGTACCCGCGCGCCACCGGTCGATTCCATGGAGCCGGGCACGGTGAGTACGGCAGTGGGGTAGTGGGACGAGGAGGAGTGAGGGAACGAGGGGGAACCCTTCTCCGGACCCATCTGCTCCTTCATCTTGTTCAGGAACATGGCGTTCTCAATCTATAGGGGTGGGGACAGGGGAGCAGGGGTTGATAGATTGGGAAGAGGGGTTCCGAAGGTGATGGTGGAAGAAAAGGGAATCGAAAATAGGGAAAAAGCAAGGAAATTAAAGAGATGGTGAGATGCAAACAGGAAATTTAATCGGGGTAGAAGGGGATTCAAGAACAAAAGTGGGGTGGAACAGTAGTGATCATTGAATGGGCTCATTGTTCCATTTACAACAGCTAACACGTGAATCATTGTGCATAACATGTAGCAAACCTTACTAAAATGTACAAGCTTCTTTATCAAGGGCTGCCAACAAGTTGTGTGGTGCTTGTTACAGCACCGTGTGCATTTACTTTCCAAGACAAAGCCAACAATAAGATTGTTCTACCTGTCCTTGTACTGTGGGGACGGGAGACCAAAAGTATGATGAGTTGAAATGGGAATCTTCCATTATTTCTGTAATTAAAAAGCAACACACTTAGATAACAACCGCCCTTCTCCGCTTGGCTTTGTTTTGTATGCCCTAAGTTGATTCCGGTACATGCATGGTGGCTGTCTCTTAAATGTCCTTGCTGGATTTATTTTATGGCACCCGTTCATCCATTATTACATATTGAGTCTCAAAAGTCTTTCTTTAGTTCCTAGAACCAGTTTACAGTGCATTCCCCAAACGTATTAAGAAGACTGTTTGAGACCTAAAGGTACTTGAGCTATTCAGGTATTCAGGGATGTCACATGCATTCAATTGATGATTGGATGTGTTTTTAGTTTCGTTATATGCAAGGAAAGCAGGGCTCCAGACTAATATTTTACACTGGTGCCAGTGCAGCCATTTCGTTTTTCAGTTAGAGGCAGTAGCATAAAACCTGGTGGCAACTTTTTAGGTATCTTATATGAAATCAACATTATTTCAATTTTTTTAATGGTAATATTGGTACTTCGTTATACTATACCACGCAAGAGACAGAGAAAGAAATGCTGCCAGTGGGTAGTCGATAAAAAAATCGTCCAACGATTTGACTAAAATACGACTTTAGGATTTTAATAAAATAAAAATAATCAAGTGGCAGCACTGCCACCAATCATTTTTTTCAGTGGCAGTATACAGATTTTTTGTGGCATTTGCCACCAAATTGGTGGCAGTCTGGAGCCCTGGAAAGGCTTTTGAGACTGAGCCAAGGACAGAGATTATAGGAATACATATATGAGAACACTTATGAAACATACTTATGCTATAGAGAAGGGGGCATTCAAAAGTTAAAACCTTAACTGTGTTCAAAGCTTATGCCTGGTAAGGCATCGAGCAGTTGAGTAGAAACGAGTTACATCTGCATCTGTAACCCAAATTTTAGGTTTCATCCCTATATGGGCGTAAAATGTATGTTCCTTAAGGGCATGCACTGTTCTTGCTGGTGTAGTTTGCCTTGTAGGATAACTGTGTTCAACTCAATATGTAAATATCATGCACACTGTTACATAGAAGCAAAAGGAATAGGGAGGTAGTAGACCAGGCATGCATTTCAGTATTGCAGAACAGAACGAACAGTCACTATTTTGCCTTCATAGCACAACATATAAAAAGGGTTGGCATATTGTCCATGAGCTATTCATGGGATTTAGCCTATCCTATGTGACAGTTCACAAAAAATCTGCAAGGGAATAATATTTTGCATTAGGGCTCTGTATAGTTTGCAGAATTCTGCGAAATCAGTGGACTGTCAAGCATTTCATAGCGTGAAACGCTAATGTAGCAAACGATAGCTTGCTGCTTTAGTACTTAAAGAACACCATTTCATGATTGCCATTTTGATGGGGAACAGAACACAAAGATAGCGGGCTTAATACTACAACGCTGGTCGCACAGAAAAATAACTTAAACATCAAGTAAATATGAGACATTAACCCCATGCATCTGTCTGCGCGCACCTTTTTGAGTTAATTGTTAGCTAACGTAATTCTAAACAGTGATCGACGATCCAAAATATAGCTCTCATTATAATAACCTTAGGTTAACGTTAGCAAGCTAGCACACGCTAAACTTGCCTCCATTTATTTTCAGCTTTTGTTCGCTAGCTTGCTAAAACGAGGCCTGTATATTCATGTCTTTTAACAAAATAGATGTCCGCTTTGTAAATAAAAACATCCTGCTCCCTACGCCTCCATCCCTCTCCCCGTTCATCTCTCACTGAGAAAATAAAAAAACAGAAAAAAAAGTCAAGAATAAAAAAAAAAACGAACAGAGAAAAAAACGCCGTCGATGCCTCTGTGCAAGACGCAGCCAGCTTCATGCAGACTTCCGGCGGCCGAGACAGTAGGGAGACGCAGCCGTATGAGTTTTACTCAGACACACTGAAATAATTAACAACTGAGTAATAACTCGATGTCAATTACCGGTGCAGACGATTCCCTCTCAGCCCAAGATTCACCCGGGTTGGGACCGTTCGGAAACTTAGTCCAAATACGCCCCCGAACGCCCCACATATGTCGTTTTTTCCTCAATTTTTTCCTTTTTTTCTCTAGTGGGTATGCCCGATTCCTCCACTGTGCTTTCCGGTGAATTAATATCCGGTCTCTTATTTTCATGCGATTAATCGTTCAAAATCTCCACCTCCCCACTATTTTAGAACTAGTGCGTATTCCCTCAAATCTGAGCCTGGAAGTCTATGTTGTGACTTACGTTCTTTCATTGTTGGTCACAATTTTGGTTATTTATTCTTTTGCAAGTGGCTTCCTGTGTTCATCTTCAGCTCCCTCAGTTTTAGCACTATAGACTTCATCATACAAAACCAATCCGAGACTTAAACTTGGTTTTGGAATGGTCGATGATATAATAAAAAAACATAACATTGCAAATTAAACATTAGAAGACTTCATGGCACGTTTAATAATATATATATTTATGTATATACAGGAAATAATTGTTCTACAGGATTTCTTAAATGCAGTGTTGGGGACTACTGAACTACATGTAATTAACCAGTAGTTACAAAACAAAATTTTGCAATAGCCTGCTGGTAGTTCAACTACATTCATACATAGTGCGTCAAAGTGATTCAAGTAGGTAAATTAGCCTACTTTTTTTTCCATATTTTGTGTTGTTAACTACTGAAAATACAAACCGTTCTGAGCCATAAAAGGAGTGTTTTTTTATTATTATTTTACCATTGCTTCTTCGCTGTAATTGAACCCCGTTTGACCCCGCCCCCCTTTTCTCTCACCCTGACCTTTGACTTTGTTGTGTAGTGCATGTGGGGTGGCTTTGCTAAGGTGTCACAGCGATGGCGTCATCATGGATCATACAAACCTCCCGAATCTCAGCCTAATGAAGAATCACAATGGCCATTTAAGCAAATACATGACACTGACATGACACTGACTACCTCCACCAACAATGTTTTTACTTGTGAATATGCAAGACGAGTAAATACACTCTATTGAAAATTTGTATTCCAGGAAGCTTGATTGTCAGCTAATTTGTTAACAATATTTGGCTATAGTTTAAGTTATAGTTTAATTTGTAAAACTAAACTTGAATATATAATGTGTCATTTAGTCATAAGTATTGATTATTGCTATTTAATAACACATGTTAAAAGAATGTTGCGTGCTATTTTAGAAGTTACCTGGCTAACTGAGTAATCCGGTGAAATACTGAACTTGCAATAAACTGAGTGGCATTTTGCATTATATTTGGTAATAATTTTGTACATCTTCGTCAATTTGTATGTCCATTTGATCCTTGTTATCTTACAAAGTGAACTTCTTTTTTAAGTAGCATTAGTTAACCAAACTATAGATTTCTCATCAGCTTTGTAGTAACTTGCAAATATATTCTTTCAAAGTAGCTTCGCCAAAACTGCAGACGTGTATGAAACTAATGTGATTTAGGCATAATTCACACTGCTGGCCTGCAGGAAGAATACAGCCAAGCCAGGGGAGCTAAACCCGGCCTCCAGGTTGCATGGCTGGGGAGACACGGAGTCTAGGACGGCACAACCTCTGTGGAACAAGACCTCAGGCCTCATTGGCCCTGTACTGATTTGTTTCCGTTGGAGATCCATTAAAATGGTGAGAATTATTACAAAATAGGTTATCGTTTACACACAAAAATGTATGTCACTTACTTAAGTTATTCTTTAACTAAACATAACATTTGCAAGTGCACGAGGAAACGTGTTGGGCTATTTGAATCAGGCGGATTTAACATCAAATTGAAGTAATGCTGATAATAATTTTACATTGATCTGAAATATTAAAACTTTGAAAAGTGGGATGGTGTCTCAAATGGAAATATCAGTAGTACTTAATAATGAACCACCATAAAGTCAGTCGAGCAGGCATTATAAAGAATAGAAAATGTTTTCCGTTGTAGGCCTATATTTTGCTCCGTATGAGAGTGGGCGGGGAAATGTGTCATTTTGTTTTACATTTGGTTGTACGTTCAATGTTATCTGTCCAACATTGTAGCTCTTTTTTTCAGAATTTCTCACAGAAATAGTTTGAATTTGGAAATTTGAATTTTCTTTATACTTCAATAATATGGTTCAGGAAATAGGGGACACAACTGTCCATGAACTATAATTGATCTTATGTTGGTCTGGACTACAGCCTACGGCTTTGTTGGCTACAGTTTTAGCCTACTGCCTACAAAATCAAACTGACACTATATTTATTATATTACACAGATAGCCTACTATGGATTATAGGCCTATCTGTCAGGTAATTTGTTCATTTTCGCGCTTAAGGCATTATATCAAGTCCACCAGTTGGAGGGCGTTTCGGCTCTACGTTGTAAAAATTTATTAAAAGTTTTGTTGAACGCTTGACAGAATCGATAGAATTGTTCTTTGTCAACCAACTATGTCGATTTTTCTTTTACAAGCAATCCCGCCCAACGCCTTTAGTACAAAAAATATGCGCACCCAATAGGCTACTCTGAGGGCTGGTTTACACCACCTAAACCAATCATACTGGCCTGAGCAAAGCCGCACCAAAAAAATATAAATTTGAAATCAAACGGTTGTGTACTTTAGAACCAGAGGATCTATTGCAGGACTGATCGGTAAGTTAACTAACGTTATTGATTTAGTAGAAACTTAAGCAAAGAACTGCGACCGGAAGGAGGATTTTACTGCTAGCAAGAAATCGTATGTTTATCTAAGAAGTCGTACCTAACGTAACATCACAGGTTAAGAGTGCTAGCTAAGTTAGTTAACTCGGCACTAGTAGTTGTCAGCATGATAGAAACGTGAGGGTCCAGACTTGATGAATGAGTTTTCAACAATACCAACCATTGTGCCATAATCTTCTTTCAGACTAAAATCCAGATGAACAAGGAGGTAAGTCTATTTGATAAGCAAGCTTAGTAGACTTGATAACTAAGTAGTTAACGCTACGTTAAGATAAGCTTCAAACTTCAATCGCAAGCTAACGTTGGCTAATGTTGCTCATCAACACAAACACGCAGACTGCATACAGCAGCACACATAACAAGCAGCATGTAGCAGGCGATATTAGAGGCGTTTGCGTACCTTTGCAGCAGATGTTTTGTGCCAAACTGATCCCGTTTGCATGTTATTTAAATTATCGGATTCTCATGTCGAAAATATGGTAAAGTTAAAGACAAGTTAAATTAATCTACAACTCTTTTTTTCTCTCTCCTTAGAAAACCATATCCCGATTGCCAGTCATGTCTGGCAAACGGGCCTTTGGCAGCAGCAGTAGCAGCTCAGAAAACAACGATCCTGCACTGCCCGCATATGTAAGCTCTTGATTCCTTTTAAGATTCTGACCATTTCAAATGTATATAATTCCTGTTTTAAAAGTACCAGAAAAAGACGGGCTGGTTCACCCTTAATGTGCCAGACAATGAAACATATTGTTACTGTTGTCTTTAGAAAAAGATGCGAAAAGTGGAGCCTGAGCCCATCAAAGTGCGTAATGCGGTCAGTGTAATTGGCACAAAAAGGGCCCCTCTACCTAAGCGAGCCCCTATTGGTAAGTAATAACTCAATGGCAAGATATTTTGAAGCTAGTTGGATTGAGTAAATGATCATTCATGTCTGCTTATTTTTGTCACAGACAGTGTATTTTTAACACTTCTGCATGACCCTTTTTTTTTTTTTTTCTCTGTCATATTTCTGTCAACTGTCCTGTTCATTGCCCCTTCTCACAGCCAAGCCAGTTCGTCCCACAGGTGCTGCGACCGTGGCTGTTGTGACTGCTAGAGGTAATATGTAATGTCTGAGAATGTGTGTTCGGTTCTAGAACATTCATTTTAGTCATGTTACTATTGTCATTGGAATGTATTGTCAATATTTTGTTTGCACTTTAGGTATTCAAAAGCAGCCTGTGGCATCAGTTGCTAAAGGTGAGCAATAAGTCCTACCTAAACCAAAACCCTGATCAAATTGAGTTACTTATCTGCATGTGATGTAGTCTTTCACAGTGGGATCGGGAGTGGCCTGAATTGTCTCAATCTTGGAACTCTTTAGAAGATGGATGTAAAAAAAAAAAAAGAACGTCTTACATTCTACTGATGTGTGATGCTAAAACTGTTTGTTTATTCTCCAGCTTCCACAGTGCCTGGGGGAAGTAAGAGGCCTGGTTGGGACCTTAAAGGCAAAGTCAGTGACATGGAGGGGAAGATTCAGAACTATCAGAGCAGGTTCAAAATGGTGAATCAGGAGAATGACAGTCTTAAGGACTCTGTATCCAGAAGCAAGCAGAAGCAAACTGAGTTGATCCAGGAATTAAATGAATTGAGAGATCAACTCGGGTATGTACATTTATAAGTTGCAGGGGCTGACAAACCTAAGTCTTAAAAATGAACAGCATTATGTTAATGAATAGAACTCAGTGAGCATGCGATTCTATTCTAATACCAATAATATCCCTTGGAAAACAAAATAAAATTATGACAAGAAAATGTTTGACACATATATCACTATAGATCTGTTAACTATTTAGATGTATTAAATAAAGAGCAAGCATTCTGTGTTCAGTGCATGTCACTGAGCTTTGTATTTATGACTGTGTATCTATCGCTGTATGTTGCAGCCATTGTGAGGAGGAACTTGAGGCTTTCTCTGGGGTTAAAGAGCAACTGGAGACGGTCACCAGTGAGAAGAAGAGTTTGGAGAAAAATGTGGCCAACCTGTCGGAGCAGCTCAATGTTCTCAAGAGCCTCAGAGAAAGCCTGGAGATGGAACTGAGTTCAGCAAAGGTGATGCCCTCTAGATTCAAAATAAATGTATATTGATGTAGGGTTTCTGGTTCACTACTTATTGTATGTAAATTACTCTTTATCAATTTTGTAGATTATCAATTAATTCATAAATTAATATTATAATCGATCAATTTGATATTAAATAATTAAGGGGGCACCACCCAAAGATTTAAGCTTATTGCATGGCTCGATGGGAAACCAGGTCTGATTTGGCATTAATTTAATAAGTAGGCCTAGTTGAAGTTTTAGTCTCAATTCTGAAGTAGTGACGTTCTAAGTTACGAGAATAAATGATTGTATGGAAACGAAGATATGACACAGCTGGGATTGGTTGCAAAGCAATTCTATTTATTTACTAGTCTAAAACACATGAAAATTACAGTACTACAAAGAATGACTAAATGATGACATTAATAAACTAAAGTGGTTAGTAGCTAAACATACACAGTATAACAGTTGAAATATTGATAAATTATGGTAAGCATAACACATCAGAAATTGTCTAAGCTTTAGCATTCAACGCTCAACGTTTGATAAGCATGGGTTACGTTACTGTGAGAAGAAAGGCTGAGCTGTGGCTCAAGGATTGGTTTTATTAGCTTGCAATTTGAGAAGTCCGTGGTTCCTTTGGTAAAGTTCTGAAAGTTAGTTCCTTGTTTGAATAAACATGGAACAGCAACGTGGGTTTTTGGTCTTCTTTGACGTGTTAATTGTGCGCTGGTTCAGTTTGAAAGTGTGCAAGGTTTTCCGGCCTTGTAGTGAGGAAAAAGGCCTAAAATCCTTTGTCCAAAGAGTTGCTTGCAGACACGTGGTCAAGGATTAAATTGGGTGCAATTTTTATCAACCCGTGTAACGCAGGACGGCCTTCCCAGGTTACGTGTGGATCTTAAAAAGCCAGGTTCCCTGGATGAGAACTCTATTTAAGCTAGTCTGAGAAGGGGTGTCCAAAGGTGGCTGAGGTCACCTGATTGGCCAAAGGCCAGTGGTCAGAGGTGTTGATTATCTCACTGTATGAGATAAGGTTTTCAGCTTGATTAGCTCAAATCATTTTCTTTCTATTTATACCTGTATGCTTGGAATATGTTCTATATAAACGTTTGCAAAGTTTACAAAATATCATGGTGGACATTTGGATACCAAACATGACTAGGCTAATTATGTTAGTTAGCTTAGTAAAACAATACAAAATATATAATTATTACAAAATACAAACAATTGATGTTACAATTTCTTCTCATTGTCAATGTCCAATAATTTAATTGATTGTTCCTTTGCGACAGTTTCTTAATCCCAATTCATAAATCCTTAAAGTAGCAGTTGGAATGGCTGGAATAGAGTTAAGGTTTTATGACCCTTTGTGTTGAGAGACCATGCTTCGACTCTCTGGAATGAGGGGGATGGTTTGAGGATTGGTTTCCCTACATTGATATGACAATTAATTGAACATAATTTAGACTAGGACACTACACCTCTTCTTGCACTACACAACGGTGTCGTTAATGTGGCCCAATCTATAAAAGTCCTCATTCCTGCCTTAACCTCCCGTGAATTCACTTTTCATTCAACTCTGACAAACTAGATACCTGATGGGGTCTTTCTTTTTGTGTGTGTGTGTACACACAATCTATGCCTTTATTACTCTTTCTGGACCCCAGATTCAGCTGTCTGTGCAGGGCACCAGCCTGACTCGGTGCCAGTCCACTCTCCAGGAAACAGAAGAGAAGTTGAAGTCTCTGGAAGAGACAGTTGCCCGCCAGACTGAAGAGCTCCACTATGGAGAGATGGAGCGTCGTAAACTCCACAACACTATCCAAGAGCTCAAGGCAAGTCAAACTTCATTCAAAACAAAACAAAAACATTTATGTATTACAATTACTTTTTGAAGGCGCTCGTGTGCGTGTGGGCAGGGGATTCCTACATCCCTACAATTTTGCTGTCGTATTTGCAGGGAAACATCAGAGTGTTCTGTCGTGTACGCCCCTTGCCATCAGATGATCCCATTGACCACATCCAGCTGCCTGCCCATGACAATAAGGCATTGACACTGGCCAAATCAGAGGAGGTAAGAATCTTTGTCAGTGCATTTTGCTTGTAGTTACTCTACAAAAAAGTTACTTCTATCTATCTTGTTTAACAGATTAAACCATTACAAAAGAAGATAGATATGAACTACTTTACGAAGGCATTGATTTAATTATCAAAGTAATTTTCTCGTAACTATTGCCCTAAATTACACAGTTGTGAAGCAAAATGGTAAATGTTTCCAATGCTGAATTAAATCCATTGTAAATAAATGTATTCATTCTCTTTCTATTAACAACAGTCTCACACGGGCCGCACGGGGGACACCCAGAAAAGTTACAACTTCAGCTTTGATCGTGTGTTTGGCCCTGATGCTGGCCAGAAGGAGGTGTTTGAGGAGATATCCCTGCTGGTCCAATCTGCTTTGGACGGCTACAACGTTTGCTGCTTTGCTTACGGACAGACCGGCAGTGGCAAGACTTTTACTATGGAGGGAGGGGAGATTGAGGAGACCAGGGGGGTCATCCCCCGAGCCGTCAAGCAGGTCTTCACTGCTGCCAAGGCGCTGAAGGAGCAGGGCTGGCAGGTTGGTTAGCTAGGTGTAGTGAAGTGGTACAATTTACCAATAAATGCAAAAAGTCATATAGTTATGCTGCGTATTGCTTCAATTATAGACACTGGAAATACAAATTAATGGCACATCATGAAGATAAATATAACAATAATACACTGTTATTTCTGACACTGGTCTTGGCGTGTCTTCTTCCAGTACAACTTCACAGCCAGCTTCGTTGAGATCTATAATGAGACCCTACGTGATCTCCTCTACACCGGCAAGGCCAACAAGAGGCCAGAGCACGAGATCCGCAAGGTGACCAACAATGAGGTGACGGTCACCAACCTGACCTACCAGAAGGTCAACACAGAGGACCAGGTACTGTACTGTGCTACATGTACAGCCATGCATTGCAATTCATTTAATCCAGTAGTATTGCAGTTGCAAGAGATTTGTATGTATACTTGCAATCAGCATCTGATGACGGCAAGTATGTCGATGACATGAATATATCTTGATTTAACTTGTGAAAGCAAAGTTGTGTACCAATTTCAGGTTAAAGAGAAAAAAAAGGTGTGGTGAATGATGCAACTGGTTTTAATTTTTTCTTATTTTGACCCCCATCTACCCACCAGGTGTGCAACCTGATTGCTCTAGCCAACCAGAACCGCTCCACAGCCAGAACCCAGATGAACGACCACTCCTCTCGGTCCCACTCTGTGTTTCAGCTCGACATAGATGGGGAAAACACCGGGAGGGACATCAAGTGCAAGTGTAAGTCTGAGCAAGCTACAACTAAGTGTGGTACTTTGTACATCTAGGCTATCCTCCCATTTCCACATATCACAGAGTAGTCCTCTCCAGAGTGATATTAATATTTGTGTGTGCATGCAGCCTCTCTGTGCCTGGTAGACCTGGCTGGCAGTGAAAGAGTGCAGAAGAGCATGTCACAAGGAGATCGCTTCAAGGAGATGACTGCCATTAACGGCTCCCTCACCAACCTGGGCATTGTCATTGGGGCCCTGGCCAACAAGGTAGATGTACTGCAACGGATACTATTAGCTGACATGGCTGATATTTGATCAAGATATTTGAGTTGCTTGACTTTGGTTATTCCGATACTGACTTACCTATAGAATGTTTCTGAAATATTGAACAGTAATATAGTTAAGATAATCTAATTTAATTATATTGCTTTTGTATCTCTGACTGTTGGTATTTTCTTTATGTTCCAGGAAAGCTTTGTTCCATACAGAAATTCTAAGTTAACCTACCTTCTCCAGGGATGCTTGGGAGGCAACAGCAAAACGTGAGCAAAAGGAACAGCCTAATTTAGGCTACTTCAGTTGCTTTTTAATACATTTATGAATTGTTAGATGATTAAGACACCTTTTTATCATTTTAGTGCCAGTCATTTTATGGAAAACCAAACATATATTACACTAATGTGTACACACAGGTTTGTCAAAATATTATTTCTCTCTTTATGTTCTATAGTTTGATGTTTGTAAACATCGCACCAGAGCCAGACAGTTTTGGGGAAACGCTCAATTCATTGAGATTTGCCAGCAAGGTAAGGAAGGGACCTGTTGGTTTTACTATTTGCCAAATACCCTCCTGATTTTGTCCTAGTGCAATCTTGTCAATTGTCTTTTTCCAACTATATTATGTTCATATTACAGGTAAACGATTGTGTGATTGGGACCGCCTCTGCCAACAGGAAATAATTTTAAGAAGATCTAGTCTCTTACATATTGAAAAAGTCCATCCTAAGCGACTGGTTATGGTTATGGTCATTCAATCTCAACCAAAAATCTAATGTGTGTGTGTATATAAGTGTCATATTTGTGCATGACAAACTTAAACTGATTCTAAATTTGAAATGTATGTATTGCTTTATTTGGAACACTGACTTTCTATTGTATTTGTATCTTAAATTCTTACACCCATGTGCTCTTGCAATTTTTAATAGCTATAATTGTTTCACAATAAATGTCTCCTTAGTCAAGTGGGCTGAAATTGGCGCACTCGTTATTTTTTATTTTTCTGTTCAACAATTAGGCTGGTAAAATTCAGAAAATGAATAAAGCTGTATTTTAAACTTTTCACCATGGCGATGTACACTTTCTGCCAGCCAATACTCTTCTGTATACACATCCTTCCTTCCTTCCTTTTTTCCCTTATATCCGCTGATCGCTCCATCAGATCAGAAGGCTGCCGTGTCACAGGTTCAGTCCAGACAACTTCGTAGGTTTTTATTTTTTTGTTGGCCTGTCTTCTTTCCTGTCTGGCAACTGCGACGCGCCGCTAGTCTTGACTGCAAACAGAATGGGAAATCACTTGTCGTGCAAGACAGTTTCGCAAACTTTAGGGGCAGGGTAGTTTTGGGGTTGAAAATTGCTTTTCCGGTTTCGTTTGCCCATCGAAGTGGTGCAGTTTCGTCTAAAACGGTGAGTTTGGTGTTTGCAACTGGCCGTTCTCGAGGCACTAGCCGTTGCTAAAAACCGGAGCATTAGCTTGCTAGTTTAGGATGATGGGCTATTCAGCTCTTATAAAACGTGTCATCGATTGATTGCTTTGGCAATGCTGTTACAGTGACCCACGTCCACATACGTTTTTAACGCAACCTTTGAAAGTAAATAACCCCGAGTCGTCGAAGCTGACCTGGCTATAGTACATGGATTGTGCGAAATTAGCTTTGGGTTAGCGAGATCTGTTTGTTCGGCGGTCTACCACTGCCACTACCTGGCAGACAGAATTATGTTGTCTATTTTTGTTAGTGGTCTATAGTTTAATTTCAGTTCGATATTTACAATGCCTTTTATTCATATGGATATAGTAGAAAATGTATATTATTATTATTATTATTAATAATAATAATAATAATAAATCCTTTTACATTTGTTTACTTGTTTCTAGTGGAAATGATATATCTAAATAATTAGAAACTGTAAATCTAATCATGCAGATAGGCTATGCCCACCGTCATAATTAGTTACAAGCTAATTATTCGTAGTTATTTTCTTTCCATAAAACAAACTATTTAAATGTGATCTCATAAGTTCACTGTCGTGTTCTTTTATGCCAAATCGAATGGCCTATTGATGGTAATTCAATGTACGGAATAATTTACATCCATACCCAGATGCAACAGTCCACGGAGCCGCGCTGTAGCAGCTCTGTTGCGAGCACCGCTTCTGGCTCCGTGGTGCATGTGTGCTTCCCCAGCGCGCAGACTTCTGTTTTGGACAGCTTGAACAGACAGCGCGAGGATGGCCAGCTCTGTGACCTCTCCATTCAGGTGCAGGGTCAGGTGTTCAAGGCCCACCGCTGTGTCTTGGCCGCATCTTCACCCTACTTCCACGACCAGGTGTGTGTACATGTATGTCTGTGTTTGTGAATGACAGGAGTGAGTAGGAGTGTTGGTATTCTAACTGCAGGGCTTTCTATTGTTGCCTCCATTCCTATGTTATGCTTACCATTGTCTGCTCTCCTCTTTTTCAGGTGTTGTTAAAGAACATGTCAACAGTTTCCATCCCTGCTGTCATGGACCCAGTGGCCTTTGAGAGCGTGCTCAGCTGCGCCTACACGGGCGAACTGCATATGATGCGGGAGGACATTGTCAACTACCTCACTGTCGGTAGCGTGCTGCAGATGTGGCACATTGTGGACAAGTGTACCGAGCTATTAAAAGAGGGTCGGAGTGTCGCGGCAGATGGCAACAGAAGGAACCAAGGCCAGGGTGTAGGTGTCAGTGGGTCTGGAGGGTCAGTCAACCCTGGGTGTAGCAGTAGTGGTGGAAGCGCCGGTGGTTCCCTTGGGGCTGGCGGAGAAGATGGTGGTGCCCAGGGCGGAGTTTCCAACGCCCCCCAGCGCAACTCTCAACCCCCCAGCCGTCCCTCCCTGAGTGAGAGTCAGTCCCCCAGCAGCACCAACTACTTTAGCCCAAGAGAGAGTAGTAGCTTCAGTGGAGGTGGAGCTGCAACTGCTGGAACCTCGGGGGAGGGCAGGGGCGCCAACACCACTCCCAGCTACTGCACCCCCTCTGGGGGAGAGGAAGCTTTCCTCATGGGAGAGGAGGAGGACGAAGGGGAGGAGGAAGAAGAAGATGAAGAAGAGGAGGAGGTGATGTATCACCAGAGGAAGAGAGGAAGAGGAGTCAGCCGTAAGAGGAAGAAGATAAGCTCTGCATATGAGCAGGAGGTTGGGGTCAGCGATAGCTTTGGGGTTTCATCCTATCAGGACGGGGATGATGACTCCACACTACAGAAGCGCCCCACGTACAGTCAGCCCAGCATCATGCCCCGAAAACAGTGGGTGGTGGTGAAGACAGAACGTACCCCGGACGATGACCTTATCGTGGTGTCTGGCGAGGAGGGAGGGGAGGAGGAAGAGGAAGACGAGGACTCGAGGGAGATGATGAGAGACAGAGAAAGAAGCTTCAATATCTCAAATGTTAGGACCTTGTCTGGCGAGCTGGGTGGCCGAACGGATGAAGACATGGATGGTGATACACAGGTTGGTTGGGAAAGTTGTTTCCAATATGGCCTTACTTTAATCTGTGAAATCCTACTGTCTGTATAATTTTCTATTGTTTTCATTTGTTTACAGACGATATAACTGCATAGCAAGAAGAACAAAAACAGTAAATTTTTGTGGACGTTAATTACAGTAAACACATTTCTCTCTCAACCCCCCTCTCTTCCTTCCTGCCAGGTGGACTACTGCCAGTCATCTGAAGACTACCTCAAGTTTGAGCCGGGTCTGATGGACCAGACTCTAGCCCAACACCTCCACGACAACACTGGTCCAAGTCAGACTGCTGGCCGGGCCGTCTCTGCCCTTTTGGGGCAGGTCCAGTCTGCCGCTTCGGCCCGAGCCCAGCTCTTCCCTCTGGACATGCAGGGGAACCAGATTCTGCTGTACAGCCAAGCTTCACTGGAATCGGCCCCGCCCCACATGGGGATGGGAAGTGGTATAGTCGGGGGACCCTCATTCAGAGGACCCAACATGGAGCACGGAGCAGTCCATCAGATGGCGCAGGGTAGTTTAATCGGAGGTCTGGACGGAATGGACGGCGTGGGTGTCGGTGGTGGCAGCGGGGGAGGAAGCTCGGGGAAAGTGTTCATGTGCCACTGTGGGAAGACGTTCACCCACAAGAGCATGAGGGACCGTCACATCAACATGCACCTGGACCTGCGCCCCTTCCACTGTCCCGTCTGCGCCAAGAAGTTCAAGATGAAGCACCACCTGACGGAGCACATGAAGACGCACACCGGCCTGAAGCCCTACGACTGCCACGGCTGTGGGAAGAAGTTCATGTGGCGCGACAGCTTCATGAGGCACCGCTCGCACTGCGAAAGGCGGAGCGGCGGGGGCACCAGGAGTGAGGGGGGAAGCGGAGGAATAGGAGGAGAGGGGGGCGACGAGTCTGACGTCATCTGCTCTCCTCACCTCCTCCTCCCACCAGGCGGGGCCAGTCAAAGTGGGGGTGTTATTGGGGGAGGGAGGAGTGCGATCTCCGTCTTGTCCCCACACCATCACGCCGGTGGCTCTTCTGGTAGCAGTGCATCCGGTCTGACAATGGCTGCGTTAGTGACTGCCTCTCAGAGGGAAGGTCAAGGGTCAGGGCTCTTTGGACTAGGAGTAGGCCAGCATGGCTGTGAGGAGGATGTGTGTGAGGTCAGTGCTAACGACTCTAAGGTCAGTTTAAACTAGAGGTGCTTACAATGAGTTGTCTAATTTACTGGTTTGAGATCTGTAGCTGTTCTCGTAGCACTAGAATGATCTTAATGTGTACCCACTGTGACATTGAGATCGTCTCTGTGTGGTGTAAAACTTATGAATCTCGCTACTGGAAAGTGTACAGTACTTGTTGCCAAAATAAAAGGGACTATTGTTTTACGTAGGTTATTCAATATCTGTATGACTGTTTTTATAGCAAAGACTACAGATGTATCTAGTGAGAAAACCAAAAATCAATTCACAGCGCCTCACCAACTATTACCTTTTGTGGCAACAATATATCAGTTGGAGAGAAGACGGAGGCTGTTATCATCATTGATGTAATTTACTGCAGTATTGTATGCCTTTTTGCCAGAGTGTGTTCCATGTAACCAACTCACTCTCAGCACTGCCAGTTAGTTTAGGTTATTCTAGTGCTCCACATTGCTGCTGTTGCTGACTGCTCTGTTATTGTGCCATTCACAAAGTTCCTCTGCTGAATTGCGTACATCTGAATATTTCTCCAATATACTGTAATTTTTCATTATTCAATTAGTTATTGAAATTATTTCAAAACATAGTTTGCTTTAGCCAGAATGGAATGCTGATGAAGACATTTATAAGAGATTGTTTTAAACAGAAAACATAAATATAAAATCCCTTAATATTTGAAAGGATTTTGTCCCAGGTCTGATTGCTAATACTGTAGATAGTCTTTATGCCTTACATTAGTAGTGTTTACAAATGTACCTCGTAGGTATATTACAGTTTAGAAACTACTACAGTTCTACCAGTGTCTACATTTACATTTAAAAGAGCCAAATTCCTCTGCATGCCTTGAGATGCACTCAGAGCTTTATCTAAAATGGAGAAGTGAGAATGTGTTTTACCTTCTGTGAAGGCTTAGGAAGATATGTTCGTGCAGGATCGAAGCTTGTGCTCATTTTAATATAATTAACAATAGTCTTCATGTTGTCAAATATGATTTATATTGGAGTGTAATGGAGATGTCTATTCTGTGCTGCAAAAGACAATTGAAATAAGTCAACACTATCTAGAGACATGTTTATTTATGTATAAATACATTCCACTTGTATCCATCCACAGTATGGACAATAATAATAATAAAGAAGAAATATGGTAGTCACAAGGATGAAATAAATTGTTCTGATAATGGAAAGGAAGTTTCTGTAACGTCATATTGTCGAACTATCCGGAGACCTGACTTAAGAGAATGTATCTAGAGTTATTCATTGTTGTAATTGCTGAGACAGAAAACATATGGCCATGGTCAATAGACCGTTTATGTATGTCACTGTCTTAAATAATCTGTCACTGTAACTATTGACTAAAGTACATCTATAAAATGTCACTTAGGGCCCAGTATCAAATTGAAATAATATCTTGTCAATACTATGTAGGTTATTAATATGCCACACACAAGCCACTTTTAGCAAAAGACATGCCTACAAAGAAGCATGTTCCTGGCTAGTAAAGAATAGCAAAAGTGTTTATCCAGGGTAAGCTGATTGGTATGGATTGCACCCAGATAGAAAAACCTATAATTTAGAAACAATGCAGACAAACAAGACACACATTGAATTATGAATGTATAAGCTTGTAGTTTATTATCAAAATTAAGTTCAAAACATGTGCTTTTTACTTATTCCCAATTGATGACGCATAGTTTCACCTTTACCTGCTAGAATCCACTAGAACAAAGGGAGCTGCAGAAAGCCTGAAATTTAATGAGGTGTAGTCACTTCAATTAAATCAAAGCACTTTACCACTTCTATGCTGAAGGGGACCTTCAACCTCATTGCATTCACAGTGTAGCACAGATGATATCACCCAGTATTGATATGTTCAGGTGGAAAACATTCTACAATTCTGTCAGAAAGCTTGACCCCATAAAGAGACAGTGTGCTGGCCTAAAAGTTTTAAAACATGGTCCTATCCAAACAAGATTCTAAAGATGCCAAATCGGTACCCTTAAATAAATGTAAAGAGGTAATGCACAGTTCAGACCTAGGTATGCATACTGGTGTGAAAATGGTGCGAAAATCATGTGCTTCAAGGCTGAAATAATTTAGTTGAAAATGTTTGTACTTTGGACACTGACATAGAACTCATTTACCCAACAGACAAAATCCTTAATGACACGAAGGGAAAAAAAAAAGTTCTAAATTAAATATTTTCAGTACTTCCTACAAAGCTAAAAACGGGAAAAATGTACACAAGTATAAAAATGTAAACGTATTTGGCAGTGAACTACCACGTTCATAGCCAGTTTGAGGAACCACCACATGTCCACTCACTCTCTCCCTCTCCTGTCTAAAAAATATGTCTATTCACATTGGCAGGCACAGGTTGGAAGTTTTTTTTCGAGGCAGAGATGTGGAGCAGAAAAACTCCCAGTAGGACCTTTGGGCTGAAGGTAAAGGAGTCAGTCTGAGTCTGATAGGACAATTATCTCATCTGGATCACACTGGGTTGACACGTTGACCTGGTAACACAGAACCGACGAGAGCATTTATAATAGGGCACGCGGACACCGACAGCTATGTGTAATGGACTGTTAGAGCGCACAGTTCTCACCTTGTTCTTCTTGGGTGGGGGTGTGGACTGGGAGCTGGTGACCAGGTTTTGAGTGGGGGTCTCCGGTCTGGTGGACTCGTCCTGTCGAGGGCTGCTACATACCACGCCCATGTCCAGGGGGATGTCTACCTCACTGTATTGAGAGGGGGAGATAAAAGAAGAGAGGAGTTTATACAACAATGTTGTTCACTTCTTCTCAATGGACCTCAATCAAGCATCAGATGGATTCCTATGAGCTACAATTGTGATCAGGTGCATCACTACACCTCTGGTGTAGTCATGTGTAGGGTTTGGCTGAGGTTCAGGGCTGGCTAGACAAATTACCTCTTGGTGCAAAGTGTTCTGCTTCCATTGAGGAGCACTGGGGACTCCAATTCCCCTCGCTTCCTCTTCCTGCTCTGAGTGGTTCTCGGGCTGGGATGGCTGGGGCTGCAACTGTTCGACCTAACGTCACGTATTTGTATGCAACAGGTCCCATTGTCTGTCATCTCCACCGGCGACGGAGGCAGGGAAACCATCCGGGCTGCTGGGGAGGGCTCCGAGGTGTCCTGAGTAAACTCACTGGTTCTCATAGAGACATCGAGCACGTGATTGGAGGAAATAATTGCTTCTTCTTTTGTAGTAAGGCCATCATTGGATGACTGCTTTTCCTTTTCCAGGTTTGTGGTCTCTGATTGGCTAGGGCTGTCTACAGAGGAAAGGTCAGCGGCTATGGGTGAGATACCGGGGTTCTCCGTGTCAGACACAGGACTGATACCATTGGTTACCGGCTCTTTGTCGTCCTCTTCCTCCGTGTTTCCTACTTCGTCTCCTCCTTCATCCCCTGACAGCTTGTTCCCACTGTTTTTCTCATGTTGAGTGTCATTTGCTTGCTCAACCTCATTGTCATGCTCATCATCATTTTCTTCTGATAAAACAAGGAAATCACAAATCAAATAAACCATGATCAAATCTTTTATCAACATTCTTAGACTCAACGAATAAATACATACAGTAATACTCATGAAATTTAGCACACTTATTTTTCCAAAGCGATGAACAGATATCGACCTTCAACCACACATCTGAATGACGTGAAGATTGAGGCTAAATGTCGAGACTCGATCGATTAGGGAAGGTGTTAGAAACCCATTCCCCCTCTATGATGTGAGGCACAACCATCTTCCTCATTGTCATCCTCCTCCTAACCTGGTCCAACTTGCTGTTCGCTGGCCTGGAGCTCCTCCTCGATGTCAGGATCTGACGACACGTCGTCCTCTTCATCCTCCTCTTCCTCGGCGGGTTCCTCTCCTACGGTCTTTTCCACCTCTTCGTTTTCCTCCTCCTTTTCATCCTGCTTCACTGCTTCATCTTGCTGTTCAGTTGTTTGACCCTAAGGTAGAGAGTGGAAATTAAAATTAACTTTCTTGTACACTGATGCATTATCTACACAGAAACAAACAATAACAAAAATGTTCAATTGTAAATACTCCTTTCTTTTTAAAATGTGTGAGCAAACAAGCGTGTTAGCAAGCGGCAGGGAAGGTAAGAGAGACATAAACAAAGAAAGAGAAAGAAATAGTCCGATTTGGGTAGGGATAACAGGTCATATACATACACATACTCATATATTTAAAGATCTTTTAATGTTCTGTTTGGTTTCAATACAAAATCATTTGTATTATACCATTGCCCTGATCTGTCTCTTTCTTATCCTTTTCCCACCTCTTTCTTCTGTCGATCTTTCTCTTGTCGCTTCCTCCTCTCCTCCTCCTCTGTGTCGTCCTGTTTGAGGGCATACTTGCTAATGACCTCCTCCAGACTGCTCAGGGCCAACTCTCTGTTGGAGCATAGCTTACGAGCCAGGGCTTGGTCAGACAGCGCAGGGTCCATAGCTGGAAGGAACGGAAGGTCAAGAGGAGAGAGAGAAACAAAATAAGAGACACATTAAAAGAAAACAGAATAACAAAGTAAAATTGCTACAAAGTATTACATGTACGTATTAGATTGCATGATCTCATAATGAGACAACACCATCAACTATGCCTACACAAAAACAAGGTAACAGCATACTGGGCTTATAAGGGTCGGTGAGGTGTGAGCCAAAGTTGTAAACCATGTCGAGGTGGCGCCGTTCCTGCAGGCGGGTGCCTGTGTCCCTGAAGATGTCGCCAGCGATCTGGTTCATCTGCTTACGGCTCAGAGACAGGCTGTGGCGATCGTTGGCGACGCGGATGTGACGCAAGATGTCGGAGTAGTCCGGGGGGTTGAACTGAGCTTCCGGACTGTTGATGAAGCGCTCAATCTGAAAAGAAGCAGAGGGTAGAAGGGGATGTTCAGCCAAGAAGATACTGAAATAGTTGTCAATTGATGATGACAAAAAAAATATTTTAGTAGTAGTTCCTATAAAAAAGCATATTTTTTTTATCATTTTGCACAATCCCCTTCTGGACACAACATTCCTTATGGGTGCATTTACAAACACACCTTAGGCATGGCCCAGTAATCAAAGTTCTAGTGACATGTCAAGTGTCTACCTTCCTGTTGATCTCTGGGTAGCGGGTGCCTGTGTAAGGAATCCTTTGTTCAATCACTCTGCCAGTGAGGGTGCTGCAGCCCTTCAGCTCACACAGCTTATCATAGATCTTCATCATCTGAGAAAGTGAAGGGTTGGAGTGGAGGATAAAATAGGGGGGGGGTTGGTAGATAAGGGAGGATGCAGTGAGAGAGGAGGTAAGAAGAGGGGAAATAATCACGTTACTTGTTTTATGTAAATCACTTAGTCAAAGAAAGGCACCAAGCAAGACAGCCAACCACATAACGTAGCCATTACACAAACTGGCTAGCTGCTAAGTTTAAAAGGTAAGAGATGGAGTAGATTTTTTAAAGAGATTACTTGTTTGATATAGTCAGACAGAAAGTGAAACGCGTAAAGCAAGATGGCTGACGTCCAAGGGCAGCATGCGGTGAATCAAACTGGCTGACCTTGCGTTTGAGCTTGTGCTCTTGGATGTATCCCGAGTCCTCGGCCATCAGGTCGTCCACACTCAGTTCCTTCTCCTGCAGACGGTGGATCTCATCATTGTACACTTTCAGCAGGTTCTCCAGGTACGCTATCTGAGAGAGGATAGGGAGAGATATTGTTTTTCTTAGTTGACCTTTCAGAATTTTGGCAAAACATTTGCCTGGCTGATGTGCAGACTCTACTGGTAACTCAAAGAGCTAAACCTTTCCACACAATCTGCATTTAAAAATTTGGATCTGTTTTTAGAACCACCTGCCCCGTTGAGCTGGAATGTAATTGTGATTCACAAGCCAGCGCACAACCCCCTTCAATTGTTTGTCTCCGGAGAACAATGGCACAGTATCAGTATCAAACAGGCGACCTAAACAAAGCCCAAGTACTGTATATCAATAAGAAAGTTATAAGCCTGCACTGACATGGAAGGATATTAGCACAGTAAATAAAATGCCAACCTGTCTCTTGGAGGCCCTCTTAGTCTTCTTCTCTTCTTCCTCTGCCTCCTTCTTTTCCTCCTTCGCTTCCTGCAGGCCTGAGGTGGACGGTAGCTCATCGTCTATCTCTTCCCTTCTTTCCAATTTCTCCATCGTCCTTTTCGAGGCAGGAGTGGAAAAGGCTGAGGCCGCGGAGGAGGTAGAGGGCTTAGGCTCCGCCCTGGCGAGGCTCTGCCGGCGCTTAGCGGCGTGCTGCCTGAGCACAGTGCACAGTTCATTGATGTAGACAAACGTCTTGGAACGCCTGGCCTGGGCACGTGTCAAGCAGCGTCCTAGTGTGTTCCGGAACTCCACGGAGCGCAAGAACTCGGGAGAGGCCTTGGCGTGCTTGGTGTGCAGGAAGGTCATGACCTCTGGGCAATCTTGGGTCAAAGCCGAGCAGTACTCTACAAACTGGAGGCCGAGATATAGGAAGAAATGAGGAGAGGAAATGGGGTGAGGAGGAGAGGGTAGAAGGAACGTGGGATGGGGATGTCATGGGACAGTGTAGCAAAATACAATTAGGAGTCTGTTGAGGCAAACATCTTAATTACTATCCACAAAATCTATTCACACGTTTACAACAACCACAGTAAAATAACTCTGTTTTCACACACAGGCATGATGGCTCTGTAGATACAGGTTGCTAACCTGTACTCTGACAAGAAACCAAGATCCCTGAAACCCCGGGTGGTTCTTACCTCAGTAAACAGTCTTTGGTTCTCAGCCTGGAGAACGTGACCTTCTTTCTTTGCTGAGGCAAAAGGTGACTGGGTGATGTGGGTGGGGGCGGGCTGCTGAATCTTGGATGTAGTGATGTGATTTGTTGGGTACTTGGAGGAGGAAGAAGACGCAGCTGTAGAGGAAGAGTAAAGGGGATTCTCCTCTTCATCATCATCAAGGATTATAATGCTTTCCGCCATTGCGGCTGGGATGACTGCCATCGGGGAGGGTCTTGCTCTGTCGAGACATTATGAGGAGAATGGTGATAATCCAGATAAATGTAATGTTTTCATAGTGAAAAGTTACAAGTCATGACAATTATGAGCTGTAAAGAGTATTGAGGCATGTTACTTCAGTGAGGTTTCGGACATCGCCTTACTTAACAATTACAGTTTGTCACTCAACTTTAATCATACTTGTGTCAGCGACGGCTTCGCTAGCTAAGTTAGCTTGCAAGCTAAGGAACAAACAATAAACAGAAATATACCTACTGTTATATTGTATAGTTGAACGTCGTAGCATCCCATTCAACCGGCATTGTCAATGATCATCAGTATCTGTCATAAGTTAGCAAACTGTGTCGTTGGATCCATTTAATTTTCTAGTTGTTAAGCTAGCTAAATAAATGTTAGCTGTACAGCTAACAGCTTTATCTTACAATTTGGGTAGAATGTATTCGACTAACGTAAGAATACAAATAATGAACGAATCGAGGTGTCGCGTAATATTGCTAGTGTTGCACGTGTCTTCGGTTTGGTGGGGATGGAAAACTAAGACTAGCTGGGTGACCAAAACAATTTACAGATAACACCAACAGTGGTCGTCAACTTACGCGCTTGCGACCAAAAATGCACCCCTTGACGCCTGGGAACATTCCAGCTTCGCATTGGTTACCAGTGGAGTCATGCACAGCAACGTCGTAGATGATTGGCTCCCTTGCTAGCGTTCTGTGCCGAGTCTCAATAATGTATGTCAGGTAATTTTAAATGATGTATATTTTCTAGCTCCTGTCGGATGCTCAGCAGCTCAAACACATCCTCATGTCTTACTGAAAGTCATGCTCTAATCTCATCATGTATTTAAGATTATTACTTATCCAGCATGTTATTGTGTAGAACCTCTGAAATACTTTTTGCTCAATTCTGATTCTATTGTTGTTGGACAGTGTAATATTGCACCAGCCACACATGAAAACTGTTAAGTAAACCAGAGATTATAAACACATTTATCTATTGACTTTTAAAAATATATATATAAACTATACCTATAACTACCTATAACTGTACCAGCAGAGGTGATCAGCGAGTAGAGTTCCATCTTTGTTGACAATACTTTAGGGATGTTGGGCATCAAAGTGCTCACAGCCACAGCTGTCCAAACTGTTGTAAAGTATATTTCTATATTTATAGCTCAACAAGTTCATCCGTAGTCCTAACGAGATACATCAATAAATTACCCCACACAGCTGTTTGCTTAACTTGAATTTACAGATCAGATCTAACTCTATAACTCTAAAGTCAAGTAAATTATTTTAAAATGAAGCCTACCTTTTTATAAAGACCAGTTTATTACTGTTATTGGCTCATATCTGCCTTTGAAACGCCATTGTAAATGTCGTAATGTATGTAATGAAGAGCAGCATGTGTCTGTATATTTTAACAACCATGACAAAGCCCCTTGATCCCAATATAATAAAGAAATGAAACAAACCTTATTTTGTTTTGAGATATTGAATAATGTATATTAAATCCAATTTATTTAAATGGTTATATCTGATTTAGGAACGAAACTTCATACATGCATTAACCTAAAAGTAATAACTTTATCAATGTTACCTAGAGCATAGGCTTAATACTAATATTTATACAGTTTAAAAATATATATTTTCAACTAAGAAAAACTAAAACTGTGGTTTCCAGTTCTTCTGAGAACTGATGTCTTTTCAGGATACTACGTTAACATCTCTTTCCACAGGGGTTTCCTGTTTCTCTTTCTGAAAAAGAAAACAATTAAATAGGAGACAGGATGTTATGGCCTGACCACCTGGCCTGGCACTGTGAGGGGCAGTGGGTAAGGATAGATGGAGAGGGAAGGACACTCTGATGGAGGGACAGAAGAGAGATGGAGCAAAAAGGGAAAGCAGTGGGGTCAGTAAGAGATCAAGCTATGTAGTATGTAAGTGTTAATAAAACAACATGTTATGACTCAATTAATTTAACAGTGATGATGAATCAAATATGATATAATATATGCATAAATCCTTAAAAACAGTGAACACATTTGCAGCAGCACTGGCTCACTTGGTCTGGACTGCACCGAGACAGTTCTACTGGATACACTCATGATCACTGGTGAAAGAGGAAATGAGTAAGGGATGGGGAAATAGAGAGAGGGAAAGATGAATGATGAAGGAGTAGATAATAGTAGAAAAGAGAAAATGAAAAGTATACTTACAATCTTTCTGCTTTTTGGTATACAGAACAAAACCAATAAACTGTTCTATTAAAATCATATGCCTCTATACCATTGGGTTCTTTGGTTGTTTTGTGAGCCTGCATGATACTGGATAGGACCAGTGTTCATCAAGGCCCTGCAGGGCAGTAGAGAACCAATAAGCATGAATGTAGAAGGTGTTGAGAGCAGCCCATTGGACAGTGGAGGGCTGGGGTAGAAAGGGGTTGATCTTGGATTGAGGCTTCTGAACAAGGCCTCTGGGATGGTCGAGAGGTGGCTCCTGGGTCTAAGAAGAGAGAAAACCGAAGGGTAGAATGAGGCAAGTTTAAGACCTTATGCAGTGAACCTTTTCACATCTAGATATTAGGTACATTCTATAAATTAAACTACAGTGTAAAAGCTTTAGGCAGGTGTGAAGTCTTTAAAGTTAGAAAAACATATATAGAAAAATTGAAATGTTAATTCTTTTATCAATTCATAAAATACAAAGTGAGGGAAAAGCAAAGCTGTATCAAATCAACATTTGGTGTGACCACCATTTGCCTTTGAAACAGCATCCCCTGCCTAAAACTTTTACACAGTACTGTATGTCAATGAAACTGTCACTTCCTGATTCTGCTCATGTCGTTTGTTTGGGTGTCCGTAATTGAGCTCTTACATTTATTTTAGTTTTATCGGCGTTTTATCGGTATTTTTATACTGATAATCCGGCCAAGGAAGTGGCTTTTAAAGCTCATTACCACATTTATGTTTTAATCGGCGTTTTATCTCTTTTTTGGACGAGTGAACGCTGGCGCGTTTACACGCTGCTGTCCGGTTGTTTTTAAATGTTTTATACTTGCCCGCCTGTACTCCATCATCACGGACGCTCACCTTCCCCGTCGGAGGTATCTTCATCGCAGTGCCGGACACTACCACACGACACACACAATAAACACCATCTGGTCCCTCACCCGCCGCCACCCACCGAGAAACACCCGCAGGAAGGTGGACCACAGTGCGCTAGCTAACCTAGCCAGGTCGGCTAACGTTAGCTTCTTCAACCAACACTCCGACGTCAAACTTGGATTACTTAACATCCGCTCCCTCACCGGCAAGGGACAGCTACTGCAGGACCTCCTCCTCGACCGCAAGTATGACTTTTTATGTTTAACGGAGACGTGGCAACATCCCAATGACTTCTCCGAGTTGAACGAGTCTACTCCACCTGGGTTCGTCTACACCTGTCAACCCCGTCTTACAGGCCGAGGAGGAGGCCTCGCAATAATTCACCACGAAACTTTTAAGGTTACATCTGTTACAATGCCAGTGTCCCATGCGTTCGAGTCTTTAGCTCTACAATTAAATGGACCTACTCCCACTGTTTTAGTAAATATCTACCGCCCACCCAAACCAAACAAGGACTTTATTGACGAATTCAATACACTTCTCACCCACATCTGCTCACTCTCATCCAACATCATTCTGACAGGTGATTTTAATATTCACATGGACAACACCAATCTTACCCTCACTAAGGACTTTATCTCTTGCCTGGACAGTTTTGGTCTCCAACAATCTATTGATTTCCCTACACATTCTAAAGGTCATATTTTGGACTTGGTCTGTTGCTCTGGTGTCACTCCTCTAAACGGTTCTGCTGTTGATCTCCCCATCTCTGATCACATGCTTGTTTCATTTAATTTAAATTTGACGCTATCCAAAACCAAACAATCACGTATCATGTCCTTCCGCAATATCAAAAATATTAACATAGCCGATCTCACAAAAGGCATTGACTGCTTCCCGATCATCAACCCCCCATTCACCCCGGATCAGCTCGCCTGTCATTACAACGACAGTCTCCAAACCCTACTGGACACACTTGCCCCCCAAAACTCAGACTGTCTCATTCCCCCACTCTGCCCCCTGGTTCTCCCCTCACTTACATCTGCTGAAAGCCAAAGGACGTCAGCTGGAGCGGCTTTTCAGGAAAACCGGACTCACCATACACAAACAGATGCACCATGCCCATATCCTTCATTACAAAGACGCCCTCTCCTCAGCCAAAACCCAATATTTCACCGATAAAATCACTGCGGGTGCTGGGAACTCCAGGGCCCTGTTCTCATTGGTCAACAATTCACTACGCCCCCTGATTCCTTCCCCCACACTTTTACTCCAATGAGCATTGCAACTCCCTGATGTCATGTTTCAACTCCAAAATAGCCACCATCCACCAACAACTAACCCCTCACACATCTGGTCCACCTCCTTTTGTCCCCCATCCCCCGCTCTTTGCACGTCTCTCCTGCTTCCAACTCCCCTCTGCCACTGATCTAGCCAAACTCATTCGGACCTCCAAGCCATCCTCCTGCCAACTTGACCCCCTGCCATCCTCCCTGGTTATAGCCTCCCTCCCCTCCCTGTTACCCTTGATAACAGCCATCATTCATTCCTCCCTCACCTCTGGTTCTGTCCCACTTTCTTTCAAATCCGCTGCTGTTACTCCCCTAATAAAGAAGCCTGGTTTAGACCCAAACATTGCAAATAACCTTCGTCCCATCTCCAACCTGCCATTTCTCTCAAAAATCCTGGAAAAGACAGTATCATTACAAATTCAGGCTCACCTCTCCAGTAACAATCTATATGAACAGTTCCAATCCGGTTTCCGCCCCCGTCACAGTACCGAAACAGCCCTCATAAAAATCACTAATGACCTCCTGATGGCAGCTGATTCTGGACTACTATCCATTCTCATTCTCCTCGATCTGAGCGCGGCCTTCGACACCATTTCCCACTCCATTCTCCTCGACAGACTAGCCTCCATTGGACTATCACACACACCCTTAGACTGGTTCCACTCCTATCTATCTGGCCGCACTCAGTTCATTCAATTAAAATCATTCACATCCCACCCCTCCCCCCTTTCATCCGGTGTTCCCCAGGGCTCCGTCCTTGGCCCCATCCTATTCATCATCTACCTCCTTCCACTTGGTCTGATCTTCCGCAAACACAATATCCATTTCCACTGTTACGCGGACGACACCCAGCTCTATGTTTCCTCCAAACCCTCTTCCACCTTCCCACCCTCCTCCCTCTGTGCCTGCCTACAGGAAATCAAATCCTGGTTCACCTCAAACTTCCTCAAATTAAACGATAATAAAGCAGAGGTAGTCCTCATTGGCTCCAAGTCCACACTCAGCAAACTCCCCAGTTTTTCCCTCACCATCGGCAACTCCTCGGTTTCCCCCTCCCCCCAGGTTAAGAGTCTGGGTGTTGTCCTCGACAGCACCCTATCATTTCACACCCACATCAACAACACCATCCGGTCCGCCTACTTCCACCTCCGAAACATCAACCGCCTCCGCCCTTCACTCACTCCCAACACCACTGCAGTCCTGGTACACTCTCTTGTCACTTCCCGCTTGGACTATTGCAATTCCCTCCTCTTCGGTCTCCCCCACAAACTCCTCCATAAACTGCAATTAGTCCAGAACGCTGCCGCACGCATCATCACCAAAACCCCTGCCATCTGTCACATCACCCCCGTTCTGCTCCAACTCCACTGGCTTCCCATCAAATACAGAATAAACTTCAAAATCCTCCTCCATACATTCAAGGCCATCCACAATCTAGCCCCTCCATACCTGTCTGACCTCATTCATATTAACACTCCCACCCGGGCCCTCAGATCTACCTCCTCCATCAACCTGATCGTCCCCCGAATTCGTCTGTCCACCATGGGATCGCGAGCCTTCAGCTGCTCCGCCCCACGTCTATGGAACTCCCTCCCCCTGACATCAAAAATCTGGACTCAATTTCCTGTTTCCAAAACCACCTCAAAACCCATTTGTTTAGGCTGGCTTACTGTCCCACGTGATGCTTTTTAATGCTCGATTGCAGGCTCCATGCCTTTTTAATTGTATACTACTTATTTTGATCTTATTTTATTTTATTTATTTATTTATTTTTATTATTTTTATGAGAACTGTTTTTTATATTACTGTACGGCGACCTTGAGTGCCTTGAAAGGCGCCTTATAAATTCAATGTATTATTATTATTATTATTAATTAAAGATGCAACAAAGAGTCTGGCAGCTGTCATTGGTACACCCAAATAGCAGCCGTACACACACACACACACACACACACACACAAACACACACAGACACACTCGAGTAACTGAAAAAACTAATACAGGCACTTAATAATAACACAATACAATAATTGCAGATAAACATACTAACTGACCAGTGACAGAATAGACTCTCTCGGTATTAATGTCTGTGTTGGGCAGATCCCTGGCTTCCTGGCTGTTTGAGACTGTGCTGTTACGCAGTAGAGACTTTTCCTGGTTCATGGCAGCAGGAAAGCCCCCACCTCGATCTGCCTTCTCCTGTACAAACCAACACTCCAGGACTGAACAAATGTTGCACCAATAACCTGGAGGAGAATGTAAATGAGTCAAGCATACAATTTGAACATAGGTCTGAACCATACCTTAAATGCAACCATAACGTCACTTTTATGTCTACATTTAACTGCTTTCCATTGTCTGCATGCAACAGAACAAAATACTCTAATGAAATACAACAACCTACCTTTAACTAATAAGCAAAACAAAACTAAGCACAATTTGAAATCTTTTTAGAAATTTGTCATCTAAGTTCAACAATCTTCCTATTTGCTTTTTCAATATTCTGGCAGCAAAATTATTTCTTTTCGAAGGATACGCAGGTAAAAAATAAAGCAACTTTGTAGATAGATTTCCCCCATATTTCCTTGAGTATTCTTTCTTTTGCTGTCATTTACGACACAACGTCATGCAGTGACCAGATTTGACATATAGATGGCATTCAAGTTATGCTATTGCATTGGGATGGAAATACAGTGCATCCGGAAAGTATTCACAGCGCTTCACTTTTTCCACATTTTGTTATGTTACGGTCTTATTCCAAAATTGATTAAATTCATTTTTTCCTCAAAATCCTACAAACATGCACCATAATGACAACGTGAAAAAAGTTTTTCTGAGATTTTTGCAAATTTATTAAAAAATATAACTGTAAGCAGTGATAGCGGTAGCCAGCTATGAAAAAATGATTATAGGAAAAAAAGAACATCAAATAAAAAATAAAGAAAAATTGCAGAAAACTAAAGAAAGACAGAAAGAAAGAAAGAAAGAAAAGTTTAGGTAAAGACCCACCAACCTACATAATCTTATCCATAACCTGGATAGCAAAATAAGACTGTTAAAGTATTGTGTTTTAAGAGGGTTTTGTCATTTAGTTCGAAGGCCTCAGATAGTTCATATTGACTGACTTGAACGAGTAGACCCAATAATTAGATTGAACAGCATCAGTGACTTGTGTAAATTCAGAGAGCCACCTTTGTTCACCCGTTTATTTACTGTCATGCCAGCACACCGGACGCATACAAACGTTGTGAGACATCATCTGACCTTATTCACAGACACCATACACAGTCACGGTGTCACGTCTAACAAAAGTACAAACCGATATCTGCGTTTACAGCACTTCATAACTCTTTACATAAACACGATAAAAACATAACAAGGAAGCATAAACATGATAACAAGGAAACATTAAGAGCGCTGTCAACAATAAAATGAGTTACACGCCAGGCATGCTGGGAGTTACACCCGACGCTACATTAAGTCGTGTTTCTTCAAGTACAAAGATGTCTGCCTTGTGCGGTTGTGACCCTCAGCTCCAAAATAAATTTCGTAATCCAGCTAAGAACAAATCCAAGAACGTATATACCTCTCTTTGTCTGATATGACAAATATCTGCTTTGCAATGTCGGTTTGACACCTCTTCCCACAATAGTTATTAAAGGCTACAGATCTACAAAGTAACACTGCTATTGCTGGAATCTCACACAACAGAAGTCACATTGTAGTAGCTTGCCACGTTACCATGAGTCTTTTGATAACAGAAATGATAGCGTGTGACAATGTTTGAACAAGGTTACTCAACAAGACAACAACAGTCACGGTTGCAAGAAGATTCCCGCCCACTGCCACATGAGGGTGGATCCGACACTGTGTCCACTGCCAGGTGGGGGAAAAGACACTACTAGTGGCGTTAAAACAAATTGCGTTAAAGCGTTAAAAGAAATATGCGTGAACACGCTAATACTTGCTACTGCTGCTTAATAACCTAGAGAAATGCATTTTGGTGCAGTGTGAGCTCATTTTTGACTATCCCCAAGCTTGGTTTTGTGTGTAAAGTAGACCATCTGAGGATGATATACAGCGATTTTGAGTTAATTTGGTTTTATGGTTTCAGAGGAGTTCGTTCAAATCCAACCAATAAACTACTAAACTTCGCTATTTATAAAAAAGGCAGTTTTCAAGGTACATTTTTTAAAACTTTAAATCATGATGTGAATCATAATACAAATATTGTATAGAAGTATGATATGAATTGGTCCAATATTGAAGCAGTTAAAAATCGAAATGTACAGTACTGTTTACAGTAATACATTTTTATGCACTGTGAGCACGGTTTCTAATGTATCAACACGCTTGGTTTTGTTTTTAAACTAGCTAGGCCATCTGAGGATGATATATAGCGATTTTGGTGTAATTTGGTTGTACGGTCTTGGAGGAGTTGTTTCAAATAGTTCAAGTGTCAAAGTGTGAAATCCAACCAAAAAAATACTAAAATCAGATATTTATAAAAAATGTGGTTTTCTAGATAGAGTACTGAAATTTTAAATGCTTCATGATATCGGTCTTTGGATTTTTATCTAGTTTTTTTAACATAGATTTTTTAAATGAACCAGTGAGACATGACAAAGTGAATGTACAGTAGTGTTTACAGTAACACATTTTGATGTGCTGTGGACTCAGTTTTTGAGCAATCAACAATATATTCAATACAATTAATGTTGAGAGTCGGAAGATAATATCCTGAAACTTTGATGTGATTTGGATTTATGGTTTTAGACCTATACACTTTGAGCAGACCACCAGTTTTTGAAAAAAACAGAGTGATAGACTTTTTAATTTGTAATGGGTGCCGGCGCATGAAAGTTTTATCTCACTGCAAGGGACAAGTTCTGAAATTTTCAGAGCTGTAACCCTAATGGTCTATTTTTTATGATATTTTGAACACTTGGAACTGTGATCTACTGCTATAGCGCCACCAACAGAAAGAATGAGACGGCATGGCATGGGTTGTAGTTAGGTGGCCGGCTGGTACAGCCGGGCAACTATTGTAATTGTTAGTATTATCAGGTGGCCGGCTGGTACAGCCAGGCAACTATTGTAATTGTTAGTATTATCAGGTGGCGCGCTGGTACAGCCAGGCAACTATTGTAATTGTTAGTATTATTTAGGTGGCCGGCTGGTACAGCCGGGCAACTATTGTGATGAGGTGGCCGGCTGATAGCAGCCGGGCAACTATTGTAATTGTTAGTATTATTAGTATTATTATTATTATTATTATTATTACCCCAAATATCCTACTTCCCATGGTTAAAAATGCACCAAATTTGGCACACATGTCCAGGTCCTCTCAAAATTACAACCCATGCCATGCCGTGCTCATTCTTCAGACTGTTGGTGGCGCTATAGCAGCAGTTCAAAGATCCAAGTGTTCACAAAATCATAAAAAATAGACCATTAGCGTTACAGCTCTGAAAATTTCAGAACTTGGCCCCTGCAGTGAGATAAAACGTTCATATGCTGGCACCCATTCCAAATTATGAAGTACATTACTTAGTTTCTTTCAAAAACTGGTGGTCTACTCAAAGTGTATAAGTCCATAACCATACATACAAATCACATCAAAGTTTCAGGATATAATCTTCCGACTCTCAACATTAACTGTATTGAATATCTTGTTGATTGCTCATAAACGGAGCCTACAGCACATCAAAATGTATTACTGTAAACACTACTGTACATTCACTTTGTCATGTCTCACTGGTTCATTAAACAATCTACATTCCAAAAATGAATAAAGTTCCTAAATTTTCACCGATATCATGAAGTACACACATGTAAAATTTCACTTTGACAGAACTCTACCTAGTAAACAATTTTTTTTATAAATATCTGAGTTTTGTCCTTTTTTGGTCGGATTTGACACTTTAACACTGAACTATTTGAAACAACTCCTCCAAGACCGTACAACCAAATTACACCAAAATCGCTGTATTTTATCCTCATATGGTCTTCTTTGAAAACAAAACCAAGCGTGTTGACACATTTGAAACAAGCTCACAGTGCATAAAAATGTATTCCTGTAAACAGTACTGTACATTTCGATTTTAACTGCTTCAATAATTTACCAATTCTAATCATACTTTTCTAAAATATTAGTCTTATTATTCCCATTCCGATTTAAAGTTTAAAAAAATGTACCTAAAACACTGTATTTGTTATAAATGTTAAAAGTTTACAATTATAATTTATTAGATAATTTTATAGACAGCAGGGGGCAAGTTTCAGGATATCATTTGATGGTTGAACACCATCTTGTTGAGATCATTTTGGTGTGTGGTGGTGACTTTTTGGTTCATTAAACAATCTACATTCCAAAAATGAATAGTCGATATCATGAAGCAAACATTTAAATCTTCAGATTATTATTGAGTTTTGGAAAGGGGTTACCTTTACTGAACATTTCCTCCAAGATATTTCCACTGTATTCATCATATTTGAAAACAAAGATGTCTGATACATGAAACGCTCACAGTGCATAAAAATGTATTCCTGTAAACAGTACTACAAAATAAATTTATTCTAAATCTTTTCTAAAATATTAGTCTTATTAAGAATAAATTTAAGTTTAACGTCTCTTCGTCTGATATGACAAATTTGTTGTTCCAAACCGTACAAATATCTGCTTTGTAATGTTGATTTGACACCTCCTCACTTAATCATTATTAAAGGCTATAGATTTACACAATAACAGGTCAGATATTTATAAAAAATGTTGTTTACTAGATAGAGTTCTGAAATTTTAAATGCTTCATGATGTTGGGCTTAGGAACTTTATTTATTTTAATGTAGATTGTCTTTAATGAACCAGTGAGACATGATGTTTCAAAGCTGCAATGTTTAAAACCAAATGGTTGTCTGCACAGTAGTGAATGAACCTGACCAACACAGTAATACATTTTGATGTGCTGTAGACTCCGTTTATGAGCAATCAACAAGATATTCAATACAGTTAATGTTGAGAGTCGGAAGATGATATCCTGAAACTTTGATGTGATTTATATGTATGGTTTTGGACTTATACACTTTGAGTAGACCACCAGTTTTTGAAAGAAACTGAGTAATGTACTTCATAATTTGTAATGGGTGCAGCATATGAACGTTTTATCTCACTGCAGGGGACAAGTTCTGAAATTTTCAGAGCTGTAACGCTAATGGTCTATTTTCTATGATTTTGTGAACACTTGGATCTTTGAACTGCTGCTATAGCGCCATCAACAGGAAGAATGAGACGGCATGGCATGGGTTGTAGTTTTGAGAGGATCTGGACATGTGTGCCAAATTTGGTGCATTTTTAACCATGGGAAGTAGGATATTTGGGGTAAAAATAACAATAACAATGACAATAATAATAATAATAATAATAATAATAATAATACTAACAATTACAATAGTTGCCCAGCTGTACCAGCCGGCCATCTAATAAATAACTAAGAAATCACATGTACAAGTATTCACAGCCTTTGCCATGAAGCTCAAAATTTAGCTCAGGTGCATCCTGTTTCCACTGTTGATCCTTGAGATGTTTCTACAGCTTAATTGGAGTCCACCTGTGGTAAATTGAGTTGATTGGACTTGATTTGGAAAAGCACACACCTGTCTATATAAGGTCCCACAGTTGACAGTGCATGTCAGAGCACAAACCAAGCATGAAGTCAAAGGAATTGTCTGTAGACCTCTGAGACAGGATTGTCTCGAGGCACAAATCTGGGGAAGGGTACAGAAAAATGTCTGCTCCTTTGAAGGTCCCAATGAGCACAGTGGCCTCCATCATCTGTAAATGGATGAAGTTTGGAACCACCAGGACTCTTCCTAGAGCTGGCCGGCCGTCTAAACTGAGCAATCGGGGGAGAAGGGCATTAGTCAGGGAGGTGACCAAGAACCCGATGGTCACTCTGTCAGAGCTCCAGCGTTCCTTTGTGGAGAGAGGAGAACCTTCCAGAAGGACAACCATCTCTGCAGCAATCCACCAATCAGGCCTGTATGGTAGAGTGGCCAGACGGAAGCCACTCCTTAGTAAAAGGCACATGGCAGCCCATCTGGAGTTTGCCAAAATGTACCTGAAGGACTCTCAGACCATGAGAAACTAAATTTTCTTGTTTGATGAGACAAAGATTGAACTCGTTGGCGTGAATGCCAGGCATCATGTTTGGAGGAAACCAGGCACCGCTCATCACCAGGCTAATACCATCCCTACAGTGAAGCATGGTGGTGGCAGCATCATGCTGTGGGGATGTTTTTCAGCGGCAGGAACTGGGAGACTAGTCAGGATAGAGGGACAGATGAATGCAGTAATGCACAGAGACATCCTGGATGAAAACCTGCTCCGGAGCGTTCTTGACCTCAGACTGGAGCGACGGTTCATCTTTCAGCAGGACAACGACGCTAAGCACACAGTCAAGATATCAAAGGAGTGGCTTCAGGACAACTCTGTGAATGTCCTTGAGTGGCCCAGCCAGAGCCCAGACTTGAATCCGATTGAACATCTCTGGAGGGATCTGAAAATGGCTGTGCACCGATGCTTCCCATCCAACCTGATGGAGCTTGAGAGGTGCTGCAAAGAGGAATGGGTGAAACTGCCCAAAGATAGGTGTGCCCAGCTTGTGGCATCATATTCAAAAAGACTTGGGGCTGTAATTGCTGCCAAAGGTGCATCAACAAAGTATTGAGCAAAAGCTGTGAATACTTCTGTACATGTGATTTCTTAGTTATTTCTTTTTTATAAATTTGCAAAAATCTTAAAACTTTTTTCACGTTGTCGTTGTTGTGTATTGTGTGTAGAATTGAGGAAAAAATTTATTTAATCAATTTTGGAATGAGGCCGTAGCAAAACAAAATGTGGAAAAAGTGAAGCGCTGTGATTACTTCCCGGATGCACTGTATATCGTTAATCAATAATCACAAATAAATGCATAACAATTCACAAATGTAGCAGCTGGGTGTAAAGTAGCGAATTACAAATACTCATGCTACTGCTCTTGAGTAGTGTTTTTGAAGATTTGTAATTTTGTAAGTATTAAAGAAATTTGATACTTTTACGTTTACTTGGGTACATCTAAAAATATGTATTCTACTTCGCTTCTTTTAATATGTATTTTGTTACAGATTTTTTTTTAAATGTGCAATTCCTTTGCATGCTTGACTCTAGTACTATACATTTTTCTAAGTATGATTTAATTTTTTACAACTACGATTCTGTTTTTCTCGCGCTTGGGCCAGATGCAAGGCTGGATTATGGACTGGACCAGTGGTGCCAGTGGGGCCGGGGCCTCGGACCGTCAAGGGGCCTCCAAGCCTCAGGCCGGCAAAGTATATACTGTATATAGCCTAATGCTCAACAAATATTCCACATTGAACTTGACATGATGTAACATACGTTGGCTAGAATGCATCAGCTTCGTAACTAGTGTGACAAAACGTCAAATTGTTACGTTAAATTGTTTATTTTTTTAATCACCTGTTGCTAAGATGAATTTGTAGGGGCCTACACAATTATGCCCCACTGCTCATGTAGTAGTAAGTATTGAGGTTGGAAGGATGTGGTTGCATGTCCCAGAGTTTCTGCCCATGTGTAATATGTAGAACTCTGGACTGAAAATGGACACGAATATACATAAGATGAGAGGTTTCAAACAATTGTCTCAAACAAGGGTACAAATAACATAAGATGAGCAAGTGTATTTTAATAGGCGTAATGTCATTGCCTGTGTTAATTTGGGATTCAGTCAATTCAAGTTCACAACTAACTTTTTGTTTGCAATTTGAGATTCTGACTGTAAACTACTCTCAGTTATCATCTACACATGCATCTGCTGGCTTAGAATTCACCCCATACTACGTGTCCTCCAGTTATCTCTACTCTTCTTGTTAATTAAAACTAATATTAAACTATGTTATGAAATGCTTGACTACAAAAAAGGTATCTACTTTTAACACTAATTATACCACACTATTGACTTGGTTATTTGTCCACAATGCTGCCTCCATCAGCGACTCCATCTATGGCCCATTTCATGTAAAACATTACTTTCACTTTAATTTCAGTGCGTGCACGCGCTCGTTCGTGCCAATGACAGAGCTAACCTAAAAATGTTCAGGCAGCCTGGAGTTTGCTGACGATACATGATGTAGCAGTATTTACCGAATTTCTATTGGCTACGATTGGTTCGCGCATGGACTCGTCATATTATGTATTGCCTTCTGCCTCCAAAAGAAAGTTACTGGTATATCGGCAGCACTTGGGAAGGTAGCACATTGAGTAGTTAACATCTCAGATAGATCGCACAAACAAGCTTTCAACTATGTATTTTAAGAGTTATTGGATTGTAGTTTTTTACCTCGGTTTACAAGCTGCAAATGCAGGTAAGGCAATTTTTCCTCTTTTAGGAAAACATTTACTAGCTCACGGAAATATTATTTTGTAAAGGATATAAAACGGAACACATTTTCTATAACTGCAATCGCAGTCTCAGTTGGTTCAAGTTGGCTAGATCTCTTAATTTATTTGATTTAGTCGTAAATTTGGAACTTCATCCATGTAAGTGCATTATTTGCATCGCAAGACTTGGCCTCTTGATGGCAGTATAATGACGCATAAGGATATTATTTACCACCGTGTCTGCCACAGTGATGCGTGGCAGCAAGACCTGTAGTAATGGTAACATCAACGGCATTGGCAAGTTGTTTGGGATGAAAATGTATATATGGTGCATTTGTGTAAGATTAAACAGTCTTCAACTGTAATGGAAGATCATTTTATCACATCGTAAAAAATACTTAATCCTACCACCCTTTCTTTGATGCCAGATTTGATTAATGCAGGTCTGTGTAAAATATGGATACCACCGTGGCTTCAACTTTCCTACATTCTAAACAACATGGAGTCCTCATACTTAATTGTTATTTGCTGATGCTGCTAAAATGTAAAAAGGAACTGAATGAAGTAGGCTAAATGGCATGCCCATGCTTCCACATTATACTACAACAGTAAACAACAGTAACCTATAAATGTTTTGGTGGAAGAAAAACATTTATTGTAATATATTATGAACCTTTTTTAAATTATTTTTTGTCTTTCAAGTACGCAGTAGTTATTATGAAATTGTCAGATGATGGATGATTTCTTAATACCACCATGATCTTTGTTATGTCCCTTTGGATGGATTGCATGGTGCATTAGAACATGTGGTACCCAAAGTTATTTGCTAAGGTTTGTTGTAATGCTGTCCATCTCATTGAAGACTTTGTTGGTCCATTGGTCCGCGTTCTGATGTAATTTACACTGTATTGTAACGTTTTTTTTTCAGTCTTTCAGAAAAAAGCCAGAAGTCAGACAAAATAGCAAAGATAAACTGTAAATATTTATGCAAATTAATACGTTACAATTCCTGTCGTTTACCAATTAGGCATATTAGTTGAAAACGGTTCAATATTTTCTGTTAGTACATATTTTAATTTCTTATAATTTAACCTTATCAGAAGTCAATCGTTTAAGTTGTTTGACATATATTTACCATTCTGATATGGAAACATGACGTCATATAAACTATTATTAAACCTTCTGATTCTACTTGATCAGTAATAACATTCTAGATCAATGTAAATGAATTAAGTGTCTTAAAGAAGGTATTTTGCTGTTTAAATATAATTTTTTTGTTAAAGAAATTTAATCAAGGGTACAAGGCTAACTATACCCTGGTTTTTCACAGAGGGTCTTATGCTGAAACCCTGTTCTTGAACTGTGGTTGCAAGTTACAAAAATAAATTGGTTGAGATTGTTTTGTTCAGTATAGTTTTATAACTTGATTTGAAAAGTTTTTTTAGTTGCGTGGGGTTTATAATTGGATTTGGGAGGCTTCGGATGTTAATACTTGGAATGTCCTTGTACCATATAGTGTGTTTATTGATTGTGGAGTTTCAGCTCTGAATCAATTTAAGTAATTATATGTAGGATGACAATTGCCCATCTTGCAATACTTTCCAGATAATTTGTCTGAAATCTCATGTCTATCACATTTAGATGGTAATTTTATCATATTTATTATAGGAAAATGCATACATAACCAAATTAAATAGTGAAAAAACTTTTTTTGTATGAAATGGTAAATTATGTTAAATTAGTCATTTTATTAATTTCAATATATTCGATATAAAGTACTCATGGTAATGAAAATGTAGTTCTTTGCCCAGTTTATATATTGTTTGGCGCTACAGTATTTCGTTTAGCTATAGCGTACAACCATTCTGATATGGAAACATGACGTCATGTAAAATATTATTAATTCTTCTGATTGTCTTGCCCAAAATGTACTTCTTTTCACAGATGGAATGGTTAAAACTCAATAATATTGATGTTCTTTGTTGTTTGTTTACAGCCACCCACTCTCTGAAATACTTCTACACTGCTGTCTCTGGAGACATCAGTTTTCCAGAGTTTACTGCAGTGGGCCAGGTGGATCATGGTCAGTTCATCTACTTTGACAGTGACACCAAAAATGCAGTCCCCTCGGTAGAGTGGTTCCGGAACAAAGAGGATGCAGCATACTGGGACAGACAGACTCAGATTGGGATTGGAATGCATCAGTCCTTTAAAGCCAACGTTGAAATAGCAAAGGATCGGTTTAACCAATCCAAGTCTACAGGTAATTGTATAATTATTTACATTCTTTATCAAAACTCACAAGTTACATGCATCCCACTAACAGTACACACTGATGATCACATGAGCCTGTAGGCAGATTAAAGTTTGCACATTAGAAACACATACAAATATTAACTTTAAAATAAGTATTCAGTTTGATACTCTTCCTATAGAGAGTCATATATTTTATATCACATATATAAAGTCATATTTTGGTATGTGATTTTATTAATATTGACGTCATTTTTAACTCCCCTGGCACTGAAACATCAATGCTCTCTCCCCCGCACGCACGCACGCACAAACACACACACACACACACACATACACACACACACAGACACTACTTACAGTGAGCTGTGACTCAATTCAAACTGGTGTCAATGTTACATGTTACTGGCACTGAACCTTATGCATGGATCACATAGTATGGTAGCTCTCTTCCCCACACACACACACACACACACACACACACACAATCACAGACTACATATAGTGGGCTGAGACTCTATTCACACTGGTGTCTACGTATGTTTGCTGTATCCAACACTAAAATATAGGCAGGCGTCACACACCCTCTCTCTATTATATATCGCTCTATATTGTGCTCTATATATATATCTATATTGTGTCTCTCCTGTTGTAGCTGACAGAACAGAGGCTCCTCCCTCACTACCTGTATGTCTCTGTGACGTCACCACAACAGGCCACTCCTCATCCACCAACAGTGTTTCATTCACAGAGATTCAACTGTTTGATATCAATGGTGTTACTCCCTCTCCTGACTGAAACATACAGTCTGACACACAGCACACAGCTGTTAGGAGAACACTACTCTACTGACCACAGTGTGTTGGTCCACCACAGTAGACGACACCAAGCCCACACCAGCAGGTGTAGATACACTCTCTCTCCCAGTCTCCATAACGACCCTGTTCACACTGTGTGTGTCTGAATCAGTCAGGATAACACACTACTGAACAGGACACACTGGGCTGCTCCACCAGATCCACACTGAGACTGGTCCCAGACTGAAACACTCCTTCAGTGGAAATCCTCTCATTGAAGAGTCAGTGTAACTGCAGCATCAGGTTCAGTCTGTGTGAGGAGGGTGCTGTTCAGCGCTCTGTCCTCTGAGATGTTGTTACACAGTGGAGTCACAGAACACAGCAGACACACTCAGCTGGAACAACACTGATGACAGCACAGCACAGTCAGTGGGACTGGAGGACGTGGTTTAGACTCGTCTTGTGTTTCTCACGTTGACTCCTGCTGTGCAGTAACACTACTGCTACTGTACTTACAGTGGACTGAGACTCCATTCACACTGGTATTGATGTTACCCCTCACTGACACAGGAACATTTGGAGAAGCCATCTGAAGTGTTGTTTGGATGGCTATATTTTTATACAGTTGCGACCCTAGCGAGAAGCAGAGCCGCTCCCATGTTCCCTGATGTCCTCGCAGACAGAGTCCGAAATGAACACCCACTCGCCACAGACGGGTAGATTTTCTGTTTGGCAAGTAAATCTAGGAAGGCTACCCGCCACACTGGTACCAAACAAGTATTAAAAAAACAATGCGGAACGTCTTGACTTTGTTTTGGTGTCGCTGGCGCTGGCGCTGTGACTGTCCTCTGCAGAGCGTCACGGCACTGGCACCGCACAGCCCCGGGTCTGCAATGGTCGGGCCATCCACGGCCGCCACGGTCGTTGTGCAGTGTCAGACGGAGGCCCCGTTCTGAATGAACCAGTCTACCCAGCACAGCCTCTTCAGGAGGGCGGTGGATCGGCTGGGAGAACGCAGGGAATGAAATAACTCGGTAAATCGCCGAAAGTGATTTTAAGGCCAAACTGCTTTTGTGCCGAAAGTCTTGAGCATGACCTATTCCTGCAATCCAGTGGAGGTCGTCCAGTTATGTCCCGAGGCCCTAGAGTGTTTGTGTCCTGTCCGCGCTTGGCGCAGTTACGTTGACGGGACGAGGGGGTTCTGCTCTTTGTTTTGCGCAGGCCTTTTAAAGGAAAGGTGCTGGCTAATCAGGGGCTGTTTTGAGTGGTTAGTGCAGGCCATTGCTTTCTCCCTCTGCGTACAGCTTCGCCATTGGCTGTCTGTGCGCATTCTTCTTAAGGTATTGCTGCTTTGTTGGCCATCTCGAGACGGGTCTCTGTATCTGAAATCTGTGGTGGAGCTAGCTGGGCTATACACACATTTATTGCATATTATTGCTTGGATGTGTCGGTGTCCTCACTGGCGCAAGTGGTGCTGATTGTTGGCAACACAGAGTAGGGAAAAGGTTTGTCAGCCGTTCTTGGGCTACGGGCTCTCTTGGGTAAACCCTTGTCTTTTTAGTCATCATTGCTGCTTCACCGTCATTGATCAAATTAACCGTTTCTTTACAAAGGGCTAACAACATGCTATCTTCTTCTTCAAGTTATATAGCTATACAATAACGATAAGGTTATGTATTTAACCAGTTTATTTGAATGAAAGGAGGGAGACTCCTTACAACTCCTGCCCCATATGCTGAATAATGGCAGGGGAACTTTATGAAGAGGAGACTCATGTGCGCTCATTATAAGGATCAGCCCTTCAAAGTGCCGCGCTAACTGTATATCTTAAAGAAGATAGAAGAATAACTGCATTTTCACAGACAAACTTCCGTTTTAACACATCAATATTTATTACAATTACAAAACTCCACAGCCGTCAGTCTTCCACAGAGGAAGACAGACGTATTTCACCATTCAAAAATGTCATGCTTTTAAAATGAATTGTTTTGCTGTCGCGTTGTTTAACTACTGATGCTGTGCTGTTTGTTCACGAGAGAGAGAGAGAGAGAGAGAGAGAGAGCGAGAGAGAGAGAGAGGCATTTATATATTCTAGTGTCATGATGTCAACAATAACGTAGAGAATTTATCAGCACACTGCAGTCAGTTTGACTTGTTGATATAGTTCTGACACGTCTTATATATCTGAAACTTATTCATGTTGTACAGCAACATTACTACTATTGTACTTGCTTTGGGCTGAGACTTCACTCACACTGTTGTGAATGTTACCTGTTACTGAAACCAAACTACTGTATATACAGTATATTGATTGCACATGCTCTCTCTCTCTCTCTCTCTCTCTCTCACACTCACACTCACACTCAAGCACACACACACACACACACAGTAAGTCAGTACTTACATTGAGATGAGATTCCATTTACCCTTTTGTCAATGTGTCCTGTTAACAACACTAAAATATAGGCAGGCGTCACAGACTCTCTATAATTCACATACACTCTGTAGTCTGGTATCATGTCTCTCCTCTGTTGTAGCTGACAGAACAGAGGCTCCTCCCTCACTACCTGTATGTCTCTGTGACGTCACCACAACAGGCCAGTCTTCATCCACCAACAGTGTTTCATTCACAGAGATTCAATTGTTTGATATCAATGGTGTAACTCACTCACTCTCCTGACTGACACTCACAGTCTGACACACAACACACAGCTGTTAGGATAACACCACTGTACTGACCACAGTGTGTTGGTCCATCGCAGTAGATGACACCAAGCCCACACCAGCAGGTGTAGATACACTCTCCCATTCTCCAGAACGACCTTGTTCACACTGTGTGTCTGAATCAGTCAGGATAACACACTACTGAACAGAACACACTGGGCTGCTCCACGAGATCTACACTGAGACTGGTCCCAGACTGAAACACTCCTTCAGTGGAAATCCTCTCATTGAAGAGTCAGTGTAACTGCAGCATCAGGTTCAGTCTGTGTGAGGAGTATGCTGTTCAGCACTCTGTCCTCAGAGATGTTGTTCTAACACAGTGGAGTCACAGAACACAGCAGACACACTCAGCTGGAACAACACTGATGACAGCACAGCACAGTCAGTGGGACTGGAGGACGTGGTTTAGACTCGTCTTGTGTTTCTCACGTTGACTCCTGCTGTGCAGTAACACTACTGCTACTGTACTTACAGTGGACTGAGACTCCATTCACACTGGTATTGATGTTACCCTTCACTGACACAGGAACATATGCATGTATCACAAATGCTCTCTCTCTCTCACACACACACACACACACTCTCTCTCTCACACACACACACACACTCACACTCTCTCTCTTTCTCTCTCTCTCTCTCTCTCACTGACTCTCTCACTAATGCTCTCTCTCTCTCTCTCTCTCTCTCTCTCACACATACACACACACACGCACACACACGGTCAATTGATAGGGTTAGGTTTAGGATTAGTTCTCCTTCAATAAAAGACCTTAATTTACAGTGTGATCATTTGAGATGAAAATGTTTCCTCTCCGAGTCAGGAACTCAAGCTTTAGTTAAGGCCAATTGGTGTGTGCATGAGACAACAGATGGAACTGAAAATAGACAGCATATAAATAACACACACACACACACACACACACACACACACACACACACACACTGACACTGGTGTTCATGCCTTTCAGTGGACTGAGATTCCACTTACACTGGTATTGATGTTACCCTTCACTGACACAGGAACATATGCATGTATCACAAATCCTCTCTCTCTCTCTCTCTCTCTCTCTCTCTCTCACTCACACACACACACACACACACAGTCACTACACACACACTTCACACACACACACATGCATCACGAATGCTCTCTCCCTCTCTCTTTTTGTTTCTATCACTCTTTTTCTATAACACACACACACACACACACACACAGTCAATTGTTAGGGTTGGGGTTAGGATTTGTTCTCCTTCAGTAAAAGTCCTTCATTTAAAGTGTGTTCATTTGAGATGAAAGTGTTTCCTCTCCGAGTCAGGAACTCAAGCTTTAGTTAAGGCCAATTTGTGTGTGCACGAGACAACAGATGGAACAAAGAAAATAGACAGCATATAAATAAGTTATTTATTAATGTCACTGGTTTGTCTTTCTCTTGTCTAATGTAATTTTGCCTGTTTCCTCTCCCTCCATGACCCCCCTTCCCCCAACCCACTCTTACCTCCTCAGGTGTTCATGTTGTTCAGATGATGTATGGTTGTGAGTGGGATGATGAGAGTGGAGCCACTGATGGTTTTCGTCAATTCGGATATGATGGAGAGGACTTCTTAACATTAGACCTTACGAACATGAGATGGATCGCACCGACACCACAGGCCTTCATTACCAAACGGAAATGGGACGAGAACAAAGCTGAGCTGGAGTATATTAAAAACTACCACACCAAAGAGTGCATTGACTGGCTGAAGAAGTATCTAGAGTATGGAAAGAGTACTCTACAGAGGAAAGGTACATGATTACATGACAGTGTTATGCTTTTACCTACTGGATGGTGGAAATGTCATACACCAGGACATCATTATGTGTGTGGATTGTAACTAAAAGTAGGAACCTGTTTCTCATAAAAATATGGGTATAGTAATTGTTATTAAGATGTAGCCTCAGTTTTTCTTAAAATGTTGCATTGATCATGACCTCGAGTAAAGTGCATTTATTTGATTAATAAAAATGTTTTATTAAATGGTTTCAATCCAGTCACTTGTATTTTCTCATCCTCCTTTTTTATCTTTTCTTCCTCCTTCTAATCTAGATCCCCCTAAGGTGTCTGTGTTCCAGCGGTCCTCCTCCTCTCCAGTCACCTGCCTCGCTACAGGTTTCTACCCCAGTGGAGTGATGATTTCCTGGAGGAAAGATGGAAAAGACCACCACGAGGATGTGGATTTGGGAGAGACTCTCCCCAACCCTGATGGAACCTTCCAAGTCAGAAGCACCCTGAACGTCTCCCCTGAGCAACTCAAGAATCACAAGTTTGACTGTGTTGTGGACCACAAGAGCCTGGAGAAGGAGATGGTGACTCCATGGGGTAAGACAAGCAGATAGGGTTTAATAATTCTATCAGTTAAGACAGGGTGTGAGATAGAGAAATAATATAAGAAAGATTTTGGGTTTGATCATATCATTCATGTTTTCAATAAGGGATGCCATTCACCTTATGAGCTTTGAAGTGTGTTTGATAATGCCGCTTTTTCAATAAGGACTTTCACAGAATACTTATACCCAGGCAACAACATGTTCCTGGGCAATATAGTATAAACAGGTTTAGTGAAACTGTCATACATTCAGTCCTTATCAACCGACAGACATGGTGGTGCCCCGGTATTCTTAGAATATGATTAAGATGATTATGCCACTGCACTAATTAATATGGAAATCAATAAACAATAATAATGCAAATCATAATATGGAAATATATGATTATTTCAACATTACAGTCTGTATGTTCTTTTCTGATTGTAACAGAAGAAAATGGCTCCTCCATTGGCCTCATCATTGGAGTGGCTGTAGGTCTGCTAGCCTTGGCCTTAGTAGTTGCCGGAATTGTCCTCTGGAAAAAAAAGAACAATAAGGGTGAGTCATGTTTTCCCAAAACATATAGCTTTGGTACTTTTTTTTCTATTGTTGCTCAGTAGTAGTAAGTATTGTACATGACTGCAAGGGCCAATTTATAGGCACTGCATATAATTCCTTTAGGTTTATTTTTGGTTCTGTAAATCTCCACTGCTGCTCTGGGACTATGGGATTTTGATTGTGTATATGCCTACAAATAATATAAAAGGAAATGCAATAATATCTTAACTTATCTTCACGTACAATTTGTATTGTCTGTTCCTACATAAAGGGTAAATGTAAAATACATTGTCCATATTGAGTCTGTAACATTTCTATGTGTTTAGTCATTAGAAATGAATAATTCCGTAATATTTATTTTCTTTCAGGGTTTAAACCAGCTAACAGTAAGTGTCTTTTCTATCAACATACACCATTCATGTTGTATTTTCAAACAGACATTAAGTATAATATGAAACAGCAACTTTTACAATTTCTCCATGTTTCAGAATGGATAGTTTTCTTTTTGACAGCATCAGTGTATTAAACCTTTGTTTCCTTCCAACTAACGACACAAAATCTGAAATAATTTGAGATTTTATTTGAGTGTATCAGAGCTTTGTTTTATCCTCCATGTAGCTTCTGATTCTGGATCGGACAACTCCTCTAATCCACGTGCATAAAGCTTGGCTCACGGACATTAACAAGTAAGTGTTTTTTAGCGTGAACTCTAAAATGTGTAAATCATTCTTCAGTGTCATTGTGTATATTCGTGACAGTAGTCGTTAATAAAACAAATCTCCTTAAGATACAAAGTATATTAATATCAAACAAAAAGGTACTTGTTGTGCTGTCCTGTCCTTATTTATACAAGGGTATAAATAGGAGAATGACTCTTCAACCAAATTACCTTTGTAACCCGTCAATATTATTATCTTAGCAATTTAATTTATCTTATTACAATTGTTTTTCTTTCTTTCTTGGTCTTTTGTTTCTTCCTTGTATGTTTCTGCTTGCCTTGTGTAAAGCACATTGTATTGCCTTTATGTCTGAAATGTGCTATACAAATACATTTGATTCAATTATGGGAAATACCCAAAGCACCTAAAGTACAAAAGTACAAAAATGCTTTTGATTATTTACTCCTGACATAAACCCCATCAAAATAATTAACTTAAATGGAGGTCCTTAAGCTTGGACCGTAGAATCTGGTGGATCTGGACAGTAGTGTAGGATAATAGTCTTAGATTCCTTACTTGGTGTTCCAACCTTGTGACTTATTATAAAAGAAAACTCAAGGCAGTCATTTTAGAAAAAGCAGGGTGCACAAAGAAGAAAGTTTTTTTAATCCATCCATCCATTTTCCGCCGCTTATCCGGGGCCGGGTCGCGGTGGCAGCAGGCTCAGCAGGGAATTCCAGCCGTCCCTATCCCCAGCATCGCTTTCCAGATCCTCCTGGAGGATCCCAAGTTGTTCCCAGGCCAGACGAGATATATAATCTCGCCAGTGTGTTCTAAGTCTACCCCGGGGTCTCCTACCAGTAGGGCGTGCCCGGAAAACCTCCAACGGGAGGCGCCCAGGAGGCATCCTAATCAGATGCCCGTACCACCTCATCTGGCTCCGTTCGACGCGAAGGAGCAGCGGCTCTACTCCGAGCTCCCTCCGGATGACCGAGCTCTTTACCCTATCCCTAAGGCTGAGCCCAGCCACCCTACAGAGGAACACGTTTCAGCCGCTTGTACTCGCGATCTTATTCTTTCGGTCACTACCCAAAGCTCATGACCATAGGTGACGGTTGGAACGTAGACCGACTGGTAAATCGTGAGTTTCACCTTTCGGCTCAGCTCCTTCTTCACCACGACGGTCCGGTACAACGCCCGCGTTACTGCTGATGCTGCACACACAATCCACACTGTCAATCTCATGCTCCACACACACCCTCACTCGTGAACAAGAACCCGAGATACCTGAACTCCCTCGCTTGGGGCCTCAACTCAATCCCAACCCGGAGAGAGCACTCCACCGTTTTCCGGCAGAGAACCATGGCCTCAGACTTGGAGGTGCTGACTCTCATCCCGACCGCTTCACACTCAGCTGCAAACCGCTCCAGTGCATGCTGAAGGTCACAGTCTGAAGAAGCCAACAGAACTACATCATCTGCAAAGAGCAGAGAAGCAATTCTGAGGTCCCCAAACTGGACACAGTCCTCCCCCCGGCTACTCCTTGAGATTCTATCCATGAAAATCACAAACAGAACCGGTGACAAGGGGCAGCCCTAGCGGAGTCCAACACCCACTGAAAACGTATTTGGCTTTGTGCCGAGTATACGGACACAACTCTCACTCCGGTTATATAGGGAACGAATGGGTTGTATCAACGGCCCCGGTACCCCATACTCCCGCAGTACCCCCCACATAACTCCCCGGGGGACACGGTCGTAGGCCTTCTCCAAGTCCACAAAACACATGTAGACTGGATGGGCAAACTCCCATGCCCCCCCAAACAGCCCGCAAAGGTAAAGAGTTGGTCCACTGTTCCACGACCAGGACGGAATCCGCATTGCTCCTTCTCCGAGGTTCGACAATCGGTCGGAGTCTTCTTTCCAACACCCTGGCATAAGCTTTCCCAGGTAGGCTGAGAAGTGTGATACCCCGATAATTGGAGCAAACCCTCCGGTCCCCCTTTTTAAAAATGGGAACCACCACCCCGGTCTGCCATTCCAATGGTACTGTCCCCGACCTCCACGCGACATTGAAGAGGCGTATCAACCAAGACAACCCAACAATGTCCAGAGCCTTCAGCATCTTGGGACGAATCTCATCCACACCCGGCACCTTGCCGCTGAGGAGCTTCCCAACTACCTCAGTGACCTCTGCCAGGGATATTGCTGAGACTTCCCTCGAGTCTTCGAACTCTGCCTCCTCCACAGAGGACGTGTTGGCGGGGGTTAAGAAGTTCTTTAAAGTGCTCCTTCCACCCCCCGACGATATCCCCAGTCCGGGTCAGCAGTTCTCCTCCCCTGCTCAACAGAGCCTGGGCCAATCCCTGCTTTCCCTTTCTGAGCCGTCTAACGGTTTGCCAGAACTTCCTTGAGTTCAACCGAAAGTCCTTCTCCATAGCCTCCCCGAACTCCTCCCACACCCGGGTTTTGCTTCTTTGACTACGGAAGCTGCAGCCCTTCGGGCTGCCCGTAACCCGTCTGCTGCTTCAGGAGACCCCTGGACCAACCAAGCCCAAAAGGCCTCCTTGTCCACCAGCGGGTTCAATGGTTGCCTCCACAACAGGCACCTACGACCTTCTGACCGCAACTCCTAGCAGCCGCTTCGACAATGGAGGTTTTGAACATGGTCCACTCGGAATCAATGTTCCCAACCTCCCCCGGGATGCACGAGAAGTTTTTCCGGAGGTGGGAGTTGAAGACCTCCCGGACAGGGTCCTCAACCAGACGTTCCCAATTCACCCTCACTATGCGTTTGGGTTTACCGGGTCTGTCCGACAGCCTCCCCCGCCATCTGATCCAACTCACCACCAGGTGGTGATCAGTTGACAGCTCAGCTCCTCTCTTTACCCGAGTGTCCAAGACATACGGCCGCAGGTCTGATGATACGACTACAAAGTCGATTATCGATCTGCGGCCCAGGGTGCTCTGGTACCAGGTACACTTATGAACCTCCTATGCTCGAACATGGTGTTCGTTATGGACAATCCATGCCTAGCACAGAGGTCCAACAACAAAGCACCACTCTGGTTCAGATCGGGCAGGCCATTCCTCCCAATCACCCCTCTCCAGGTTTCTCCATTGTCACCCAAATGGGCGTTGAAGTCCCCCAGCAGAACTATAGAATCACTAGATGGTACCCTTTCCAGGACCCCACCCAGCAACTCCAAGAAGGTCGGAGACTTTGAACTGCCATTTGGTGCATAAGCACAAACAACAGTCAGAGCCTTCCCCACAGCGACTCGCAGTCGCAAAGAGGTGTCCCTCTCATTCACCGGGGAAAACTCCAATACAGCGCCGCCCCTCACCCTGGGCGACTCCGGAAAAGAAAAGGGTCCAGCCGCTCTCCAGGACTTGGGTTCCAGAACCAGAGCCATGCATCGAGGTGAGCCCAACTATGTCTAGTTGGTACTGCTCCACCTCCCGCACTAGCTCCGGTTCCTTTCCCACCAGAGAGGTTACATACCACGTCCCTAGGACCAGTCTACGATGCCAGGGGTCAGCACGCCTAGGTCCCCGCCTATGCCTGCTACCCGATTGGCATTGAACCCAACCCCAATGTCTGTCCCCGTAGGTGGTGGGCCCACAGGGCAGAATTCACTTGAATGTGAAATTGAATCTTTTCATAGCCCCCCATATTACCAAAAGTTGCCAATATTAGTGGAAATCACTGTATGTCTCCCCTCCTGATTTTTTTTTCAATTATGATACCTTTAATGGGAGGCATACCTATTGTATTTCCTTAGTTCATTTAGGTGTTGATGTAACTTCAGTTGTGGTTTTTCTTTTTCAGGGCGGGTAAAGATGGATTCATGAGAAAAAAAAAAAAATTGGGGTATCACGAATGTCTCACGAAGGTCTTCATGATTGGGTACTCTTGTACAAACAACTAATGATTCTACACTGGAAACTAGCAAGCTAACAACGTCATATTGTTTATCCTTTTGATTTCCATAGATTTATTCCAAGTGTCTTCTGTGAGTTTATTTTGGTGGTGGTGGCTTTATATTATGGCTTAAATTTTGCTACTTGGATGTTATTATACAGCTGCATTTACTGCTTGTCTTTCAGTTCATCATTGTACAGCTGTTTTACTTTCAACACAGGTGTAAAAACTATTACACGTTATTTGAATTTAATTTTGTAATAATTGATTGTTTGAGTGTTTTGTTATAGCAGGGGGATATATAAACTCTTCCCTTTTGGATAAATTCTGTTAAAGACTAACATCATGGGTAGGGGTTATCCTTTTTAAGTTTCATCTATTTTTTTGTTGTATAAGATGAGTAACCACTTAACTCAATGACATAACCCCAATTTGTTTATGGAGCTATATTTTCATTCTAGGATATCTGCATTATTACTTACTTTTATATATAATAATATATATAATATTACTAATATTTTAGTAGTTTGTCGGTTTATGATTGAAATCAGGTTTTAAGGGAGAATATAATGCTTCAGGTTTTAAGACTTGCCACGAGTTAATTTCTGTTTTAATTTCAATGCTTTCAAATATGTAAATAATCACTTCAAGCAACATAAAACTTAATTTGATTACTCATTTAAATAAAGTTTCAAAAAACATTGGGAGTGTTCAGTTCTTTGAATTGCTAATAGTGAGCATATGCTACAATTCCTAGTGTGTTATATAGATTACAAGTTTGTGACTCTCACTAGTACTTAGTCATCCTATCCTTTATTAACTTATTTGACTTGTGATTAACTATTTTGTAGCTGCTAATATATTTATGAAATTCATAAGATGTATGAAATGCCCTGGCAAGAATAAATTGCTCCATTGGTGTTCCTGTAACCTGTAAAATTATATCATCCTAGCAACTGATGACATCACACGGCGGTGATCGGCCATTCACTGTGGAGCTTTATACTTCTGTTCAACCTGGTCTGTCTGAAACTTGGTTTCATATTCCAGCTGCATTATATTACATGATTAACCCACACATACTTGTAACTTTAAAATGTGCTTAACGCAAAATACCAACTGACTACTTATAGAAACATATTTAACACAAATTATTTTGGAAAGCGGTATTCTAAGGATTTCTCAATTGCATGAACTGGACACAGCGTGCCTCAGTTGTTGAGTGATTTAGAGCAAGTATATCTTAAAAAAAAACGTAGTGCAACTGTAACTCAAATATATCTTAAAAAATTTAAATGCAACTGTAACTTTAATGTTGGGAAACTGCTAAATTAGGCAGTGTGGCTTTGTTAGCACTCAGAATTTAGCACGCAGATTTGCATCATATTTAATATTATTCTACTGTACTTTAAAGCCCCAAATACAACAAAGAACATTAGTTTCCGAACTAAACTTTTATTGAAGAAAAAAAACACATGGATGTATATCGCTTTCAGTTGCAGTGTGCAGGGTTTTGAGCGCATAGAAGGGAGGCCTGATCCAGGATCTGAACATGCCCTTCCTGTAGCGGTGGATGAGCTCAGACACATCCTCCTTACACACCTTTATCCGGTCGTCTTCATGCATGTGGTACAATGGGCACATACAGATGAAAAACACACAAACAACAAATTAACAGAGAATAAGATCCAAGAAGAATTCTAGGTCTACTATTAAGACAACTGTTAAGTTATTTTAATAAATGTTGGCTACAGTCATTTTAAGCAATTAACAGTAATTGTGGCAGGCAAGATAAATAAATCACAAAATATTACTACGCCTGTCCTTTATAATGGACACTCACAATTAACAACTCCACCAGAGTAGGCGTCTCTGTGCGTGGCATGAGCGATTCCCAGTTCATAGGCCTCCTCTACTGTCATATCCTCTCGATAACCACTGTCTATCACATCATGTGCATATTTGCTACCACAGCCGGTGGAGAACATGCATCCAGAGAGACGAGTGGCATTGTCATCCACATAGTACAGACCAGGGCCCTGGGAAAGCATATTCGAGTCATACTATTGGCAAATATTGAATTCTGTTCTGTGTATTGTTGACTGGCTGAAAAAGTATGTTTGCTATGGAAGGAGCGCTCTGGAGAGAACAGGTACAGAATCCCAACACAAAATTCACTATGGAGGGTTATCTATAACTAAATTATGCACTCAACTGTGTCCGTGAAATGGCCTTCTGAGAACCCACTCTCTGTGCTAAAATGCATTAAGGTAAACAGTGCTAGGCCGGTCATATTGTACGCACACCTTCTCGGCGAGGCAAAGAAGACTATGAATACTAAATCTGTGATGAATAAGTTATGTGTCCATAATACTTCAAAAGGACAGGGCCGAATAGCCTCGGAGGTAATGCAAGGTGGATGAGCCAAAGCAGCTCAACCAAACAACGAATTTAGCTTAACAAAACAACGCAATTTAGAATTCTGTTATTAACAGAAGTTAAATCGTAAATAAACTGTAAATGTAAAGTGTAATAAAACATCCAACCATCCATCCATCCATCCATCCATTAGCTATACTGCTTATCCTTTGCATGCAGGGTCGCGGGGTTAGGGTACTGGTAAAACAATTTAACTTGAAGCTTCTGCAACCATGATTACTGTAAATGATAGCACAGTATTTATATTATACCTCTGTGGGCTATTCTACCTGTTGAAATCTATTCAACAATTGATGCTCAAGCAACTGGTAAATAGTCCATAATCCTCATCCTCATAAGTCTCATTCAAAAAGCATGTTAAGGTAATTTTATGTGTAGCTTTAACATTGGCAGCTTTCTGTTGGTTTCTATAACATCTACAGTTTCCAAAGTGGCAAACATAACCTAAAGAAACTAATTACCAAGTCTATTTTTCTTACTTACTCAGTGTCTATATTAAATAGGAAATGAAAGCATAGGTATTATTACACAGTAAATAAAATAAATATCTTACACTCCAAAATAATGTATTTCTAGATTCTTTAGATTAGAACATTTTCCCTCATACATATTTTTTTGCATTTTCTCTCTAGTCCCTCCCTCCGTCTCTCTGATCCAGAAGTCCTCCGAATCACCTGTGACTTGCCATGCTACAGGATTCTACCTTAACAAAGTCATGGTGTTCTGGAGGAAAGATGGAAAGAAGGTGCATGAGTATGTGGACCATGGAGAGATTCTTGTCAATGACGATGGAACGTTCCAGAAGAGTGCTCACCTGACAGCACAGTCTGAGGAGTGGGGGAAGTATGAGTGTGTTGTTCAGCTCTCTGGTCTCCCTGACATCGTCACCAAACTGGACCGCTCTGAGATAAAGACCAACACCAGTAAGTTACCATTAGTAGAATGACAAAGTTGTGCAGCATAGACCATGATGTGTGTGGTGGTGGTGGTGGTGGTGGTGGTGGGGGTGGGAGGGGGGTTAAGTGTGTGTGTGTGCTTGTGTGTTTGTGTGTGTGCGTTTGTGGGGGCGGGGTGTGTGTGTGTGTGCGTGTGTGTGTGTGTGTGTGTGTGTGTGTGTGTGTGTGTGTGTGTGTGTGTTTTAAAATTGTTATTGACCCACACTTCTTGTTTCACAGAGAATAACATTGCTGGATACATCATTGGAGCTGTGGTTGCTGCTGTTATTCTGCTTGCTGTCTGCATCTTTGTTGTGTGGAAGAAGACCAGGACAGGTTAAATAAATACCTTTTTATGGGACTGTGTGTGTGTGGGGGGGAGAGAGAGAGAGAGAGAGAGAGAGAGAGAGAGAGAGAGAGAGAGAGAGAGAGAGAGAGAGAGAGAGAGGAATAAAATGGTGAGATGAAAGAAAGATGTTGACGCTCAATACTGTAATGTTTCCATTTTAATTAATATGTGCTTCCCTTTATTCCAGGATATAGGAAGTATAGTAAGTATATAGTAAGTATAACTTATATTTCCCAAACTGATCCAGCGTTTTTTTTTTTTATAATTGCTAGTTCTGGCTTCTACAAATTCCATTATCTCCTTCTGCAGCCTGCAGCCTCAGACACATAAGATTCTGATCCTCAGTAAGCTTAATAATTTTCCATATAGTTGTAGAGAATCTGCTGGTTATGAACAAATTAAATAAACGAAAGACACAGTTGCACAGTATGACAATAGTACCTGTCTGATGTAGAGTTTCTGCTTGTGAGGGGAGGAAAGATGACGGCAGTCTCACACACAAACACACACACACACACACACACACACACACACACACACACACACACACACACACACATTCACACATATACGTGATAAGAGAAATCTCTGCTAATGATCATTTTAAATACAGAATATATCTTTCCAATGTTTTTTCCATCTAGTTATCTTGTTTTGAGCTATAGCTAAATGCTGATATGGTAAAACATGTGCATGTTTTATTTCTATGCATCTATTTCTTATAACTTACATTACATAAGTATATTTTATTTTGTTTCTAATCATTTGTCCTTCATTCACCTGATTAATGGATGACAGCTACAAGTTGTTCATATATACAGTTAGGCCCAAAAATATTTGGACAGTGACACAAGTTTTGTTATTTTAGCTGTTTACGAAAACATATTCAGGATACAATTATATAATCAATATGGGCTTAAAGTGCAGACTCTCAGCTGTAATTTGAGAGTATTCACATCCAAATTGGAGCAAGGGTTTAGGAATTACAGCTCTTTAAAACATAGCCGCCTCTTTTTCAAGGGACCAAAAGTAATTGGACAATTGACTCAGAAGGCTGCAAAAAAAATAACAACGCTGCATGGGCTCTTCCCTCATTAACCTGTCATCAATTAAGCAGTTAAAAGGTCTGGAGTTGATTCCAGGTGTGGCGTTTGCATTTGGAAGCTGTTGCTGTGAACACACAACATGCGGTCAAAGGAGCTCTCAATGGAGGTGAAACAGACCATCCTGAGGCTGAAAAAAAAGAAGAAATCCAGAGAGATAGCAGAAATGTTAGGAGTGGCCAAATCAACAGTTTGGTACATTCTGAGAAAAAAAGAGTGCACTGGTGAGCTTGGGAACTCAAAAAGGCCTGGACGTCCACGGAAGACAACAGTGGTGGATGATCGCAGAATCCTTTCCATGGTGAAGAAAAACCCCTTCACAACATCCACTCAAGTGAAGAACACTCTCCAGGAAGTAGGTGTATCAGTATCTAAGTCTACCATAAAGAGAAGACTTCATGAGAGTAAATACAAAGGATTCACCACAAGGTGCAAACCATTAATCAGCCTCAAAAATAGAAAGGCCAGAATTGACTTTGCCAAAAAACACCTGAAGAAGCCAACCCAGTTCTGGAACAGCATTCTTTGGACAGATGAGACTAAGATCAACCTGTACCAGAATGATGGGAAGAAGAAAGTTTGGAGGAGAATTGGAACAGCTCATGATCCAAAGCACACCACATCTTCTGTAAAACATGGTGGAGGCAGTGTGATGGCATGGGCATGCATGGCTTCCAATGGCACTGGGTCACTTGTGTTTATTGATGATGTGACAAAAGACAGAAGCAGCCGGATGAATTCTGAAGTGTATAGGGATATACTTTCTGCTCAGATTCAGCCAAATGCAGCAAAGTTGATTGGACGGCGCTTCACAGTACAGATGGACAATGATCCAAAATATACTGCAAAAGCAACCCAGGAGTTTTTTAAAGCAAAGAAGTGGAATATTCTGCAATGGCCGAGTCAATCACCAGATCTCAACCCAATCGAGCATGCATTTCACTTGCTCAAGACAAAACTTAAGGCAGAAAGACCCACAAACAAGCAACAACTGAAGACCGCTGCAGTAAAGGCCTGGCAAAGCATCAGAAAGGAGGAAACCCAGCGTTTGGTGATGTCCATGGGTTCCAGACTTCAGGCAGTCATTGCCTGCAAAGGATTCTCAACAAAATATTGAAAAGTAACATTTTACTTGGGGTTATGTTTATTTGTCCAATTACTTTTGAGCCCCTGAAATGAGGAGCGTTTGTATAAAAATAGCTACAATTCCTACATGTTTAATCATATATTTTGTTCAACCCCTTGAATTAAACCTTAAAGTCTGCACTTCAATTCCGTTGTAGTTGTTTCATTTCAAATCCAATGTGGTGGCATGCAGAGCCCAAATCATGAAGATTGTGTCACTGTCCAAATATTTTTGGGCCTAACTGTATATATAAAACAATATGATACCATATAATACAAAAACAATAACAGTAGCAGCTGAGTTATTGCACTTCAGGATATAGCACATTTACGTAATTGCAGTGGCCCTATATACAAGTAGTGCAGTTGGGAATGTTCACATGCAAAAGTGCAGTTGAGGTGTGAACATTTGTGCAGTGTTCTATAAATGTAACAGCAAGTATTGTACTGGTAGTCCTGATAGTCTCACAGGTCCCAAGCAGTCCGTGTCAGTGTTTGGCAGTGTTCAGTTCTCGTATAGCTCTGGGGTAGAAGCTGTTCTTAAGTCTGTTTGTCCGTAATATGATAGACCTGAAGCGTCTACCAGAGGGCAGCAGGTCAAACAGACAATGTCCAGGGTGGGATGGGTCTTTCAGTATGTTGGCTGCTCTACTGAGGCAGCGAGAGCTGAATAAGTCCTCCAGAGAGGGCAGTGGGCAGCTGATGATCTTCTGGGCGGTGTTGATGAGCCTCTGAAGGGCTCTCCTGTCCGCTGCTGAGCAGCTGGCATACCATGCCGAGATGCAGTACACCAGCACACTCACGATGGAGCAGCGATAGAAGGACACCAGCAGCGTCTCCTGCAGGTTGTGTTTCCTGAGGATCCTCAGGAAGTAGAGTCATTGCTGTGCCTTCTTGACTACTGCAGTGGTGTTGGCAGTCCAGTCCAGGAAGTCCTTGATCCAGTGGCAGATGGTTTGGGAAAGTCCTAAGTCAGTAAGTTTAGTGACTAGTCTGCCCGGGATGACGGTGTTAAAGGCAGAGCTGAAGTTAATGAAAAGCATCCTCACATAGCTCCCCTTGTGTTCGAGGTGGGTCAGTGCAGTGTGAAGAGCAGTGGCGATGGCATCTTCTGTCGACCTATTTGCTCTGTAGGCAAACTGGTGTGGGTCGAAGGTGGGTGGGAGGGTGGTTTTGATGTGCTGCAGGACCAGCCACTCGAAGCACTTCATGATGACCGGTGTAAGTGCGACCGGGCGGTAGTCGTTGAGGCCGCTGATGACAGTCTTTTTCGGCAATGGAATGATTATGGCAGACTATCTTCTGTCAAAGACTATCACTAAGGGAAGACTCTTACTTTTGTATACAGTGTACAATGATGAGTTCTAAAACTATACCCAGTTACAAAACGCAAAGCACTGTAGTAAACTGCATCAAGGGACTTTAAAATAGTTGAGGCTGCATACATGTACACGTCAGCATAATCCAGGACTGACAAGAGAGTAGATTTTACAATCGTCTTTTTATTTTCAAGTGAAAAGCATGACCATATTCTATATAGAGCTCCAAGTCTGATCCTCACCTTCTTTGTGAGTTCAAGCACATGCGTCTTAAATGATAACTTTTCATCTAGTGAAATTCCCAAGCATTTGTAAACTCATCATCATCTTCATCCGCTTTGTCCGGGGTCGGGTCGCGGAGGTAGCAGTTCCAGCAGGGTATCCCAAACTTCCCTTCCAAACTAACACACTCAATTTGGGCCCCATTAAGGGAGCAAATGTTATATGCCTTATAATCTAAGTTTTTGGCCCTTGAGAAAAGCATATATTTTGCTTTTGACTCATTAAGGACTAATCTTGGATTTCTAAGGGTTTTCTGTACACAATTAAATGCCGTGGTCAGGTTTGACATCGCCTGTTCCATGGATGGAGCACAGGAAAAAAGAATGGTATCATCTGCATAGAAATGTACTTTTCAGTCTTTTACAGAGGCACATACATCATTAATATAAAGTGTAAATGATGTAGGACCCAATACCGAACCTTGAGGCACACCATTTATTATGGCTCCAACCTTTGATTTAAAACCTTTAGCATCTATGCACTGTGTTCTATCAAAGAGGTGGTCCTGAAACCATGTAAAGGCTGCATCATCAAATCCCAGCAAGGCTAATCGTGTTAGGCTCACAGCTGAGCAACAGAACTGAACCCCAAATGCTAAAACTGAAAAAGGAAACTGGTGAGTTTGGGTTCAATGTAAACAGTCCAATAGACACACAAGGCAGATGTCAACTGGGTCGGATGCTGGCAGGTTGGGCAGGAAAGGAGGTAATCCAGGAAGAGGGACCAAGGGAACCAAACCAGGGGTAAGGGAATCAGCGGAGCGGGTGAGGCAAGGGAGGCGGCTGAGCGTGGCTGGCAGGTAACAGGCTGGAGACAAAACAGGCGAGTACAGGCAAAATGTTCCACTGGAAAATGTCACTAGAACAACAGAAATGGCCGTTGCATGTTTACCACACGAGGTAGTCTGACAAACTGGCAATGAGAGGGAGTGATGACTGGGTTTTTATACTGAGTAAGGTGTGGAGTAGATTGGGATGAATAGGTTGCAGCTGTGGAGGAGTAGTGGTGGGAAGGAGGAAGTGGGTCAGCCACACCCAGCCAGGGAACACAAACACAGGGAGAAAACATGCAGATACAGATGGATCCTAACAAATCTATCCAGAAGTAATCTGTGATTAACTGTATCAAAATTTTTGTAATAATTTACAAATTAATAAACAAAGCAGCACATTGTTTCTTATCATCAAGAGCAGTAACTATATAATTTACTACAAGAGTAGCTGCTGTAACAGTAGTATGACCAGCTCTGAAACTTGACTGAAAAGGGCTTAAAATATTATTTGTGGACAAGAAAGAATAAAGCTGTTCATTTACAAGATGTTCTAACATCTTTGCTAGACATGGGAGTTTGGCGATAGGTCTGTAATTATTTCATTCACTTGCATCCCCCCTTTATGTTAAGGAGTAAGCAGAGCTGATTTCCATAGTTTAGGTGTAATACCATAGTTTAGGTATAATACCAGAAGTGATTTTGAAATTAACAATATGTGTCAGGGGCTCGGCTATGAAGGGGGCAGAAAGCTTTAGCAGATACGGGTCTAATTGATCTGCACCCATGGAGCTTCTCATACACTTGGAGTTGCATAGGGCTTGTAGAACTTCCAAACAATTAAATTGTCTAAATGAGAAGGAAACACCATTTCCATGGGAATTAAATGGGAATATCTATTTTTCTGCACCAGTGTAAACGGCATCTCCTGGTGCCATTTGTGCCCCAATAGCTCTACTGTATTCTTCAAAAAGTGAGCCTGATTTCATAAAATGATGGTTAAAAGCATCACAAATCTCCTTTTTATCCGTTACAGGACTGGGGTCTAGCATTATTTGCTGGGGAAGACAGAATGAAACACTGCCTTTAAGTGATTGAACCACTTTCCAGAATTTTGCTGAATTGTTTCCACATTCAGATTAATTGTTCAAATAATGTGTAGATTTTGCACTTTTCACCATGTGCGTACATGTATTTCTAAGATGTCTAAATGTTGGCCAGTTCACATCACAAGCAGTGTATCTAGCCAATGCCCAAGCTTTGTTTATCTGTAATATTTTCTCTCCTATTTCATGAGTAGGATTGCTTGTATTTTTTATCCTACATTTCTTAAAAAGGGCATGTTTGTTTGCTAACGAATAAAAAATATTAATTATTCCAGGGATAATTCAGCATCTGGATTTAGAGCTATGGATGACAGATCACTGTTATGCAAGTCACGCAAAAATGCCTGCTCAACAAATTTCTTAAAATATGTCGTAGAGAAGTTTGTTGGGAACAGGTCAAGAAGACCATGGTATAATATAGGTTGTGCAAGTAGTTGCTCTCCAGCTGAAGGCATTATAGTCTTTAGTTTACAATAACTGATGCATGCAAGCTGAGACTTACACAGCCAAAGCATTAATACTCTTGACATAACAGAAAAGTACTTATGGGTAAAGAAGAACATAAGACTCACACCTGCTCTTCTTTTACGTACTTTCACCCAGTGTAAACAGTGCATAATTAAGGGAATGTTGTTTTCTATATTCACAAAAAGAGGTACAGGAAGGCAAGAGAGTGTCAGCAGAGCAACATGAGCTATAATTCATGTAATTCATGTAAAACAACTCTGTTTTACATGAATTACATGAAATTATTATGATGTGCTATACATCAGCATGCGCTATAATTCCTCTGGGCAAGCAATTACACTACATCCCTCAGCATTTAGACACTCTCTTTGCAGGGTATTACTCACAGAACGTATCAACGACATGCAACTGAGAAATTAGTTCAATTGAAAAGTGTTTGGATAGTTGAGAAGGATTAGCAACGTTGTCCCTGTCACTCACATAGAGCAGATTTGTTACACTGGATCATATTTGAAACTATTCTCCTGTAATGGTAAATGCCAATATAAAACAGTCAAAGTTGATTTCAGACCCCTTTTAAAATTGAATCAATTTGTTAGAAATATAAAATATTTTAACCAGAATACAGTGGGACTAGGTTCTTTCACAGATAATTAGATATGCATCACTCATTGTTCTGCATGCTCAGTGTTCTGAGAGTATTTAAATGTGGCAATTATAATAAATCACATTAATTTGTTATTAATTCAATCTGTTAATGAAATGGTTTTAATCCAATCACTTGTATTTTCTCATCCCCTTTATTTGATCTTTTCTGCCTCCTTCTAATCTAGATCCCCTAAGGTGTCTGTGTTCCAGTGGTCCTTCTCCATGCTACAGGTTTCTACCCCATGATTTCTTGGAAGAAAGATGGAGATGACCACCACAAGGATGTGGATTTGGGAGAGACTCTCCCCAACCCTGATGGAACCTTCCAGGTCAGAAGCCCCCTGCAGGTTTCCCCTGAGCAACTCAAGATTCACAAGTTTGACTGTGTTGTGGACCACAAGAGCCTGGAGAAGGAGATGGTGACTCCATTGGTAAAGACAAGCAGACAGCGGTTAAATATTTCTAACAGTTAGGACAGGGTGTGACATAGATAAATAATAAAAGACCTAGCTGGTGTTGATCATGTTTTCAATTGTTCAACTTGTAAGGGACCCCATTCACCTAATGAGAAATAAATGCAGAAAGAAAGTTTTGAAGTGTGTTCGATTATGCCGCTTTTACAATGTTGTATTTTTTTAAAGCCTAGTATCAGATATTACCGTAAATTCACATGGACCCTTTTTTTGCCTAGATATTTGATCTAGTAACTGTGCAAGAAAACCGAGTCTTCTGGTTCTATACGCAGGTTGTAAGAATTGATACAGAATTAATCATAACACATGCATTGACAAAGGAAATATAACTTCTTTGTCAATGGACCCTCCGATGCAAACCGATACATAAGATGAGAGTCCTGTCCAAGGACTTTCACAGAACACTTATACCCAGGCAACATGTTCCTGGCCTATATAGTGTAAAAAGGTGATACTGATGAAGGATTGAGTGAAACTGTCATACATTCAGCCCTAAACAACTGACCAGACTTGGTGCCCCGGTATTCTTAGTGTATGATTAGGATGATTATGTCACAGCAATAACTAATGTGGATATCAATAAACAATAATTATGCAAATCATAATATAGAAATATATGATTATTTCAACATTACAGTCTGTATGTTCTTTCCTGATTGTAACAGAATCAAATGATTCCTCTACTGGCCTCATCATTGGAGTGGCTGTAGGTCTGCTGGTCCTGGTCTAAGTTGTCGGAATTATCCTCTGGAAAAAGAAGAGCAAAAAGGATGAGTTATGTTTTCCCAAATCATATAGCTTTGGTACTTTTTGTTATTGTTACTCAGTACTAGTAAGTATTGAACATTACAGCAAGTACACCAATTTATGGGCACTGCACATAATTCCTTTAGGTTTATTTGGGGTTCTGTAAATCTCCTCTGCTGCTCCTCGACTATGGGATTTTGATTGTCTATATGCCTACAAATAATATAGAAGGAAATGCAATAATATCTTGACTGATCTTCACAATTTGTATTGTATTCATTTTACAATTTATCCGTGTTTCAGAATGGATGGTTTTCTTTTTGACAGCATCTGATTATTAGACATTTATTTCACTCCAACTAACAACACAAAATCAGAAAAAGAGATTTTGTTTGAGTGTATCAGAGCTTTGTTTTATCCTCCATGTAGCTTCTGAAACTGGATCGGACAACTCCTCTAATACACATGCATAAAGCTTGGCTCATGCGCATTTACAAGTAAGTGTTTTTTAGAGTGAACTCTAAAATGTGTAAATCATTCTTCAGTGTCATTGTGTCAATTCGTGACAGTAGTTGTTTTTATAACCAATCTCCTTAAGAGACTGTATATAGTATATCAACGTCATACAAAAAGGTTGTTGTGTTGCCCTGTTTTACAAGGGTATAACTAAGAGGTGGCTCTTCAGCCAAATTACCTTTGTAACTCGCCAATATTATTGACTAGTAATTTAATATGCCTTATTACATTGTTTTTATTTATTTAGTGGTCTTTTGTTTCTTTCTTGTATGTTTCTGCTTGCCTTGTGTGAAGCGCATTGTATTGCCTTATGTATGAAATGTGTTATACAAAGAAATTTGATTTGGTTTGAATATGGGATACCCATAGCAACTGATGCACAAAAATGCTTTTGATTATTTACACCTGACATCAGCCCCATCAGCAGCACGGTGGCTCGGTGGGTAGCACTGTTGCCTCACAGCAAGAAGGTCCTGGGTTCAATCCCCACCTGACCCGAGGGCGTTTCTGTGTGGAGTTTGCATGTTCTCCCCGTGTTTGTGTGGGTTTCCTCCGGGTAATCCGGTTTCCTCCCGCGGTCCCGAAAAACATGCAGGTTAATTGGTGACTCTAAATTGCCCGTAGGTGTGAATGTGAGTGTGAGTTGTTGTCTGTCCCTATGTGTTGGCCCTGCGATAGACTGGTGACCTGTCCAGGGTGTACCCCGCCTCTCGCCCTGTGTCTGCTGGGATAGGCTCCAACCCCCCCCCGTGACCCTGTACAGGATAAGCGGTTAAGTTGATGGGATGGATGGATAAACCCCATCAAAATTATTTACTAAATATGGGAGTCTTAAAGCTTGGACCTCTAGTGTAGAATAATAGTCTTAGATTCCTTACTTGGTGTTCCAACCTTGTGACTTATTACAAAAGAAACCTCAAGGCAGTCATTTTAGAGAAAGCAGGGTGCACAAAGAAGAAAGTTATTTGAATTCACTTAAATGTGAAATGAATCTTTTCATAGCCCCCCATTTTACCAAAAGTTGCCAATATTAGTGGAGATCACTATGTCTCACCTCTGATTTTTTTTATTATGATACCTGTAATGGGAGACATCCCTATTGTATTTCCTTAGTTCATTTAGGTGTCTTGATATAACTTCAGTTGTGGTTTTTCTTTTTCAGGGCGGGTATAGATGGATTCATGAGAAAGTAAACAAGTATTTTTGGTCTCACGCATGTCTCACGAAGGTCTTCATGATTGGGTACTCTTGTATAAACTACTAATGATTCTACACATTAGAAACTAGCATGCTCACAATGTCACCTTGTTTATCCTTTTGATTTCCATAGATTTATTCCACGTGTCTTCTGCGAGTTTATTTTGGTGATGGTGGCTTTATACTGTGGCTTAAATTTCGCTACTTGGATGTTATTATACAGCTGCACTTACTTCTTGTCTTTCAGTTCATCATTGTACAGCTGTTTTACTTTCAACACAGGTGTAAAAACTGTTACACATGTTATTTGAATTTTATTTTGTAATAAATGATTGTTTGAGTGTTTTGTTATAGCAGGGTGATAATATGAAGCCCTTTTGGATAAATTCTGCTACAGAATAACATCATGGGTAGGGTTTATCCTTTTAAGTTTAATCTATTTTTTTGGTGTATAAGAAGAGTAACCACTTAACTCAATGACATAACCCCAATTTGTTTATGGAGCTATATTTTCATTCTAGGACAACTGCATTATAATATTTTTGTAGTTTGTTGGTTTATGATTTAAATCAGGTTTTAAGGGAGAATATAATGCTTCAGGTTTTAGACTTGGCACGAGTTAATTACCGTTTTTCTTTAATTGCTTTCAAATACGTAAATAATCACATTGAGCAACATAAAACTGAATTTGATTACTCATTTAAATAAAGTTTCAAAAAACATGAGTGTTCAGTTCTTTGAATTGCTAATAGTGAGGATATGCCTCAAATCCTAGTGTGTTATATAGATTATAGGTTTGTGACTCTCACCAGTACTTAGTCATCCTATTTGTCTTAATATTTATCAAATTATTTGACTTGTAATTAACTATTTCTTTGCTGCTAATATATTTATGTAATGCAGAGGATGTATGAAATGCCCTGGCAAGAACAAATTGCCCCATTGGTGTTCCTGTAACCTGTAAAATTATATCATCCTAGCAACTGATGACATCACACGTAGGTGATAGGCCATTCACTGTGGAGCTTTATACTTTTGTTCAACCTGGTCTGTCTGAAACCTGGTTTCATTTTCCAGCTGCATTATATAACATGATTAACCCACACATACTTGCAACTTTAAAATGTGCTTAATGCAAAATACCAACTAACTAGTTATAGAAACATATTTAACACAAATTATTTTGGAAAGCGGTATTGTAAGGATTTCTCAGATGCATGAACTGGACACATACAGCGTGCCTCAGTTGGTGAGTGATTTAGAGCAAATATTTCTTTAAAAAAAACGTAATGCAACTGGAACTTTAAACGTGTTGTTTTTTTATTTGTCATTAAAGAAATGTTGGGAAACTGCAAAACTAGGCAGTGTGGCTGTGTTAGCACTCAGAATTTGCATCATATTTAATATTATACTACTGTACTTTAAAACCCCAAAAACAACAATGAACATTAGTTTCCAAACTAAACTTTTATTGGAAAAAAAAACACATGGTTAGATGTAAGTATATCGCTTTCAGTTGCAGTGTGCGGTGTTTTGAGTGCACAGAGGGGATGCCTGATCCAGGATCAGAACATGCCCTTCCTGTAGCGGTGGATGAGCTCAGACACATCCTCCTTACACACCTTTATCCAGCCGTCTTCCTGCATGTGGTACACTGGACACGTACAGATGAAAAACACACAAACAACAAATTAACCGAGAATAAGATCCAACAAGAAATCTAGGTCTACTATTAAGACAACTGTTAAGTTATTTTAATAAATGTAGGCTACAGTCATTTTAAGCAATTAACTGTAATTGTGGCAGGCAAGATAAATAATTCACAAAATATTCTCCAGCCTGTCCTTTGCAATGGACACTCACAATTAACAACTCCACCAGAGTAGGCGTCTCTGTGCGTGGCATGAGCGATTCCCCGGCGACCCAGTTCATAGGCCTCCTCTACTGTCATATCCTCTCGATAACCACTGTCTATCACACCGTATGCATAATTGCTACCACAGCCGGTGGAGAACATGCATCCAGAGAGACGAGTGGCATTGTCATCCACATAGTACAGACCAGGGCCCTGGGAAAGTATATATGAGTCATACCATTTGCCGAATATAACTATTTACATTACAGTCAAGCTTATTGTATGTGTATGGAGACAAACATTATTTAATATTTTAAATATTTAAGGCTCACACCATGTGCAAATGCTTCTCCCGTCGTTCTTTGGTGGCTACATGCAAACACATTTGTAAGTGAACAGCACAACCTTTTCCGTGTCAGTGAAGTACCTGTTTGTCCCAGCCGCAGATCATGCTGCCCATGGAGAGGCCCATGCCCCTGTAGCCCACCATCATGTTGCACAGCAGCTTGGAGGCCGCAGCCACAGAAATCCGATAGTTGTTTCTCAGCTTGAACAGCCTATGAGGAAACAGCCAGGTAGAATGAACAAACAAACACATCTAGTAACAGAAAAAAAGATAAAAGTACCACATTCAACTGTGCATGTGCATACGCACTTAGAAATTCAGAGAAACACACATACCTACAAAGACACACTCACAGGTGCATAAAAACACTTACAAACAGCCCCTACTCACACTTAGGGATGAGATTAAACACTATGCATCCCCATACACCATATCAACTATACCGCTGGGTTTGTCCAGACAAGCACAGACAAACAGACCTGCACTCCTTTGCTAGCAGTCGCTCCCAGTACTGACAGTCTGCCGCGCTTCCCGACATGGTGCCCAGCAGGTATGGATTAATCTCAATCACTTTGTTGGCCTCCTTTGAAGCTACATTGAGACAAAATAACAATAATAGCATTGAAAATAATCTACACATTGTAAACTGATAATTCCCTGTATAACTGTGGGTAGGGTAGTTTATCCAGGTGTTCAATAATGATTCAAGTGATGAATAAAATAACAATACGATAAAGAGAGACAATTTTATTACGAAATTATGGTAAATAGTATATTTTAAGGTTGGTCAAAGTAAACATCGCCCCCTTTAGCAGGATGCTCTTGAGGGCTTTTCTAAAATGTCCATGGCAACAGCTGCTGAGGACTTTACCTGAATGCTTAACCCTATCATTTTAGGGAGGCAAGATGGACGGATCACCACATATCACATCATCAGGTTTCTCTAAGGTGTCATAGAATTAGAAATTTAATTGTTGTTATTACCTATGTAGCTGCCAGCTGAGGCTCTGGAGTCTACTGCCACAATAACTCCATGTTTGAATTTAAAGGCCAGTGTTGTGGTGCCATGGTTGAGGTCTATGGACACCCCATCATCATGATTGAAGGACTTGAGAAACTTTGAGGGCTGGAGTGAGAAGAGGAAGAAATATAATTGCTTGAGGGAACTCTAATTTTACAGGGGTCACAAACAGACAGGTCAGAGTTTATGAAGTGTGAGAGAATAGACAGTTGAACATCCTGTTCGTGTGTGTCTCTCTCTCTCTCTCTCTCTCTCTCTCTCTCTCTCTCTCTCTCTCTGTGTGCGTGTGTGTGGGTGTGTGTGTGTGTGTGTGTGTGTGTGTGTGTGTGTGTGTGTGTGTGTGTGTGTGAAAAAAGACCGAAAGGTGGTATTTGCAGTCAATTTGTGTGTTAGATTAAGATTTATGGAGACAGAAAAAAATACAAAGGCATAGGCCTACATAAAACCCAAAGACGCGTCAAACTAACTTGGCACGAAAACTAGGCAATATTATAGACGCTTTCACAAGTAAATCTATACTAATCACCGAGATTGTCTTTCATTTACAGAAAACTTTCAAAATGATACTCACGTCCACACCCAAAGGCACGGCAAACTCCTGAGTTTGGGAGCCAAAAGAAAAGTGATTTGTTCGGTCAATTAGATGCCTTTGTCCCGTTCCAAGTATCTGCCCGCGAAGTTTTAAATTACTATAGCCGCTTACATCGAAAAGAGCCATAATTTGAATTATTGTAACTTATCGAGTTTACGACTGAATAAATACGTGCAAATCTAACAAATTAAGTCGTAAGTGAACACGTTTACTTTGGAGGGATGCATCAAGTTTCAGGCTATTTCGTTGCACATAGAATACGAAAGTGAAAGCAGTTTTTTATTCCAAAGAAATTAGGTCTATTCAATTGTAACCTAATACTCTGTCAATTATAGTTTATTATTCAAATGAATAGCTAAATCACAAACCGCATTTTTTATTTAGATTAAAACACATCAGTCTGCTAGTTGTTCATTAGTTTCGATCAGAATACCTGCGGCGCATTTGGACCAATAGAATATCTCGGTTTTCTGTGTCATCAGTAGGCAAGAAGACCTGATGCTCTCAGGTGTCAAACACGGCGGATAAATAATAGTTTTACTCACATGTCAGTGTGATTAAAACATCAATTAAATGTCCTCTATGACACTTTACCTTGAATAAAGTGTATGAGCATATAGGGAAACCTGTGGCTTATCATGTGATAGGTTTCTAAAAATAAACTGCAGGGCCTGATAAAAAGAAGTGAAAACTTTATTACATTTAATCAAAACTAGATGTCTACATGGCACAATCGTGTCCTACAAAAAATAGTAACCATGTAAAAAGAAACAGAATTTTAGTGATGCAGTAGTGTAGTAGTGTTAGAGTGGTCTCAAGCTGTATCCATCCTCTTGACTTTCTCCTCCAGCACCTCCAACTCAATAGGGACTATTTTCTCTGTAAGAACAGCTGTTGTGCCAGGACGATACTTGTATTTCCTTAGCCTGGTAGAAAGAAATGGAAAGAAAACTGTTTTTTTTGTAACCATCACAGCATGCAAGCACACTCTTGCCCTGTTGGAACTCAGTTCTAGGAGTCAACAAATACCTGCCAGCATAGGGCCCAAGATCATTCCTTAATGAAAAATTGTTGGTTTCTCAGTAGTAGCAGTGTTGCCTCAGTGCAAGCAGCCCTAAATCAGCGCTATCTAGGTTCTGGAGTGTAATTAAGCTTCTAACTAAAACCTTCATGGTGGAGTGTTGCATAGCTTCTTTCACCTGGTGTCTTTATACTGTGATTCCTGGTAGGGTCTGATGTAGTCCACTCCTTGCTTGGTAATCACGCACACATCTATATTGTTTCCTGAACCCAGGTCGCTCATGATCCCTGAGTGGATGGCATCACGGACCAAATTTTTTGCCTCCTCCAGCTGAGGAAGCACAGTGAGTGTAGGGAGTTGGGAGAAAAAAAGCAGTTGTACAAAGGGGTTAAAACTATTTTCCTTGTGCCACAAGAATGGACATGCTAATTGTGTACGTTATTTTTGTGAATAAACGGTGTGCACAAATTACTGACCTCCATTTCAGGGTTGTACCTGTCCTCCAAGATTCCAAGAGCAGCCAAGTCACCGGATCCTATTTAAAATAAAAATCGGCAAAGACTCACTATTTTCACACTACATTCAGAGCATGCCGTTTTACTGACACAAGTAACAACACACGCTTGGTTACAACTTAGGTAGCAATAGTGACTTAACCCATGTAACATGGTCCGAATGGAATCATACAAGACTGAGTTGTACATACCCATAGCAAGGTAAGGCACCTTATCCATGCTTCCATAGGGACCCACTGTGTACAAGTGGTTCCCGGTGCAATCCACCCCTCCCAGAATGAGACTGGCTCCTATTTGGCCCCGGTACCTTAAAGACATAACAATAATTAACCATTTTAATAACAAAAAAAAAACTTTAAAAAACACTGAAAAAAAAGGAGTGTGTAATGTAACTCGGTAGATAACATGTTTCATTTTGTAAAACTTTTTGTACTGTCAATAATATTTTAGGATCCTGTCTTTTGATTTTACTCAAGTGCACACATACAAACACACAGCTACCTGAAAAGCATGTCCTGCAGAATGTTTACAGCCATGACAACGCGTGGGTTCCTGCCACTGTTCATGGAGAAGATGGTGAGGTTGGAGGACAGAAGGTCAGTGGTCTTCTCTGTGTCTGCTGCTGTTCCTGCACCACAGCAACTGGAAGGAGGGAGCGAGGGATACCCAGGTGAGAGGGAAATATTCGATTGAACTCATTAAGTAGGGGGTAATGTATAGACAACCATGATTTAAAAGAGCTAAAGACCCTCTGCATAGTATTGAAAGATTAATATACAATCAACAACATTACTCACTAAATATTGGGTGCAATGTAGTGGATCTTTGAGCACATCTTGTCAGCCACCACTTCACTGGAAGTAGCTCGTGTATCTGCTCCAAGCACCACCCCATTCTGGATGAATGGGATTTGATATAATTGTATTTTTTTATTTGATTGTGTTCAAAATCCTGATCAGCCATGAGGTCACAACAATTGAGTTTGATCCTCATTATATACAGTACTGTAGTATAATTACAACGTTCAATTACAACATCTTTCACCCAATCATTACCTTGAACACTATTCCTGCTATGGTGGTCCCTGTTTTGAGAGGTGTTGGTGCCTTTCCTCTCTCAAGCAGACCCTCTAGAACAACATTTCTGGAAGAGAAAAAAAAACCTGATTGGTTGCATGATTCTATCATGAATCTAATCTTTAATTTAAGAAATAATTGTATTTTTGTTTGTACAATTCTTTGGCAAGACTGTGCTTACTTTCACTTTTGATCTTAAACTGTTTGCTACTGAATTATTGGCTGTAGAGCTATTATTAGTATTTTTATTTGAAATATTTAAAAAAGCATACCTTGACGCGTTTTCGAAATTAAATCCAGATAAAGGTATTTCGAGCACATTTGAAAGCGCCATAACTGAGATATCGCTTTCGCAAAAGTCTTCCTGACAGTAATTCACTCGAGTTCGCCAGTACGAGACGGGCACTGACTGACTCGACGGAAAAATGGAGAGACAATGCATGGACTCAAAAGTGAAAGGAGTTAGCACTGGGGTAAGAAGTTGTTTACTTTATAAATGTATAAGATTATTCATAATGATGTATGACAAATCATATTTTAACTTTGTATATTTGTTTGGTAGGAATATGGACAATGTTGTTGTTCTGTGATTGTAATATTGAAAGATGAAGACGGCATGTGCAAAATCGTGTCGCTGTGTTTACCCAGAAGCAGCATAAGCACTATTCAGTTTGCTTTGTAATTCAAATCATATAGTTCTTGTTTTTATAATGAAATCGAATTGAGCTTCCAAATGGAGTAGTTACAGCATTTACTTTCGTTTTTGTCTCTGCCTCATTCAAACCAATTCACCTTTCCTATTGGTACCACAGAGAACAACACCAAAGCTACAGCATGATCAACAAATGTTATACGAATAGCAATACACAACAAAAAAAATCACTTTTTTCCTCTCCCACAGACTACTATCCTGGCAGTGACATTCAATGGAGGGGTCATTATTGGGTCAGACTCTAGGGCTTCTATTGGAGGGTGAGTTTAAGATAGTAGGTACAATATGTATTGCACAATCCCTAGGTAAGTATCTGATACAAACATACCTATATAATTATGTAAGTATGTGCACTATTAACTTCAAATGTGAAAAGAATAATGCTTTATGTGTTGAATGTACCTACCACAGGTCCTATGTCTCATCAAAAATGATCAACAAATTGATCCAGGTGCATGACCGAATCTTCTGCTGTATTGCTGGCTCACTGGCAGATGCTCAGGCCATGACCAAGGCTGCCAAGTACCACCTGTCTTTTCACAGGTTGACAAACTAGGCCTCGTAAATAAATAAGGCAAACTACTCATTACCATTCTCATGCCACAGAAACACATGGCTAGTGTGTTCACCGTGTGTTTTTGCTGCAGTATCCAGATGGAGTCTCCTCCACTGGTGAAGGCGGCTGCATCCGTGCTGAAAGAACTGTGCTACAGCAACAAGGAGGACCTGCAGGCTGGCTTTATCACTGCAGGCTGGGACAGGAAGAAAGGACCTCAGGTGAACTGATTAGTTTAGAAGTGTTTACTGGCATAATTATTAGCTAATAATTAGGATCCATACACACACCATACTTATAACTTCAATATAGCTTGTTTTTCCACGCACCTTTGAATACAATTTAACACATTTCATTGGATTTGATAAAACAGGCTATTAATTGGATGTGCAAATTAATATGTTGATTTTATCCTTTTCTTGCAACATTGATAGCTTGCTCTCATAATGCACAGTTAAAACACGTTCTATAGAAAATATCCCAATTTGAGACATAAATAAATGGCATGTCATATTACACAAGGGGACCTTAAATGAAAAAATATATTTGTGCTGTAATTCAATGTTTACATCTCTCACTCTGTGTTGTACCTTCCTCAGGTATATGTGGTGTCCTTGGGTGGTATGTTACTCAGACAGCCTTTCACCATTGGGGGCTCCGGGAGCACCTACATCTATGGTTATGTGGATGCCAAATACAAGCCTGACATGAGTAGGGAGGAGTGCCTACAGTTTGCCACAAATGGTACATGTGTGTTTTTGCTCATAGCCTCTGTTTTTATTGCTAAGATCTAAGTTGTGTCTTGAGTATTATAGGCCTATGTCAAATATCCCCAAATGTATTCACTACACATTAATGCGTTCATGTTTGTAACAGTTTACTCCTCCTTCCTACCCTTTCCCATTCTCTCTCTCTTCTTATCTTCATGCTGGACTCAGCTCTTGCTCTAGCAATGGGCAGGGACAACGTAAGTGGGGGCGTGGCCCACCTGGTAGTGATCACAGAAAAGGGGGTGGAACATGTGGTCATACCTGGCAACAAACTGCCTAAGTTCCATGATGAGTGACACTACAACCATCCAAAGTTTTATTAATGTTATTATACACAGACAAACCCAGTGCTATTAGTGGCCCAAGAAAGCATTCCAGTTTGCTATTTAATATGTCCCAATGCTCTGTTCTTCGTATATAAAAATATATATTTTAACAATCCTTTTTATTTGACTCTTTGTAAGGGGTCCAAAAGATCACTAATAGGATGGGTAATATTATGGAAATGTGCATTATAGCCTATATGATCTGTTCCAGTAGTTGAAACAATTGGCTTTAATCACATTTACACGGATATTTTACGAGGATGGCACGATTATCCATTTCCTTAGATCTGTTGTGCATTTACACTGGTGGACCCAATAGCCTTGGTGTGATCTGTAATAACCTTTTGTACTTTTGACGCCAACAATAAAAATTTTTAAACATTTTGTCACTAGGCGTTTGTCATCTGTCTGTCTGTAATTTAATACTTTGACATTATGACAAAAACTTGATAAACTATAATCCTGACTGTGGGCCCTTTGCATTCTGAATCTAAGGTTATTAATTCAGTAATGCAAATACAAATAGTATGGGGCTTTATTCGTGCAAAAGCACTACTGCGCTCCTTTCATGGAACTACAAATACACTTTCGATTTCGACTTCATCCAGACAAAATGGAGTAACCTTACGCGAGTCTTAAATGTTTAACAAAATATATACTAAATGCGACAACATTTTCGAAAGCTTTTCTCTCACAACAGAAACTTTGTAATCCAATAGCAGATCAACTTTGGCGTTGTTTGGTATTACACACAATTCGTTCATGTGTGCGTAGTTTGCGTTGTCCTCGCTCTCTGTTTGTGCAAACTGTGGTTTGAGTTACTCTGAATGTGCATAACTTTGGAGATACTGTAACAATTTTATTCAGTAAATACACTATGTTAGAAGAATCGCTTGAGCCAGGATGGTTATCGGAAGAAGTAAAAACAGGGGTAAGTTATTCAGATAAATGTGTTATTTTTTTTGGTCATGTTCTAACCTACCGAAATATCCAGAATACTCCGATAGCAATTCATAAAATGCAAGATAGGCTGCTAGGTATTTTCATTCAAAAAATGTTTACCTGTTAGAGGATAAGTTGCTATCATCTTCTCTTATTTTAGACCACCATCATTGCCATAGAGTTTGACGGGGGAGTTGTCCTGGGATCTGATTCCAGAGTGTCTGCTGGGTAAGTGACTGTCCATGGTTTGTATGGAGATCAGTGAACGTAAGCTCCCCATTCAGTTCCTACTTTATCAAATGTATTTACTTATCCAATATGCTCGGTCATATAAGGCAATTCAACCACCACAGTTTTTCCTTTTATAAAAAGAAACGTTTTTGCAATACATTGTAAACACTTCTCTCCTCATCTGTTTTTTCACCATTTAAGCCACTGTCTGCTTTCCATCTCACTTGTTTCCATCCAGAGAGTCAGTGGTAAACAGAGTGATGAACAAGCTCTCTCCCCTCCATGACAAGATCTACTGTGCTCTGTCAGGCTCGGCAGCCGATGCCCAGACCATTGCTGAGATGGTCAACTACCAACTGGATGTACACAGGTATAGTTTCCGTGTGTCTTTAACTTCATATCATTATCATCAAATAACTGACCTGTGTAGGTTTACAGAGAGTATGAGTGTTTCTAAACATATAGGGCCTATCAATTCTGTGCTTGACTTAATCCTTCAGTATCGAGATAGGTGAGAACCCACAGGTTCGCTCTGCAGCAACTCTGGTGAAGAACATCTCATACAAGTACAAGGAGGAACTGTCAGCACACCTTATTGTGGCAGGATGGGACAGGAGAGGAAAGGGCCAGGTCAGTTGAATTCAGAAGTGACAGGATGTTTGTGATCATCTTTGGCTGCCATTGCATATTTTCTCTTATTTTGTCTATAAGATGTATTTGCCTCTTGATAAAGATGAACTATTACTCTGGTCGACATGAAAAAATGTAGGCCTACTTGTGATTGATATTTGACTTTTGATTCTTGCAGGTGTTTGTTACCCTCAACGGCCTGTTGTCAAGGCAACCGTTTGCAGTAGGGGGTTCTGGCAGCTCTTACATCTATGGTTTTGTTGATGCAGAGTATCACAAGAACATGAATAAAGAGCAGTGTCAGCAGTTTGTTGTCAACTGTAAGTCGACATTAATTTGGCAGTTCTTACTATGAAAAGTAAATGTATAATATCTCTCTTATACAAGGTGTGTATTGTTAAGCACAATGGATGCGTTGTTCTGTGGTCAAGTGAACAGTGTTGCGCTAGATTCGTTTATATATAGCTACAAGGAAGTCGTTATAAACCATTTTTTATGGATTTATGAACTTTAACTTTTCCACTTTCCTTGTTCTTGATCAGTGACTTTGTACACTTTCTCTTAGCTCTGTCATTGGCGATGAGTCGCGATGGTTCCAGTGGAGGTGTGGCTTACCTGGTCACAATTGATGAGCATGGTACAGATGAAAAATGTATTCTGGGGAACGACTTGCCCACTTTTTATGACCAGTGAACACTTCCATAGGCCTACAACATTTTCTTGCACACACTCAGAACTAGATTTTATGGAAATGTCCATTTCTATCCTATAATGCTTATTTCTACTGAACATTTCAAAGGCAAACTAAATCTTTGCATCATTAATGAGTTAAACATGTAGAAGATACTTTCTAGAATCATTTATGTGAAAGTGCCTCGAATATTACTTTAGCAGACTTGAACTTCTCTGAAAAATAAATCATTTTCACAAAACGTTTTGGCGTGTTTTTGTAAACAGAATATCTAAATTCACCATCATATGTTAATAAATGGTTTACAAACAAAACGGTGACTAGCCTATCATAAAGATCATAGTAAAATACGATAACGTCGTTCATATTTTTGACTTGTAGAACTGGCACTATACAACCACTGGGTAGTATGCAATAAGAGAAAGTGAAACTGAAAGCTGTGTAGCTGAGAACGGCACACTTTTGGGGGAGCTTGACATGTACAGAGTTATTCTCATTTGGTGAAGAAAAATGATTCGTAAAATTGTTTTGTTTGTTTTGGCTGTGTGCATCGACTTAACATTATTTTGCTCGTTAAGCGTCGGACTGAAAAGTAACGATGCATTCAGAAACTTTTTGTGCTTTTGGGGTATTGCTATCTTAAGATGCGTTGTACTATTTGGTATATCGGTACTTGCTTTGGGTCCAATAAATCCTGTGCTCAAGCGCTGTATAACAGGGCACAGCCTCATAGCGCCAGTGTATGAAACCGGGCGTCAACTGCTGTACGGGGACTGCAACGAAGGAGAAGCTGGGCCGTTGGTGAGTCTAAGTTCGTGGGCACTTTGCGCCTCTTCTGTGGCGGCAGCTGCCTTGTTTTGGGAGGCAACAATTCCCGACAGTGATGGAGGGAGCAACGGCAAAGAGAGGAAACACAGAGCAAGAGTGTTGTTCATGAGAGTTCTCCACTTCTATAAACCTGACTACCCTCTGCTATTTGGGGCATTTGTGTTCCTGTCACTGGCTGTTCTATGTGAGTTATATGCAATTGTATGTATCTGTAAGCCAATAGTTTATGATGGTGAATAGATTGTGGATGAAACATTAACATTTTGATGTTTGGTTTGTTTCAGGTGAAATGTTCATCCCATTCTACACTGGAAAAGTGATAGACATACTAGGCTCCCAGTATCAGTGGAATGATTTTTTCTCTGCCATCCTCTTTATGGGGCTCTACTCACTGGGGAGGTAAAGACAGAACACTGTAGCATGTAGCCTACTGTTATGTTAAAATGGACGTATCTTAAGCTTGTATTCCTTTTGTGTGTGCAGCTCGTTCAGTGCTGGCTGTCGAGGGGGACTTTTTATGTGTGCTATCAGCAGCTTCACCTGCAGGGTGAAGGTAAAGTTGTTTGGGGCACTGGTGAAACAAGAAATTGCCTTTTTCGAGGTAACCAAGACAGGTAAGTCTAAATAGCTCTCAACAAATTCAAATTGTCATCATTCATAACCCAGCCAATTCACAAGAAAGAACAGTCCCATCTTATTTGACATCATTGACATTTGTGTAACATAAGTATATTTAATCGCATTTAAGTTAAGGACTGACAAGAAGACATTCTTATCATTATCTGTTAACCAAAAAGGTGACATAACATCCAGACTGTCCAAAGACACCACTTTGATGGGCCGAGCGGTTGCTCTGAACGTCAACGTACTACTCAGGACCTTCATCAAGACCATGGGCATGCTGTCGCTGATGTTGAGCCTCTCCTGGAAGCTCACACTTCTCATGTTGATGGAGACACCCCTCACAGGCCTGATGCAGAACTTATATGACACCCACTACCAGGTAAGGAAGGCTGTGTAGTTTCAGAGTCAAGACTTAAAAAAGTTAGCAATTGTGTATATTCATTAAATGCATTGTTCCTTTGTCCCTTATTGGTAAGTGAGATTATGTCCTGTTAAATAGTCAGTGGAAGGAACATCATACAGAAAGATGAGTAAACATCAGGGTTCATCACAAACAATAAATGTGCTTGTTAAAACGTTACAGTTATTATCGATGGGTTTCTTCTCAGAGACTTTCCAAAGAGGTGCAGGACTCCATGGCTCGAGCCAACGAGGCTGCTGGGGAGGCTGTGTCCAGTATACGGGTGGTAAGGAGCTTCCACACGGAGCAAGGCGAAGCCCGTCGCTATGACGACCGGCTGACTGACACCCACAACCTGAAAAAACGGAGAGACACCGTCAGAGCAGTTTATCTGCTTGTACGAAGGGTACGAATTATGTTTTTTCTTTTTTCGTGTTTGGACAGAAGGAAGTTGTAATTTTTAACTGACATTGTCTGTGTGCATAGCTGACAGAGCTGGGAATGCAGGTGGCCATGTTGTATTATGGCAGGCTTTTCATCAAGAGGGGAATGATGACTACTGGGAACTTGGTCTCCTTCATCCTCTACCAGTCGGATCTGGCCAGCAGCATACGGGTATGACTAAAAACGTATTAAATGAAGATGAGTTTTTGAAATATCAGTTTGTGTGGTAATGTTTATTAGCAGGGGTTTCACTTACTGTTGTCATAATTGATAATAGTATAACTTGAGCACTCAATGACTTTCCACCCTCAGACTTTGATTTATATCTTTGGAGACATGCTGAACTCTGTGGGGGCGGCTGGGAAGGTGTTTGAATACCTGGATAGAGAGCCACAGGTCAGCACTAAAGGAACCCTCTGCCCAGAAGATCTGATTGGACACGTCCAGTTCCAGAACCTCACCTTCTCCTACCCAGGTTTCCCAGACCACAAAGTCCTTCAGGTAATGTTAATTTCTATAAAATACTACTGATGCCGACATGCCGCATTTTGATGACTTAGTGCTTAATGCTTGTGCAGCAAATGTTATCATGACTTAATGGGTTGGTTGTTATTTCAGGATGTCACTGTGGAGCTGAAACCAGGCCACGTGACAGCCCTCGTGGGCCCATCAGGAGGCGGAAAGAGCACCTGTGTCAGTCTCCTGGAGAGGTTCTACCAGCCCCAGAGCGGAGAGATCCTACTGGATGGAAAGCCTCTACACTCTTATGAGCACCACTTTCTTCACCAGAAGGTTAAAAAAAAGCTTCCTTACAACCTAATTTGTTCATGTATTCAGGAAATTTAAACGTTTTTGAATTACATAAAATCTTGGTGTGTGTGGTTATAGTTTTTTAATGACCGATGTTACCTCTAAACGTAAATGTTTCCAGTTTTGAAAGATAAAAAATGCTGAATGTGTGTCTCCTCAACAGGTGGCCATGGTTGGCCAGGAGCCTGTGCTGTTCTCTGGCTCAATCAGAGAAAACATTGCCTATGGCCTGACTGACTGCTCATTGGAGGACATCCAGGAAGCGGCATGCAGTGCCAACGCCCATGGTTTTATTAGCCATTTGGAGAAAGCCTACGATACAGGTATGATAGAGTTTAAACGTGATGAATTAAAAAAAAAATAGCTAAATGTACAAAATTTCTTTTACATGAAGAACCAAAAGAAGAACTCACAATCAAGTCTAATTGCGATTAGATTAGATTTCCAAAGGAAATTTGTCTTGGGCACATATAGTACAGTATGCTGTTAAAATTCAAATAACATAGCACATGCATAGGGTGCATGCACAAGCTGTCACCAACACACAGCTTATGCACAATACATACAGTACATGCACAGACTGCCATCAACCTACCAATTGCCCATTGTACAACACACCTGTAATCGTCATAATGGTATGCATAATATGTGCAGGAAGTGAAAAGTAGCCTAATCAACATAAAGTTATCATACAGTGTACGTGTGTACCGTTTAAATTTAAAGCAACGTTATCAGGCTTAGCAACAGTTGGCTGAATTGCCAATTAGGGCTTTGATGGACAGAGGGACAAAAGAGTTCTCAAAGAAGTTGAGCCTGCACTGGGGGACTCTGAAGCTTCTACCTGAGGGAAGAAGTTGGTACTCAAGAGTTGAGGACATGGGTGTGGTCTGAAATAATGTTTTGGGCCTGTATGATGATTGTGTCATCAAAGACAGCCTGGAGTGTGGTATACTGTCTGACTCCCATGAGTTTCATGGCTCTCTGTGTCAGCTTGGTAATCTGGGCTGTCAGCTGTACACTGAGATTGTCCAACCAGGCTGGATGCTCTCAACCACAGAATGGTAGTAGACGAGCAACGCTTTCTTGCAGTGGAGGTGTTAGATGCGCCTTCCCAGAAAAGCTCTTACTGTGGTGCTAAACCTAAATACATATATTTCAAAGATGTATGGTAGCACTCACCAACTTTGAGGAAAAGGACAGGGACAGTGCCTCAGCTTCACCAATTTATATTGGCCATCAAATGCCTTGGCCATTAAACAAAGCATGCTAACGTTTCCGCGTAGTCACAACACTTTCTGGTTGACACCATGTGAAAGTGTATAATATTATGTGTGTATTATACTGTATATCAAAACGTTTATGAAAGTGTAGTTGATCTGTCCTCCAGATGTTGGGGAGGGAGGTGGTCAGCTGTCTGGTGGTGAAAAGCAGCGCATTGCTATTGCCAGAGCTTTGGTCAGAAAACCACAGGTCCTTATCCTGGATGAGGTCACCAGCGCCCTGGACACAGAGAGTGAAAACATGGTATACACAAGACGTTTCATTACTCTTGAGTTTTTGTTAATGGTATTTTCGGGGAATGTTTCATTGAGATCTAGAATAACATACCTATTAATGAGTGTTGTACATTCAAAAGGGTTTTGGAAAAGACGTATCTCTTAGAAATTTATTGAATCATTTTTTTAATATTAGTAATAAGCTTTCAGTATATTGTGACCTTACAATTACATGTCACCGAGATTGACCCTTCTCTATCTGCATCTCAGATCCAGCAGGCCCTGGGCTTTTCCTCCCAGACACTTCTGGTAATTGCCCATAGATTGAAGACCATTGAAACGGCAAACCAGATCATTGTTCTTGGTGAAGGCATGGTTCAGGAACAAGGTACACATCAGGAGCTCATGGATATGAAGGGAACTTACTATAAAATGATATAACGGCTCTTCACGGAGGGTGACATTTCATTGTGAGCACAACCAGCAGTGAATCTTTTTCTTGTCTTGTCTGGTCTTTTCAAAATATTAAAGGGTATTTATGTTCATGTCCACTGACCAAATCATTCAGTACATTTACCTTGTAGATCTCGCAAAACACATAATATTACACGTGTATAAACAGACAAACAAACACATAATGTAAATATGTAAAAAGTGTTAATTTTGTTTTCCTTCAGAGACAGAGGATCAATGTATATTTTGAACAGATTAATTAAAAGTGTTAAATGTTCATGTTGTCTAACTAGTTGAAATAAAGCATTTATATTGTAATTTGGCCCCTGCAGTGCTATTTTTATTTCTTCAAATGTATTATTTTTATGTAATTATTTTACTTAATCTAGCTAGTACTTAAGAAGAGCATTATTTAACACGGTCTTTACATAATCCCATTTTACCAATAAACCTTTTGACCTGTAATATTTATTTATATTTTTCGAGAAAATAATTATGAATCAATGTATGATGTTTGGTAAAAACTTTTAAAATGTATTAAAACCATAGTAAAGGTAGTGCCTACAGAAATACTAACTAAAAACTAAACTAGTTTTAATATACTTATTTGAAGAGCTTGATAGTTATAGTTTATACTCATATATTTTTAATAATCAAGCAGCAATTTCATAAATTTTAATTTAAGTGCACAAGTCGATCTTTGATTATGCCAGTATGCCAGAGGTCCTTGATGATCGCCTGGTTTTATCATTGTGTCTTCCGGTCCTGATCACATTTTATTGTAAGAGACGGGTTTGGTCTTGTTATCTTGGAAAGTCCCAGACACCCAAACCTCAGCTTTATCCAGGCAGTTTTTGGAACTGTGCCTGGGTACAACATGGCAAATACATGGCAAACAGCAAAACCACAGTCGGCAGCTTCTGAAAACATCCCCACCCCTTACTGACAACACCAAGCTTCAGCTAAGTTGCATGCTTGACGCCATTTTACGTACCTGTGAAAAGATCTACAAAATGGCGGCTCACTGCTAGATAGTGGGGGAATTGGAGCAGTAATTGCAAACACTCATGTAGAAATGCCTGTAACGTGCATTATGATGAACACCAGGTCAGTGTGAGGTAAAGGTTTTTGGAAATAAGTGTTGTCTTCCACCTCCAACACCAGGTGAGCAAACATGTTTTGAGGGATGTTGGCTCTTTAGGCTGGACAGGGAATATACAAATAATTTAATTAAATAAAATCAGCCATTACTAAATGTTCCAATCAAAGTTTCCTCCTTTTTCCCATAACTTTTGATACATTTTTTATACTTAGAAACCACAGCCCAAGCACTCATTACTGAAACAGAAGATGAGGAAATGTGAGGTAAAGACGGAAAGGGAGGAAGAGAAGCACCAAGGGGAAACACAGATGCCAGTCAGCAGCCAACAAATATTGTCTACACATATACCAGAAGACCAAAGTTCAATCATAAAATTATGGTGAAAGTCTTCTCATTGAAAGGGATGCAAAAGGTATATTGGGAATTTTGTTTAATGGGAAGAATTCTATGCCAGCACGGCATTAATGCATCTGAAACCCTCCCTGTGTCACTTATTGATGCATGTGTGCAAGGTTACACCTATTGAATAACTAAACACACCATACTGTCGCTCCAAATGGCAGAAACAAAGAGGGCACGCCACACTGGAAAGTACCGGCACGCTTTTGTTTCACTTTTGTATTCAAAGAAGGCCAACAAAGTTCAGCTCGGTCTATGACTCAGCGTGATTACAGTGCCGGTACCACAACAACAGCAAGAGAAATACGGTCAGGCAAATATTAAATTAGTCACACTGTGATTACGCTTGTGTGCTTTACTATACATTTATTCAAGAATTATTGTATGTAAGAAATAATATTATAAATCTATGAGGCATGTGAAAGTATGTGCTAAACAATCATACAAACACACAAAATAAATCAATAGATTATCCATTAGTAAACTGAAACTATGTATGTTGAAGCAATACCAGATTACATAATACTGAGTGGTCACACTCCAAGTTGATACAGTAGAACGAATGTACTTTATTGGCAGCTTCCATAAACCAAACCAAACCGGCTTGACCAGAAAAAAAACAACCAAATGAGGCAGACCTTCGGATCTGTTTTCATGTTTGGCTGTGGGTCAGCTCAGGACAGCCCAGAGCTACTGTACATTTTAGGCTTGCATCCCCCTGCTGGTAGACAACAGCAGTCAACATAAAGGCTTTTTAGAACCAATGACTGGAACCATACCAAAAGAACAAAATATATGAACGTTGAATAAAACTTTAAAAAGATTTTACTTCATTTTGACCATATAACAAATGATGCATGAGTTTACTTTATAGTTTGGCAATCTACACAGTTGAATGTGAACCAATGCCAAAAATTATACAGCACGTATACATGATCAGACTTTTGCAGAAAAATGCCTCAAAGATGTACTTTAGGTCAGTGCTCTAGTCCTCTGATGAACCGTAACATCAGGTAAGCAGACAGTGTATTTGTGGGTATAGCCAGTTTGTGCAGGGGACAGGGCCTATTTTAATAAATAAATTTAAAAAATATTTTTAAAAAAAAGAATAAATAAAAGAATAATAAAAAATACGTATATTTTCTACAATCTCCCATCCTTTTTTTTTGCTCCTTGCTTATTTATTTACTGTAATTTTGTCATCCCTTTCCCATAGCATATAGGAAGAATTAGGTGTTTACCAAGAATGGCCTACACTAAAACAGAGGGAGGGAGAGAGGAGGAGAGAGAGCAAGGGGGGGAGGGGGGTGCACGCCACCAGGAAACACCTTCCAGTAAGCAGCCATCTCAACTGGTCAAAATGCCAGAACTTCTGTGATCACAAAATGGCCGCGAATGCGGCAAAAGAGAAGTCAAATTCTCAAACAGGGATTAGGGTTAATTAAATCAGATGCTGGCTGTTGTCCGTATTACATTCATCTATCTTAAACACTAAAATCCCATGTCTGAAAGCAACATGCTCATGTTTTTACAAAATGGTGTGTCACTGTTTGCGTGTCCATTGTCCGTATGCGTGTGCATGTGCCAGTTGATGTATAACCAGAACAACACCATGCCATAGCTACAGATGGCAGAAACAAGGAGGGCATGTCAACCAGGAAAGTCCCTGCTCTCTTTTCTTTCACTTTTGTATTCAATAAAGCCCAACATAGTTTAGTTACAGCTTCTGAGTCAACCAAGCCAAAGCCAAGCCCAAGGTCTGGTGATCACAGTGGCAGAATCACAAACAAAAATACTTACAATACTTACACTTTCAAGTCAGATCAATCTAAAGTATTCTTTGATATTAGAACATGATACAACATTACAGGTATGTGATGATATAAGCCTGTTTTTAAATCAATATAAAAACATCTAACAGAGAAACTTTTTGTAGTTAATACAAAATTAACTTTCTTGCATATGCAGAGTTGTAGGCCTATGTGAGATCAAACACTATTGGGAGGTCAAATAGTTGATAACCAATATAGCTCAAATTAACACTTTGGTAGCCTGGTTAATGGACCAAAACTATTTAAAAAAAGAGAAAACAAACCAAACATAACGAGGCAAGTGATATAATCTGCCATTCTGTTTGGCTGGGGGTCAACTCAGGTCAGATAAAAGGTTGTTTTCTTTGGACAGCCCTGCTGGTTGACATACATGGTATCATATATAATTCTTTGATCTTAAAGCCTTTAATATATTATTACATTTTAAACTACAATAATCAAATACTCTTGCAAAAAAAACATCTAAACAAATAAAACTAATGCCACACAAATATAGCAGGCTAGGCCTTAATAAGTTGAAGATTGCTCACTTGCACTATAGGAGCTTTAGTTTACTTATAGTAGCCTGTCCCACAGCAGAGAATACAATTCTAAGCGTTCCACACCTCTTCTGAATCATTGAGGCAAAGCCCCAACTGTACTCTGGGAATCCCCTAACTTTCCCCGGGGACCTGGTACATTGCACTACAATTGTTGTCCCTGTATCTCGGCAGTCTTTCTGATCAGCCTTGGACAGTTGATATTTGGTAAGAGTAGCAAGCTTTTTGCTGACTGGGAAGTCCCTCGTGTTTGTTGATAATCAGGGAAATTGTAAAGGGAGGTGCGCCTCAAGCGGTTTTATTAGACATATTAACAAGAAACCATGGGATTTCATGAATATAGAAACTGAAAGGGATCAGGCAGTTTAGGCTAAACAGACCAGCTCTCTCAAATGACACACAAAATAAGTATTGGTTGCCATCTAGTGGATAGGTCAATGCTACTGTAGATATCCTAACAACCAACCTACAGCAGGGTAGGCAATACTCTTAAGCATTAACTTACATAAATACTTACATTACATTTTTTGTCATAGGCTATAGCCCATCCCTAAACCTAGTTAATTAGAAACTCAAAAGACACCACCAGGAACAAAATAAATATGAAGCCTTGATGCGCAACCAACAGTGTCCTGTGAATTTGTCAAAAAAAGCATAGTACTGCTTTGACCTGTTGCTTTGCCTGATTGTTAAGCGTGTAGGGGATGCAAAATAAATAACAGTGGTATACCTAGTGAGAGACACGGTGGCTTGTCAGTTTCTAATAGGAAACCACAGATTGGAAGCTGAAGGGAAGGAGTAGAAATCTAGTAGCATGTAGAATAAATTTACTATTTACCAGCAGATATAAATGATCACATCATGGCCTTTAGACAGGCAGCTATTGTGAAGTAAACTTAAGAATTACATTATTCAGATAGGCAAAGGAGATATAGTAAAAAAAGATAGCTATAGCACAATTCGGCTTCGGAGAGATTATAACGCTTTGACTTGAATTGTGGTCTATTATGGTTCAATGGCAAGAAATTAAGCTCAAACTGTTTAATGGCTTTAGCTTCCGTAATGACTCGGTGTCCTGCAATAGAGGTGGCAGTATATGGCAGACCAACATTGTCATGTTTTATAATTTTAGCATTTTTATCATCTTTGTCTTTGTGCTGTCTGTAAAATATGTGTTTTAAAAGGGGTACTAATTTTATTTGCTAAACAAATGTACCTACCGTTACAAATAAAGTAAAGCTGAACCTGAACCTGATATCCAAGCTGCTCATTTGCTTGTTTTTTTGCACTTAACTATTTGCAGCAGACAGGGAAAAGTTGTGGAAAGAAGGCAAGGTTACACAATGGGATGGCATCCCATGCATTCACACCTGTGCCTGCTAATGTGTAATGATTCTTGTTCACCATCATCTTAACTTCTCACCGAGTAGGCTCTCTGTCTTTCCAACCCTGTCTCCTTAGTTTCTTCACATAATAATGTCTAATGGAAACTAACGGAATCAAAGTATTACCTCAACCTGCAGTTCTCTGGAGGCAATACAGAGACAGCCTACTAGGGCTTTACATTGGAGCTTCTGCTTTATGTAGCCTACTTATCAGAGTGAAAATCATACACATTGTATTACATACTATTTTAATAAGTTAAGTTAAGATTGAATGTATTATCACATCGGGCTGATTGTCTGAAAAGCTTTTAAGAGTTTGACATATTTTGCTGGTTGAGAAGTCCCTAGTTCAGTGTATTGAAAAATCATGGAAAATGAGGACAGCGCCTCAAGAGGCATAAAAACCTGCAACCACGTGATTTCATGGAAATAAAATCTGAAAGGGATCAGGCAGCTCTGGGTAGCGTTTAGCAGCACTCTAAACGACACATTTAAATGGTTTTTAGTTGCCATCTAGTGGATGCGATAATGAAAAGCTTTTGAATAAAGAACAGAAGCAGGAATTGGTATGATCATTTATAATTAGTTAGTTAGTTAGTAAGTTAGTTAGTTAGTTAGTTAGTTAGTTAAAATCATGTCACAATAAAATCACATCATGCTAACCATAATTTGACTGGGCAAAGAATTCTTAAATATAGAGGTCAACATATTATACTTCAAAGCTGAACATTTGATTTGATTCAATGAATTTATAGACAGTGAAACACACCTTTTTCCCCGCTATACATCTCAACCCTAAACCACATTGAGTTGTGACTCAATTGAATTGAGCAGAAAATGTAATACCTCCAATAACACCTGACTGCTCCATTATGAACTGAACTTGCTACAAGAGCATTATATGCTTGCAATTGAATAACCTGTTGCAAAGCTTGGTTGGTTGGTGTATAAACGTTGGACAGAAAATAACAGTGGTATTCTTTTTAAGAAAAACATTGGCTTGCGGGACCACATAGGAAGCCACGTAAGTATATCTAAAGGGAAGGTGGCAGCATCTCCATACTGAGCCCCACGCAGAGCACCAGGTTATCACATCAAAAGAGACAACAATACCGTAGTGACAAGTCTACTTTTTAAAATCTCATCCTGTAGAGCACAGTAAATGTTTATCAACAGATATATTTCAAGACCATGTATGGATGAACGGAAAATTTAGTTTAGACCTGCAGTGAGATGTAACAATTGTTTACAGTTTAGAGATCAGATTACTATTTAATTCATGAGGTATGGAAGCCCATAAGGGACTTTATTCAAATGAAAATGTAAACTTGAAAATGCAAATGCAATTCAAGAATAGCATTATCACTTTCCACATTTGTATGTGTTCTTTGAGACAAAATGTAACTGAAAATGCAATAATACCATTTGCATTTGCATTTTCAAATGCTTAAATGGGCATTCAGTGTCAATGTTAAAATTCAAATGCAAAAGCTGTTTGACATTACATTTTCAAAGTCCTACCGTGCCATACTGCGGACAATATTCAAATGTTAATTGTTGTATTAAATATTTACATTTAACAATATTAAATGTTAAAACACATACAAATGTGGAAAGTGATAATGCTATTGTTGAATTGCATTTGCATTTTCAAGTTTACATTTTCATTTGAATAAAGTCCCTTTTGGGCTTCCATACATGAGGTATGCATTATATGCATTATATTCCGCCTGGAACTTGAACAATAGGAAACCTCCAGATCCAAGTTTATTAATCATTATTGTTGTATCTTGTATCAGTATGGTGGTTAAAATAGTAGCCCTCAGTTACACTAAGAAAGGTACAACTATTACATCATTTTAAAATACATGTGCACTTTATACAATGACCAATAGGTGGAGTAATAACCCAGTAAATAAAAACGTTAATCTCCGTAGAGCCCACTGGTACTTAAATAAAAAGTGAAGTTAGCTGGTTTACCAGACATTAAAATGGCCTTATGGGAACTATCTACTGTTTTATTATGATATTGTAATCAATAATTACACAGAAAAACCTCAAATCATTGACTTCTTTCACTGACTATAAACTAAAATGAAATGTGCTTATAACAGAGTCTGTCCAGGGCTGTGATTCATTCCTTCTTAAATCCAAGACTAGGCCTAATCTGTGATCAGGAAACATAGCTATTTGTCTGTTTGACAAACCTTAATTGAATATACTACCATGATAACATCATGGTGAGCACACACACCTTAAAGCTACTCCAGGTAAAATAGGCATACCTGAGTTTGCTTATTAATTAATGAGCCTAGCATGAGAAATTAGAAGCCCTATTCAGACTCAGATAGGGAAATATTTCCAAATTGGTAATATTAAAGGATTTATTAAAAAAACATTTCAAAGAATCAAAATTCAACTTCACAATCATTCTACAAAGTCTTGTAGTCAGGCACTGCTGGGCAAGTCACTTTTTTACCTTACACAAACCTCACTAAAACACAAATCCAGTAGTCATAGGACACGCTCACAGGATTGTATCACCCTTGGAAGCCCCAAAGTGAAAAAATAACTAGGTAAATTAGCTTTCAGTGTTTTTTGCCTCGGATAAATGGAACAAGATTCAACAGGAAATTAAATTAGAGCAGTTTATTTCTGTTGAAGAATTTAAACTATTATTTGAGGATTTGGGAGATTAAGTGTTCTTGTTTTGGGTGAAACTTAAATATTGTACTGTAATGTAAATATGGTACTGTAAACATAGGTTGTTTTTTTTTGGGGTAATTTATATTTTCTGCCTTGAAACAGGGCACTGCTGGAAAAGCAACCTAGTCTCAGTCGGTTTACCCTGTATAAAATAAAAATAACATCCTATCCTGTGTATATTGAAATTATTGTTATAAATATAACCTATAGTATGAGGTTGAATACTTTATGTGAGAGGTTGTTTTTCGACAGCAATAGCATATTTCCAGGCCACTCCATTGCTTGTGTACACCTCATTTTGTCAAGTGGAATACAGTGGGAGGATAGCACAATGGGATGGCATATCAACCATTTACACCTCTGCAACTGGACAGACCTGACCTCTCTTACCCTGTCTCTCACTGATTCTCTAAAGTACTCTTACTCTCGATAACTTGTCATTTATCTATTTAAACCAATTTTGCCACTCTCATTATTGGTAGTCACTCTGTAAGCTCTCTCGTTTCCTTCCTACACGTCTCTCCTGTTATTTTTTATTGATCAATCTGCCCGGGCCCCTAAATAAAAAAAAGACTCAATCAGACACTAGCATGTGTGGGCTACATTTGGGGCTGCATTGACATTCTGACATTTAAAATCAACATTGCACTCATAGAAACTCACGTAAAAGTGAATCACAGCGAATTGTAATTTTTCTTTAATCCTTCAACCTGATACTTATCTGGAAATCTGACCATGGAATTGGCTGAATGTCACACAAGAAACACAACATACAGATTCCATATGATTTTTTTTTTTATACAAAACCACAAAAATCTCTGGTTTTAAATGAACTGGGTAAAAAAAATAGAGGAAGGCAAAATGCTTTTGTCAAATACCTAAAAATATTAATAAATATTATATAACAAGGCAAAACACAAGAGGTTATAAAAATCCAACGTCCCAAATGTTTTTGCAATTGAACTGGTTTCAGACTGGAGTATTGGGGTAGTAGAGGTGTCTTGTCTCTTTCTATATTATTGTGTTTGTGCTCATTTGGAAAATGCAAAGCAAGGCAAAAAGAAAAGCGTGAACAAAAACCTCATCCCTCTTTCTCAGTTGCCAAGAGGATGTTGTTGTTGCTAAGGAAGGCTTGCGGGTGAATAGAGGAGTGAATGGAATGAGGCGTTGTAAAGGAGAGTGCATCCCTGGTAACCACCACTTCCCCTGCTGGCCAGCCAGATTCTCCAAATCATGTGACAAGGTTGATGCAGCAGCTTCAAGCTGTGGTGACTCAGATGTCTGGCTATAACCCTCCACCCCCATGTATGAACACCTACAATATAGACTACAGCCATTCTTCTAACAGTACTAAGGACAATGATGTGAAGTACTGCTCACATATGATTGTCCAGCAGATCACCATTACAAATAATACTGAAAGTATACGTTGACAGTCCGCAATGAAGCATTATTGTGGAAAACCATGAACTCATTTAAAGTGAAGGCTGACACGTTTTAAAATGGAATTGATGTCAATAAAAAAGTCAGTGCCTCAAAGTGGAAAAGATGATCAAGTCTTGTTAGGCTAATGATTACTGCAACAGCAACACATAAACTTAGTCACCAAATATAAACATGCAGCTGTAATCACTAGCTGATTTGTTAGATTTACCAGATCTTACAAGGCTAATATTAAGACTAGTAATTGTGGTATGTGCCGAACCGTAAATGTATAGCGAGCTGAAGGCCTACTTTGAATAGAGTTGTCTAAAATAAACATGATTAAACGCATGCGCAAATTGTGCTCTATAAGGCCATAGTGGACGGAGGCCAATATTAATTAGGCAAAAGCGTATTCGGTAGAAAATGCAGTAAAGAACACTTCCACCGTCTGCTTGGCTAAATCGGAACTTGTGGTGCTAGAAACGGTGGGGAAGTGAGATATACTAGAAAAGTCAAAACGCCATCGCTCCAGTCTGTCACGTGGTCTATTACGGTCCAATCAGGGTGGCTCCCGTCTAACCGAAAGCTTGCCCTTTGTTCACGGTTTTGCGAACTTTATCAACAAATAGAGCTGCAATTCTTGCAAAACACCTTAACATGTTGGAGTACACGGCGATAAAAGGTAACATCAGGAGACACATTTGGGATGTACACATGTATTTTTAAGGAAAGCCACGCGTGCAACTTCCGATAAACCTCGGCTCAGGGCTCATTTCATCACATGACTCCCCTCCCCCACTTCGATCCAATGAGTGTGTGGAAGAAGGCGGACATGTTTGAGGAAAATGTGCTGTTAAAAAAGTATCGAGGTGGAAGACGAGAAGATTTTTTTAAGGAAATTCGTCTATGGATATATAGATCAAGATTTTGTTTTTGTTTTTAGATTTGTGAGGTTATTGTCGTACTTTGGAAACTGTTTAGCCTGTAACTTTTTAAAGTTTATAACAGCCTAGTTTTAAACGTTAAGGTGTTTCTAAAATGACATTTGAAATAGATATTTTTCGGGAGCCATTGTTTATTTTCGTTACCTATTCGAATGACATTGTAGAGAACAAATAACCTTGGGGTGGGGGATGGGCAGTTAGGTTAGGTAACCATTTTGTACAGTCGTTGAAAGTGAGTGTTAACCAAGTTATAGGCCTTAAAACGTTTTCGAGCGTTTGATATGTCGGCACTTCAATTTTAGAAATAACTTTTTTCTTCAGGAAAGACTCAGAAAACGTAACATAGTTGAGGATATAGTTTTGGTGGAAAATGTCTGGGTAAGGCCTACTCAAATGCTTGCACAGTATTTGGACGATGTTAGTTGAGTAATTTGTAATGCTAGTAGATCTTGTAATGTTTACTTTATTGTGGAGGGGGGAAGTTATGGCTGTAAAACGAGGGGTTGAAACTGCTGTGTCATTCAATGGAGGCCTGTTTCTTAGTTTGGGCAATTCACCTTCAGATAAAAGTAATCCCATCAAATTGTATTAACCGCAGGAAACGAGGAGTTCTGAAATGTCATATTCTAAAATTAATATCTGTTAGGTATTCTGTCGCATCGTTTTCATGGCAATATCCTTTCGAGTTGGCTGACGTTTAGGCCTGATTAAGATGAGACCTAGTTTTTGAGAGCAAACCTGGTGATTTAGCTACCATCTTTGAAACGAGTTTTTGATCGATATGTTTTTTATAATGGGCCCTGTTGTGATCCTTAAGTGAGATTGGTTTGTGTTAGTGTTGTGTAAGTTCAGTGCAGTCCCAACATTTCAAGATGGCGAACTGGCATTGCTGTACAAATGCAGAAGCCAAAGCAAGTGGCGTGGCGGTGAAGCTGCGAGTATCGGGTAAACGCGCGTGATCTGACTGAACAACCAATGGAGTTCCCTCTGTTTACTCTGTGAGCCCGCGTTAGAGCTTCAATGACCAATCCCTAGCCTTGTTTTGCGGACCTTGACGTAATGTAATTTGATAAGCATATGGGCGGACTTTAAACTGGCGCATTTTGTCGTGGATTTAGTTGAATATCCAGTCAAAAGCCATATTTGTTAAGCGCTAGGTGTGCTGGACCAGTAATATTCAACAGCTCTCTTGATGGACAATACAATCTGTCGAATAGGTAGGCACAAACGGTAACCGAGAAATCTTTGTTGGCAAGGGGTGCGGTAAGTTTGACGGACGGTTACGTTGTCGAATAGAGGCCAAGGGGGCGTACTCATCCTCCGATAGTGTAGCCAATAGAGCCGATGGTTGGTCTATAAACTCAGTGTTGTAGTCGTGTCGTCGCCATTTCACTGAAGCGGCGAGTAACAAGACGCGGTGGCGGGGAAAGGAGAGGAAGGACGATCAGAATCGGATCCAGTTTCGATCTAGCCATAAGCAGAATCCGGATCCATCCTGATGGATATGGCTCTAAACCCGCCCCTTGAAAGGTACCGACCGGTAGAATTGACCCTCATCTAGCCATCGCAGGGACTATTGTTTAATTATCCATTTTGTTTTTTATGCTTAAGCGGTGGTTCTTTCTGCATTTACACAGGGTGGAATTCCCAAACGAACAAGACTATCGTAGATAAATGGATATTTCGTTTGTTTTTAGAGGATAAGCTTGGCCTTTGTATTCAAACACCTGATATGTGGGCATTCAGTTGTTACTGTAGCTGGGGTTGCTGTAGTACATATTTTATCCAACATTAGTTCGACCGGCGCCATCTTCCCCAGATCCAGTCGTTCTGTTTTCTTCCTGGCAGGCGGTGCATAATGCCGTCCGGTCTTAAGCCAGTTAATTTACCCATTGACTGTCGAGAAAGGGTCCGGGACCATGTTCTCGAACCAGTTTGAATTAGTTATTGCATGGTTTGTTGGTATCAAGTCGTGTGTGTGTGTATATATATACTTGTAAGTACGAACCTCGTAGCCAACTATAATCTGCAAAATATTGGAAGTACCGTAAACCATAGCTTAGTAGCTAACCCAGCTCTATTTGTGCAGATATAAATATCAATTTATAACGCTTCGATATGTAAATCACACGAGTAATTTGTGTCGGGGTCCTTCTGCATGTGTTGTGGCGCGCCCACTGGGTTGTAGGGCTATGTGAAGTTGCAAGTCTTGTGTTATCAGTCGGCGGTTATGTTCACTCGAATGGCAAGAGGGTTCACGTTGCCTCTGCAGTTTGGCTTGCTTACGATGTCTATTTTAGTGAACCAATCCAATAATTTAAAAAGCTTTTGGAATTAAGTGATGTTTGGAGACGGCGTAAACAAAACTACAGTCTGAAAGCAATGCTTTCCTCCCTAAAACTCGAAGACGTGAAATCTGTCTAGTCAGCTGCTTATTTGTCAGACTGCTGTCAGTTAGCCAGCTGCCTATCGCCATACAACACAACATACTTTGATTAGTTTAGATGCTATGCACTTAAGGTCTATTTATACGAGGTCAGTGTTAATGTAAACCCGAAGAGGTATGAATTTTTATTTTTTTTATCTTAACATGTAGTACCATGTGCAAGTGATGCATACAACAACTTGTCTAATGTTTTTAAACTACCTATTAAGGTAGACATTTAAAACTGAAGTCTGACATTTTAATGTGTTGTATTTTTTGAATATTTTTCACATTTTAATAATAAAGTATATTTATGTCCAATGTGTTTCCAAACTTGTATCCTTATGTAAAATATTTTATGGAATTGGGATATTGCCTTGGCTACATTACTAATAGTTCATATTGAAACCATTTAAATGAACAAGTAACACATTACAGTAAAATGTATCTTGAGTTTCTAGATTTGTGGCAACAGCCAAGGACATCTTCTGATGTAGTTATCTAGGTATAACTTGCATGCTCCACCATTAGTTTCAGTGTTGCAAGTTGAGATATCCCGCTTCATTGTAATCAACGACATGTTCTCTAATTGCCTAATGGCAAGCACTGCAAGACTCATAACTAAATATTTCTGTTGAAAGGAGGAGAGGTGAGAAAAATTCCATTATATAAAATAACCTGCATAAATTTACAGCATAAATGTTATTACCAAACACTTTAACAAGCCACTGCACTTTAAATTCATCAAACAATCTCAAAGTCCTACATGTAGGTTTTCTATAACTTGTTTACGTGCTACACCCATGTATGATCTACATGTCCCTCTTTTATTTTTTTACTGAATGTAAAGGAATGGCTTTACACACCCTGCTTTTACCTATGGGATCAGCAAGGGATACCTTATGTCAATAGGCAGTAGTGTGGGGTGGTGTGGAGGTCATGGCGCAATGTTTTGTTCTGTGAAAGTAATTGTAACATCTAATTACTGATCTATTTAAAGATGGCAGCATCGATGGTGTAATACACTTGAGTTAGGTTGCTCCAAAGAGTTCAGCAGTTAAGTTAACACTAAGATGGTGCTATTCAGACAGGGTCTCTCTAGTTTATAAAAGCAGAGGTACATTTCCGTTGTATGCTTGTTTTCAATCTGAATGTTCTGCCCATTTGTATGCCTTGAGACCTGTTTTAGACCATGTCCTATAAAGGAATGTTTAGGCTACAATAAAATGCGTATATAGTGTGGCACTTTAATTAGGCCGCTTTACTATTCACTTCGGTGAATACAACCCTTGTGTTGGTAGAGGGTAGGGCCTTGTTGCCATGGTTATATCTTCCTTACTCTCAAATGGAACTAACTCATTAACTTTGTTGCTGGGTTACATTAAGGAAACGAGCTGTAAAATGCAAGCAGGTGTTGTCCCAATACGGCATTGTACTACAACTCCCATGGGCCCCTGCTTGTGGAATGATTCTGCTCGTAGACGGGAGTAAAGCTTAATATGGCTACAACAAATTTTAGTCGATGCCTTATATAATCAGTGTAAATGAGAATTGGTTCTCAATTGATTTATCTGGTAAAGAAAGGAAACTATATTGGACAGCATATTTCTTTATAATGTGACTTAAGATATCATATCTTGTCTCCCAGTAATGTGTGTGTGCATTAAGCAGTGTTATCCCAGTTTCAAGGGCTAATTACAAAATTGTCTTCATTCAGGGAATCCCAACCCCACTCAGACAAGGGTTATTGGGGGCACTGAATTGATACTTCAACTAAGTGGTCATCAAGCTGCTCTGACGTAACAGTGCAAAATCAGCCATAGCCAGCCACCATAATTTTAACCTGTTGCAACAGTGTATGAGGTAATGGCTCTCAGGCCATCTGCAAAGTGAGGCCTGGGGTTGAGGTCTGCCTGTACCACTGCTAACCCATATAAAACTACAAACTACAAAAAGCCACACCCAGACCCCTATGGAGAAGCTGTTTATGTGAATGGGACATGGTGAGTTCAAATTTGAGGGACAGTTCTCTGGTTCACAGTCCAGTCTCTGGCATTACCAAGTCAGTTGCGAGTCTTTTTATTTCACAGTAAGGCAATTGATGCGATGTGAAAGTCTATGGTTACAATATGGGATCTATGACTCACCCAGTAATGGAGAATTGCAAGCTTTTCAAAAGAATAAGTTGAGCTTTTTACTCAACCTAATTTTATATATGAACTGAAGAAATATCAGTTGCATTGTAAGTTTGCTCAAATGTTTACGAAATACACCTCATTAGAGGTACGTTGCATTTTGATATTTATATAGTAGGCAATAACCTATACTGGCTATCCCTTTGTTGTCCTAACAGCTCCCTGGGTGGGATTGATGTGGGCATAACAGGAGTCATGGTGGACCAGGGCACAGCAGGTGCCAGCAAACGAATTCGCAAACCCTCGCTTCTCTATGAGGGCTTTGAAAGCCCTGCACTGCCCCCCCTTGGCCAGACCCCGTCAGCCGGGCCCCCAGTACCCCCGGTCCGAGACCCATCCCGGACAGGTCGGGCTACCAACCAGCTCCAGTTCTTACAGAAGGCTCTGCTCAAGTCACTATGGAAACACCACTTTGCCTGGCCTTTCCACGAGCCCGTTGACGCCAGCAAACTCAACTTGCCCGTGAGTCTAGGCGATGTCCTGAATTTGATCAACAAACAAACACATTATAGTCTTCTGTCTGTTTGAACATCTCGAGGAAATGCTAATGTCGTTCCCTTTGTTTTTATTTCAGGACTATCATAAGATCATCAAACAACCTATGGACATGGGAACCATAAAAAAAAGGCTAGAGAACAACTTCTACAAGAGCGCCAGCGAGTGCATGCAGGACTTCAACACCATGTTCACTAACTGCTACATTTACAACAAGGTGTGTTTGAGAGAGTGTCAATCAAATGTGTCCCCAAGCTTTCTCCCCCTCATTTACAACCTTGTTATCCATTGACAGGTATCACCCATAAAGTACAGTTTGCAGAATATTAAAGTTTTGATCTGGTCCTTCCCAGCCGACAGATGACATCGTCCTAATGGCCCAGTCCCTAGAAAAGGCTTTCCTGCAGAAGGTGGCCCAAATGCCCCAGGAGGAGATAGAACTGCCCCCTCCTCCACCACGGGGCAAACCGGGCAAGCCTGGGAAGAGAGGCAGGGCTGCAGCAGGTGAGCAGTCAGTAGTATTAAACGGTGAACGTTTGAATGTGACTTTTTAGTGAGAGACAGTAGCATCAATATAGCATTCGTTTTCACCCGTTCCTCTTTCTGTTGCTGTTACAGTGTCGGGAGGAGTGACGACAGCTCACCAGGTACCGGCTGTGTCTCAGTCAGCCTACTCCCCTCCTACACCAGAGACCCCCGACTCTGTGCTCTCCACCCCTCCACAGACTCTGCTGGCCAAGAGCCTGCCTCCTACAGCACAGAGCAGCCCTGCTATAATGGGCCTGCCGCCCACACAGCCCACCGCTAAGGTAGCTGCAGGTTGAGATATTTTGACTATTGGCTCGCTGATATAGAGTGCCAAAAGACTACAATGTACCTTACATGCTTTGATGGTCCTAGCAATATGTATGAGATATCTGTACATTTTGCAAAAACAAGCCCTTTTCTGTTCTGCTATCCACATCACAGAAAAAGGGTGTGAAAAGGAAAGCAGACACCACTACCCCGACCACCATGGCCATGCCCATCATGGGTGTTGGAGGCATTGGCTTGGGGATGGGTAGCGGCCATGACTCCCCGCTGACCCTCACTTCTTTGGGAGTGGACCACAACTCCAGCCTAGAGATGGGTCAGGGCCTAGGCCTCGGTCAAAGCCTTGGTATGGGTATGGGTATGGGAATGGGTATGGGTCGAGGAGCGGGCATGATGGGTGCTAAAACACCTACTGGGGGTCGTAGAGGTGTCAGTGGGCGTCCCATCAAGCCACCTAAAAAGGACTTGCCAGACTCTATGCTGCCTCAGCCAGTGCGCCGTAGCAAGCTGAGCCCCCAACTGAGGTACTGTAACGGAGTTCTGAAGGATCTGCTGTCCAAGAAACATGCCGCCTATGCCTGGCCCTTCTACAAACCAGTTGACGCGTCCACGCTTGGTCTCCATGACTACCACGACATCATCAAACAGCCCATGGACCTCAGCACCATCAAGGTAAGAGGAGCCCGACATCACCATGAGAATCAACAACAGCACTGTATGGTTGTTTTCAGTTTGCAATACCGTAGCTGTAACATAAGCTGACCAAACTTCAACTGGAGTGAACATTAACACGCTCAAAAAGGAAACATGAAAGTGGAAGGTTCTGATCGTTTTGTGAGTTGGTGTCAAACCGGTTCCCGTGTTCTGGTGATTTCAGAGGCAGATGGATAACCGAGAGTACCGCGACGCCCAGCAGTTCTCTGCTGATGTCAGGCTGATGTTCTCTAACTGCTACAAGTACAACCCTCCCGACCACGACGTAGTGGCCATGGCCAGGAAACTACAGGTACACTCAGAGCCCACAGCACTGCTGAACACTTATCAGTTATTCAGATGTTACCAAGGATTTTTACTGGTAGTGCCCCAACCCCCAAAACATAAAACAATAAAGTGTTTTCCAAGCATGCTTAGTCGCTCATTCTGCTACACTAGTATATTTGTTCTTCATATTTTCATTTTCTTTCTTTCAGGATGTGTTTGAGTTCTGCTTTGCTAAGATGCCAGACGGACCTGCAGCGCCCCCCAGCTCCCGAGGAGGGAACTCTTCGTCGTCGTCTTCCTCCTCCTCTTCCTCCTCATCAGAGAGCGAGCCCAGCAGTGACAGTGAGGAAAGCGAGAGCAGTCGAAGCTCAGACAGCGAAGAGGAGAGGGCCAACCGTCTGGCCGAGCTGCAGGAACAGGTGTGTGTACAGGTAGCCACAAACGCATATATTACTTGCCCTCTCAAAAATTCAGTTTTTCTTTAAATATACTCAGCAGTTTCTCCCAACAACAGTGTCTGCCAAGTTAAGAGTTTATGTTCCGACTCTCCTCTCCTCCAGCTCAAAGCCGTGCACGAGCAGCTTGCTGCACTCTCTCAGGCTCCCATCGTGAAACCGAAGAAGAAGAAGGACAAGAAAGACAAGAAAAAGAAGAAGAAGACAGAGAAACACCGGAAGATTACAATTGACGAAGACCTGCCCATTCGACCGGCTAAGACGCCTAAGATCCCGAAGACTCCCAAAGCCCCCAAGACCCCCAAAACAAAGAGTGGAAAAGGAGGTGGAGCCTCTTCTGCCAGCAAAAAAGGGCCTGGCAAGAAGAACAACAAGAGCAAGTGAGTAATGCCACCTGCTGGCCTAGTTAGTGGTCTCACTGACCTGATTTGAGGGAATCCCTGTGCTGCGGTTGTGCTTTCAATATTGCTGCTGGAGTTCCACACTTCTTCACGTTCATAATGGCTGTTCACATATGCGTTTTGGTATAAACAGATTTTTAAGTACTTCCCACAATGATTGAATAATCCAAAGCCTTTAGTTATTGAATGTTCTAACCAACCAATCTAAGATAGAATTCAGAGGTTAACATTATCCTAACGCTCTCGACCGTCTCCATCCTCTCAGATCCAAGAAGAACGGCGGCGTGACCCTCAACATGCACCGGGTCGACCCCTCGCTATCGATGCTGCCCCACTATGACTCGGAGGAGGAGGAGGAGACGTCGCCCATGTCGTACGACGAGAAGCGCCAGCTGAGCCTGGACATCAACCGCCTGCCGGGGGAGAAGCTGGGGCGCGTGGTCCACATCATCCAGGCTCGCGAGCCATCGTTGCGCGACACCAACCCGGAGGAGATCGAGATCGACTTTGAGACGCTGAAGCCGTCAACACTGCGCGAGCTGGAGCGCTACGTGCTCACGTGCCTGAGGAAGAAGCCACGCAAAGCATATGGTGAGACTTTAGACCGTCGTCGCGTGTACTCACGTTAACACGTATAGCCTCACAAACGAGTACAATGTGAACTCTCTAGCGGAGACATATGTATTCATACGTTGGTTTAGCGCCGTCATCTTACTCCTGTGTGTCTCTTGGGGGTGTTTAGGGGGTAAGAAGGGTGGAGCTGGCAAGTCTCGGGAGGAGCTGGCTCTGGAGAAACAGCTGGAGCTGGAGAGGAGACTGCTGGATGTCAGTGGACAGCTCAACTCCGGCAAGAAACCAGCGAAGACCAAACGTAAGCTACTACTCTGCTGCCTAAGACTGTTTCCTTCTCTCTGAATAAACACGAACAGTTGTTTTCAAATCACCTTCAAAAAAGTCAGTGGGAATATTTTGATACTGTTCTCCTAAACTTGATGATGTTAGGTAGATGGAATAGTAGAAATAGGTTGTTTTGTTATAGATTGTATGACTGGAGTGTAAATCGATAGGCTAATCTTGGTGTGTGTGTTTGTTCTGCGTTGTAGCTGAGAAGCCCAGTGCAGTGGAGCCCAATGCCCAGCCCTCTCGCCTCAGTGGCACCAGCTCTAGCTCCGACTCCTCTTCGTCGTCCTCCTCTTCCTCATCCTCAGACACCAGTGAGTCTGACTCGGGATAAGGTGGAGGCTCAGATGAATGCGTTGACTTAAGGCCACTAAAGAAAATGAGAACCCTCCCTTTCCCCCCAACCCCTGGGATGAAGGATGGAGTGGAAGATGGAGGGCTGACCTGGATGAGTGACCCTGGAACCTCGGGGCAGGGCAGATCAAAAGTAGTCGGAACCATGTTGGGCCCCAAACGAGTACAAAACTATCTTTCCCAGTGTTCAGTCTGTGCATCTATACTATGCCCCAAGGAACGTGGTTTAGAGAACGAAGAGGGAGATGGCATGGCAGAAAATGGCTCCCGTGTTCCACACTGCTCTCTGGAGAACTAGGGCCTGCCAGACAGAACTAACGATGCGACAACATTCGGGACGAACAAGGAGACGTCTGGCATTTCATCATGGAGTCCTCAAGGGGCAGGAAAACCAGTATCCCTTCTATTTCTGGTATCAGTTTCCTACTGTGTCCCATCTCTCCTCGCAGTGTAAATAATTTGTACAGATATAGATATCTATATTTCTTTTATAAAGAAGATTGATTGTCCCCTACTTATGGGGAAATTTGAACTGGTGTGGACAGGCTTTGTTTTTAATTTTGCGTTTTTTTTTTTTTTATAACAAGGGTAGAGGTTTGAACGTGTGTGTGTGTGTGTGTGTGTGTGTGTGTGTGTGTGTGTGTGTGTGTGTGTGTGAGATTATCATGTTTGTGATAATCACTGCATATAAATGCACCTTGGCCCAATAGAATACAAAATGCACATACCAATTAGGATTAAAAGAGTATCACTATTGTAATCCATTCTCATGTACTGCATACTTGGTAACTTATGTATTGTACAGATAGGCCACCGTAATGACACGTAACAAATAATTTGGTTAACGTGAACTATATTTCTGTCAGCGTTTTTCCTTCCCAGTATTGTCTCTCCCTGTAAATGTGTGTTACTGTTCTTACTGTGACCAATCTGCTAATAAATTGTGAGGACACATTCGTCTATTCACCTCTACCCAAATAACATGATTCATCCCTTTGTGTTTGTTCAGTTATTTAGTTGAATTATTTCTTATGAAAGAAATATATTATAAATGCACATCAACAGGTTCTCATTTTAAGGTTTCGTTTTTTCCTGGTGAAAAACAAATCATTTCATTTGAGGTATTTTACAATGGACAGTGACCTGGGATGCTTTTTTTATGTCCTACACATCCACATTGCCATACTTCATGGCACAATATCACACTGTTGTAACTTAAAGATTTGGCCTTTGACAATTTTGGCAGCTGAATGTTTAACTCTTATTTGAGCTAATTCTGGTTTCAAAATAAGTTGTAATTGTTTCCTTGTGCTTGGTTCGATGAACAGGGGTGGTTATGCACTGTTATGGAGGTTGGGAGGTACTACTAAACTATTGTTGTGATTTAGTTATGGTGTGGAACTAGTTCTTTTTTTATTCAAAGTAAGATGTTTTCATTTGTATGTTTGAAATTAGCTATTTATTTGGAAGCATCTGACAAAATCCTTGTTTTGTATCTTATAACTGACACATGACAGTGATGATTCTGTTTGATTCAAGAATATAATACATATTTTACTCTAGCTGTGTACTTCTGAAAATATGTACAGTCAAAGATGAAAAGGTATGGGTTACCAATATGTATATATTTGACAGTCTTTAAACAGTAGAGCATGTTTTTATCACTTTGTGATTTCTTATTTTAGCCATCTTTTTTTGCTCTCAATCATGTTGTTCTTTCAGAGATAAAGACAACTACTCAAATTGTCATGGTCTTACCTTTCTGAAGTTTGTCTAAAATAAAATGCCTTTGTGCTTGATTCTACCTTTCAGTTGAATACATGTACATAAATAAAACTAGAGGAAATTTGTTACAGACTGCCTCTTTTTGCTTTTCTGGCTGAGTGTACATTTTAATTAGAGGGTTTATTAATAATTGAACAGAATTGCTGGGCACTAATAATAATAATCATAATTAATTTTATTTAGTTTTTAGCGCTTTTCTCGAGACTCAAAGCGCTTTATATAAATTGGTCGCCAATTAATTACACAGAACGAACAACGAATGGACCGACAGCTATCAAACACAACACTCAGTCACTCACTAGTTAGCGCTTGGCAGAATATACAACACGTGTGGTATAGGGCGGAGGAAGTAACATTTGGCTTTACCATACTTGAACCCACACCTAAACCCACCGTGACAATAACCAAAGGGTAAAAGTACATGTTCTGTGTATTTATTACCATAGCCCAACATCCAACCATCCGTTAAAGGCTGTATGAAGTGGTTTGATTTGTGCTGTTTGTGCGAACGAAGCATCATGCATGACATAGCGAAAGCACGAAACAGTCCAGTGCTGAGTGATGTAATCCAGTAATCCAGAATGTACAGAAAACCGTAGAAGAAGCACAGACACGGACACTCACGTTCTTGTCCCGCGAAAGAATAAACAAAGAGGCCGAAGGTTTTCCACTGCTTTTCATATTTTCTTATATCAATTCAAATCAAGTCTATTTATCGAAAACGTTTAAAACAAGCAGAGCTGACCAAAGTGCTGTACAGCACATTCGTATCCAGTTTATCAAAAAATTCAGAAAACAGTTGTAACATAGGACTATAGCCTATAAATAGGCTATACTACAAGCTAAGTGCATAAAAGCACTAATATGATTCGAATCAGCCTATCTGCTCCAGTTCATTGTGTCATCTACGTTTTAATTTGTTTGGATACAGCCAAAAATATTACCGAATATCTACTTGCTTCCTATACCCTGCTCAACCAATCAGCGATTGTTTGAAGGGCTGTTAGGATTTGGGAGGACTCCCGTTCAGACGTCGGCGGGCCACGGTGGGCTACGCTTTCCCAGAAACCCCTGCTCTTCGAAGCCACGCAGAGCTGTTTACGTGCAACCAGGCTTGAGTATCCAGCGCAAAACATTTAATAAAGTGAGGCGCCATCCGCCATCTAGTGGTAGGCTAAATACTAAATACCAGCAAAACATCATGGCGACCGCCACAAGACTCATATCAAGGTTAGCAGTTGTCACTGGTTAGTTTACCTTCGCCTCTTTTTTAGCCATTACATGCTAACTATCTGGAGGGTAGTTAACGTAGTAGATCAATAGATCAATGCGTTCACAGCCCAGAGGAGCACTGTTAGTTACTACTACCCGATCAAGCTGATTTACCTGTATGCCTATATACTCTATCGCTAACCTTACCATACCTGGTTTATTGAATAAAAAAATGTTGTCCAGTTTTAATTCAGTCATATTAAGATAATATGCTGAATCTAACCAAAGTGTTGATTGTTGTGTTTACTGTTCTCTTTCAAACCAGGAGGGGGCAGTGGTATTGGCCGTGCTGTATGTCAGCGCTTCGCTTCTGAAGGTGCCTCTGTTGTGGTAGCTGACATCAGCCAGCACTCAGCTGATCAGACCGTGGAGAGTCTGTCACGTGAAATTAGAGGCCAGGATCACTTTGCTGCTGTGGTGGATGTTTCATCTAAAGAGAGCGTTGAGAAACTTGTCACCAGCATACAGGTGTGGGTGATAGTAATCTACGCGCGCATGAGTCCACACAAATAGCCTACATGCTTGAATACTTGCACCCAATTTTTTTAAGGTGCACTTCCTACTTTCTTTAGTGTCGGTACTTTCAGCCAGCTTCGGTGTGCGTGAACGCTGCAGGCATCACTCAGGATGATTTTCTTCTCAGGATGGAGGAAGGAGATTTTGATAAGGTCATCCAAGTCAACCTCAAGGTAGCCATCAGCCCTTTGGTACTTTTCAAAACTCAACATCATAACAGTAAAACACATGGGGATGTTGTTCTTGACTACTGACCATTATTTCCCCTCTAAACAGTGGTAACACCCTTTCTCTTTCTTGACAAGCCCCTTTGTCTCACCCCCGCATCTCACCTGTCCCACAGGGAACATTCCTGGTAACCCAGGCCGTGTCCAAGGCTCTGGTGGCCTGTGGCGCTCCCAAGGGCTCCATTATTACTATGGGCAGCATTGTGGGCAAGGTGAGGCAGTGACAGCTATCTTGACTCCACTGGGTGTACATCATGGGTTCTTTTTTTTACTTTGAACACATTAATATATTGTTAGTATTTCTTACACAGCGGAGTAAAGAGATGTTTTCAAATAAAATATTACTTGGACCATGGGGTTAGGAATTTGTTACCACATTTCCCATCTAAATACTGACCTCTGCTGACTGTTGTGTTCTGTCGTCTTCTGCCTATATGTTTTAAGGTAGGCAATCTTGGACAGGTCAACTATTCAGCCTCTAAGGCCGGGGTGGAGGGACTGACCAGAACCGCTGCCAAAGAACTCAGTAGGTCAGACACAGCAGCACATCAGCTCACTACAAAAGGTCTAGATAGAGGGGTCAAACAAGCTGTTTCACACTTCTCCTTCAGATGTCACCAAACTGGGGAAGAAGGTCCTTTTCCTTTCTTTCTTTTTTTAATCAGCGTCTATGTTTTTCTTCCCCAAACTAGATATGGGATCCGTTGTAACTGTGTACTGCCAGGATTTATTACAACTCCTATGACAGAGAAAGTGCCAGAGAAAGTCATCAGTAAGGTAGGGAATAATATCCAACTTATATTAACCAGGGTCTTGGAAATGTTTTATTTGTACCCTGTGTTTGTTAGTGTCATTAACATACTATGTGTTGTGCACATGTGTTTGTTTACAGATGACCTCCATGGTGCCACTTGGAAGAATGGGTGAACCAGCAGGTGAACTGAGCTACAAAGATTCTCAAACCACATAGATGGTAATGCTAACACTGTTTAGCTTTAAACCACCAAAGACAACACATTCTTACTGTTCCTCTCTCCCTCTGTGTAGAGGTAGCTGATGTCTGTGCCTTCCTAGCTTCTGATGACTCTCGCTACATCACTGGAATTAGTATGGAAGTGACAGGTATGTTAAGGGGTGCATTTGAAATCATGCATGTGTGATATGATGTATGGCATTTACTTATTAGATTTTTATTGTTATTGTGTACATAATACATTTACACATTTTCACATTGATTTAAGAAGATTGTACCCAACTGTATCAAATCTGTCATCCTGTTAATGCATTCTAACCGTTATCATCCTAGGAGGGCTGTTTATTGGTTGAGCTCAACTGTCTGTCATTTCTTTGAAGTCAAGTGGATGGCCAGTTGAAGTACCAGTTGTGCGTTAAACTGCTGATGGAATTGAATTTTTGATCATGTTTTTGTTAATTTAACAATAGATGACTACAGTGTAAGTCCACTTTGTGTGAATAATTAAAACAGATTTTGGAAGTGGTTCTGTGGCCTTTACATCTAAGTTAATAACCCATAGCTATTAGATCTGAGGGTTTTGAAAGGTTATGCAAGATGATTATCATACCAGAACGGTTACTTCTGTTACAGGCACATTGGATTCATATCCTACAACACATACAAAGCTACCATAACCTATATGAAATTGCATTAAACTGGGAATAGATGACAGATATACACATAAGGAATAATCATAATAATGGTGCATTGGAATAGATTTAATAAAACATTGTTCAACAGAAAACACATTTTAAAGCCAAGAATGAATTAAAATAGTGGAAAAATAATGCAGAACTTAAAATGTCCAAATTTAAAGTCTCAAAATCACTCACAGAGCTGGGAAGGATGTAAGAAATCAGCAGCCACAAACTGAGATGAAACTAGAAATTGTTGATACTTGATGTTACAAAAGTGCTGGGACAAGATAATGCATTGACATTATTTGGTTAGGGGGTACTACTAAACTATTGTTGTGATTTGGTTCTACCCCTCACATTAGTGTTTCCTGTGGGTTAAAATAATAGTTTAACTGGATGCTTTTTGAATAGCAAGTAGTTCAGATCAGCACTGTTGCATACAAGAATGAAGCATTGGGAAGCCCCGGAAGTATGCTATAGCCATTCAAAGACTAATGAGTGGGGAAAAATAGGTATTTGGAAGAAAAACAATGGAGTCAAGCAGCTCTTTTTAAAAAGATTATATATTACAGAAACAAAATTTGAAAAAACAATACTTACACACATTATAAAATAATACTTTTTCTCTTTTCAGCACCATATTTTTGTTAGAACATTTGTTTGTCTTCAACACGAAAAAACAACAGTCAAAGTAATTCTCCAATGAGAATCACAACGACTTATTCAGTTTATCTTTGTTTTTAGTTTAGGTCATTCCCCCCTTCCCTGCTATACCAATAGACAAACAAATAAAACAAAAACATATAGGAAATCCTAAAGTTTTGATATTACTCCATATCCATATTTTACAACATTGTGGTCATTTAAGTCCACGGGTGGTAGGTAATCTTCCTTTCCCTCCCGCAAGCTAACTCCTGCTCGCTGTGATTTTAAACAAAATCTTACTAATGGTGGCTTGCCTATCCAGAAAAACAAAAACTCTATGCAAGTTTGCTGGCATATTACATATTTTCTTTCAATGGTGATATGATTCATCCCTCGTCCCAACTCGCTCAACTGTGGACACCAACCCAAACCCCAGCCCTAGCCTAAACCCAGCCAATCTCAATTCAGCCCCAGTCTAGCTGCTACTATGTTCCAACCAACTTTCATGACAGTCGAAACAGCAATGAAATGGGGAAGCATGGGAGAGTCACCATTTAATAACAAAGGAAGAAAACTTAACAGCACAGTACAGTTGATGAAAATGATTATAGTTGAAGTATAGCCAGATTATTAGGTTGACATAGTTTCAATTTAAAGTGAAGAATAGCCTACGATAGGGTGTGCACGGATAGCTATAACTCAGTTTGGTGTTAGTTTAATAAGGTATTTAAATTTTTTTCAAATGACCTTCATGTGAGATCTACAAGAAATAAATACAAATGGAATATACCACATTTGACTGCAATATTTGGTTGTGTGTATTTCTTTTTAAAAGCACCCTGTTTGTTTCAAATAAATACAATAGAACATTATTATCTCTGTACAATGGTTTCTAATGCACATTTTACCCAAAAAGAAAACTGGAGACATTATTGCATTATGGTGAATGAGGCTAAAAAGAAAAAAAAAATTGTTGAACATTAACACATATATGCTTTGGTATAATTAGCACCTTGTCACACAGTTTTTCAAAAATCATGTATCTATTCATGATCGTAATGAGAGAACTTATTTTTCAGACATCTATTAAACTCATATACACATTTTTAACCCTGATATGTTCTGTATTTGTGAAAAGATGGGGATGCCAGTAAAATTGTTGAAATGCTCTATAAAAACAATAATTGAAACACCAAAGAATTGATCCTGTGAATACTAGAATCAATTTGATAGCATTACTGTGGCATATTCAGCTGGTCCACGATCAAAGTACACGGTTCAAGAAAGTTGCAACAACTACAAAATACATGTACAGTAACACCATGTTCAGAACAATTCACAATGATAATGGCTTTTGGATTTATAATCTTTAGTTTACTCACTTTTTAGTTTGTCTTGATGCAATATAAAGAGAAACGTTTCATTGCTGTTAGGACTTAAGTAGTTTTACAGTACTGAGAAAAGTTGTTAATTTTCACAAAATGCCTTGTTCACACATGATAGCATGGTTAGTTGGACTCCAACAACCATATTGCACCAGGAGCCCACAATTCATGTGCTTGGCTTTACAAGAGAGTACACATGTAATTTTGGGCTACTATCTGTTATATACAGGCTATTTGTTATGAACAGAACTGAAATATGAACATTAACTTGGTGATAGACTAAGATGAACTGGAAAACATGCCCCGAGTAGAGTTTGTATAATCGTCCATTCCTCTATTTACTCCAGATGGAAACTGGTGGTGCTCCATTTGTTTGGCTCCCTTTTAATGTGGTTAGTTAGGAACTAGGGCTTGGGTAGGTTGGTTTGATGCAAAGGATGTACAAGTGGGCTTTTTGGGGTGCGGCCAAGGAAAGCAAAGAGGTAGAGTAGGTAAGACGAGTTGAAAAGGAAGACAGCGGGGAGGAGACAGGAGTGAGACGGGGCACTGAGGCGGGGGGTTCTGGCGTGGAGGTGCTGGCTCTTTCCCAGGGCCAGCCACTGTTGTTAGAACACTGTTTTATTCAGAAGAACGCTATCTACCTCTCCTTTCTTGTGGTCTTTCCAGCGTCGGTCTCCTTTGCGCAAAAGTGTTCGTGCTCTGTTTTTATCTTATTGTGTCATCCATTACATGTTGGGAAGGTGTTTTTTCCCCCGGGCATTTACTTGAGCGTGAGTGCATGTCTGTCTCACAACAGCATTTGTGTTTGTGTGTGTGGGTGTGTGTATGTGGCCATATGTATTTTATATTATAAAGTTAATTTACAAATTACTGGGTGGGTGTGGCCAATATAAAAAACGTCTAAGTGTAGCAATGTGTGTCTTTAAGTGCATGTAACAATCAGTGTGTGTGTGTAGTTTGTGAGTGAATGTGTGTATTATTTTCTATGTTTCTTTTAACGCTGCACGTTGGGTGTGTGTGTGTGTGTATGTGCATGTGTGTTTAGCCCAGGAAACAGACAGGTCCCACTTCAAAGCCAAACTTCTGGTTACTCTCCCCAAAGTCTGAGATCTTGATGTCCAGCAGAGGGAGATGCTCCACCTGTGGCGTGTTCACCTCGAGCACTGTCCTGTCGAAGCCCTTACGATACTGCAGACAAAGAGACACAAAGTGGGAGTTAGGAACCAACAGCAGAATAGGCCAAAGGTAATGAGAGAAGGATCATGGTAGTAAGCCAGAAATAGAGCGGGAAAAGCAGACTTGCAGGTAATTTTCAGATCATTCAGCCTTAAAAACACTTGGGAATAAAAATAATGGTGAGTAGTTTAGCTGTATCAGTTTTGTAATGTCATGCGAGATTGAACTACATGCATTAGATCGAACGAATGCATGTGGGTGTTACTCACGGAGCAGCCGTCGACCAGAGCTTTGATGTAAGGGCTGGTCTCAAAGCTGAGCTCCTCCTCGTTGGCGCCCTGGAAGTGAAGCGCCCTCTTGTGGTTGTTCTTGGCGGTGCGGTCAGCCCAGGCCACCGAGTGGTGGCAGTGGTAGGTGAGGTTCTGGCGGGCCTGGACACTGAGCAGGCGCAGGAAGCCGAGCTGAACCACGCCGATGGACTCGCCGTTGGAGTCCACGTATGATAGCTGGGACAGGAAAGAAATAGATTGGAGGAGGATAAAGAGAATGTACTTTGACACTTTTATCTGACTAAATAGTTTTTTCTTAATTTCCCTAAAAAGCAACACCATTGAGATGATCATGAGCCATAGTGTCCCAGGAGCCTCACAGTGAGATATTGAGGCAACAGTAAGGGCTCAGTAAATCGGTAAGCCACCAACCTTGCTGCCTGTTGAGAACTCACTGAACCAGGATCCTGGGGTCTCCTCGGCCCAAGAGTTGAGCTTCACCTGTCACACACACACACACACACACACACACACACACACACACACACACACACACACACACACACACACACACACACACACACACGCACAAACAGGATTGCGGTATTGTCAATCTTTCAAATATTAGATACATTTATTAGATAGATTAGAAAAAAATAATAATTTCTCTGACAATCAGATGTTTTTTGAATTGATAGGCTGTGGGATTGGTATTATAACACAGAGATTATTGGAAGCTCAGCTCCTCCAGCCTTACCGTATCGAGGGTCTTACTGGGGTACAGGCAGGTCTCGCCACCTGCTGTGAAGTTACAGAACACCTTGAAGGAGTCGCGAGAGCAGCCCTGGTTAGGGTCGATCCAGTACTCTCCTAAAGGGGGTGGCAGAGAGATACAACAAATGTACTTCAATCAGAGTGCTTACTGTGTGATGGTAAATCTAGCACTATGGAGTAATTCTGGAGCAAAGCCCACATGCTACATCAATACAAGTTTTTTTTTATGTGAAATCAAACGATTGAACACTTAATTTAGTTAATTTCCTTGTTTCGTACCATCTTTGATGTCTGGCTGGCTGAGTTTCAGGTCCTGGCAGGTGCGAGCGGGACTGTCCTGGGTGCCCAGAGGGAAGCGCATGGTCTCGATCTCTTGCCGTAAGGAGTTGAGCGAGCCAAAGATCTCCTCCATCCCCTCGGTGCCCATCAGGTGCTCTGTGCCGGTGCCGTCGGCCGCTGTCTCGGACTCGGACATCATCTTGCTGGCGTCGATGGAACGCTTGGACTTCTTGGGGATCTGGATGGGCAGGGGCTGGATGACATCGCCTGGGGGACCCTGAACGCACAGGAAGATGTTTAGTGTGGGATTGGGAGCAACATAACAGGAAATGTTGACGATGAAAACAAAGTCAGTCTGTTTTTGTGTTTGTGTTTTTACCGACGCGAAAATTGGCTATGGTTGGCTATTGCTAATGTGATGTTTATTCTACTTACTGGAGGTCCAGGAGGTCCTGAAACACCCTTCTCTCCCTTTGGACCAGCTCCTCCCTGTAACACACAAACACACACACAATCACTAAGTACCTTTCATGCAAATGGCATAGTGGATGTCCTGTCTTTGCATTTGATAAAAATAATTCAAGATTGTACTCACAGTAGAACCTTTAGCTCCCTTAATACCTTGAGGACCCTGTGGGGGATAATGTGACACTTTAGCGGGGATATTAGAACAAGTGAAAACAATAACCCTGAAACATCTATTGAAAGAGAAGAGAATAGCAGACAGAAAAGCATAAAGCTGGTGTTGATACTCACAGGCAGACCAGCCGGGCCAGCAGGCCCGATAGGTCCAGTACCTCCGGACATACCCTAGGATGAAACACACAGGAGGGATTCAAGAACGCAAATACACAACAGTCCAGACTGTAAACTGTCCCCTCAGAACCGCCACATATATTTATGGTATTGGTCTTTGGGGAAGCTGGCAGTAGATCTAAGCATACATGAAAACCTGCATTGAGATGCATCATTTGTGCGTGAATGTGAGTGAAAGTCTGTGTGCATGCATGCGTGCACGTGATACGCGATGATGTGCAAAATGTGGATGAACGGCAAACATCTCGTCTTTTTTGGTGATTTGTGACTCACAGTCTCTCCCTTGGACCCATACGATCCCTGAGGTCCGGGAAGGCCGCGGTCTCCCTTCTCCCCCTGCTCTCCGGGGGGTCCAATCAGACCAATCATACCCGAGTGACCCTTCTCTCCCTTGGCACCACCATCTCCTCGCAGACCAGGAAGACCAGGAGGACCCTGGAGGAGAGGAAGAGGATGGGGGAAAGAGATGGAGAGGATGTTAAGAGGGGGATTTAACGTTGCAGTTAAGCAGATTTGGGGTGTATTTGTGATGGTCGATATGGCCTACCACGTGTCTGAGTCATTAGTGGATAGTTATGTGAGGTCTGAAAAGTTATAAACGATATGGAAGTTCTGATCTCACCAGGGGTCCAGGAGGCCCTTTCTGCCCAGCAGGACCAGGAGATCCTTGTTCACCCTGAAACACAGCATCACAAACAGAGATATTCACCACAAGGACTCCATTTGTTTGAAATCGGATCTCCATTGTCTAACAATATATCCATCCGCCTTTCTTTGGAGAGCAGAGCGGTGCGGTCAAACACAGTAGTGACATAAACGGTTAGCGTTCCAGGTTTCCAGGACTGTGCCTTTGTTTCTGAGTTTCATATAAATGTTATGACCCGAGTTGTTTTTAGAGAAACAGACTCTAATTTAGCAGTTAGTTCCACAGCAGACTGAGAAGGCCATTCTTGAACAAGGCCCCAAAAAGGGGAAGGGGATATTTCTGTCTCTCACCACTGATCCAGGAAGTCCTCTCAGACCCTCAGTTCCTGGTTTTCCTGGTTGGCCCTGGGGGCCGACGGGGCCCGTCTTTCCTGGAGGCCCAAGAGCACCTGACTCTCCCTGGGTTGGACAAGTACAATAAAGTTAATTCAAAATAAATTATTAAACAGTATTTTTGGAAAGTTGCTTGTTAAGGCTACATAAAGTTTCTGTTGTCATTGATATGAAATCATTATCCTGGGACAACCATGCCCAAAGTTTGTGTCATGTCCTAGACTTAAGTTAATCTATATTGAGATCTAAATGGACAGACCCACAGAGATAGAACACTATCTCTATGGACAGATCTTAAAATGATCAAACCATTGTGACATATGAACACCAACCTTGGTTCCCTTCTCCCCCTGTCGTCCCTCTGGCCCTCTGGTTCCAGCAAGACCCTGGGAAATGAGTCCAAACAGAGAGCTTTTTATTATGTAATTATATTATATTCATTAGTTGGAGTAGGTTAGGCCCAATGGAAACCTATGGCGCCTCTCTTACGCAGCTTAATTCTAAAGTTAGAAATCAGTTAAATTACTTTGAAATTAGTATGAGGTTTTACGTTTTTTTAAAAATGTGACTGCCAGGATGGGGACGTTGAGGATGATTCTATTACATGAAGTTTAGGTTCTTACCCTCTTTCCCAGTGGGCCGGGAGGTCCGTTCTCCCCGGTAGGTCCAGGGGAACCCTGCAGGAGACAAGGGGACAGGCAAGGATGTGGTTCACATAATGGCTCAGTATGCACATCAGTAAGATGCTGTATTTTATTCTTTTCATGGTACAAATATATTCACTTACAGCTTGTCCTTGTTCACCATCCTCTCCCCTCTCTCCCTTTGCTCCATCTTGACCCTTATTAATAAAGAAACAGGTTGCTTATCTATTGCTAAGTGAAATATCTTTGATGAATACAGATTACAAATGTGTGTTGACAAGTGTGAATAGAAGTGCAAAATTGTATTGCGAAAACAAGTGTAACTTAGAATGTGAGTTATTCTGTAAAAGTATTTAATTAGTGAGAGTAACTCAAATAGGGCTTTACAGAAAAATGAATATTGTTTAATACTCACTCTGGGACCAACTTCACCAGCAGGACCAGGATCACCAGGGAAACCAACTGGACCCTAGCAAGACAAAAACAATACAATCAAAGATAGATAATGAGCTATTACGAATATGTATGAATCCATACGAAGAGACAGATTTGTGTTTGTCTATCAGGGAATCGTACAGGGTTTCCTTTGGGTCCGTCATCTCCTGGGCCTCCTCTTCCTCCCGTTGGTCCAGACGTACCAGGTTGTCCCGCCTCTCCCTTGTCACCACGCTCTCCACGAGGACCCTGTAATTGGGCAATCATGCTGTCAATCACACTGAGTAGCACAATACACAGAAATATCTAAGCAAAGACATATCTATCTCTACCATATCAATTCAACTAGAATGGATTCGTAATTTTTTTAATATATATTAATACATATCTTAATATATTGATCAACATCTCACCTTCTTTCCTGGCTCTCCTCCAATTCCGGGGGGTCCTGACTCGCCAGGTTCTCCCTGTCAGATAATATCAGCTCGGTCAGTTTTTCGTTATTGAAGCACTAGCAGGACATACACATATACATAGTAAATATGAACATTTAATAAACAATACATTTATGTTCATACCTTCTCTCCCTGGTTGCCAGGGTTACCCAAACCACCTGGAGGACCTTGGGGACCCTGAATCAAACAAACAAATAAATAAGTCAATATATTTCTGCTTCAAGATCCTTAATCAAGTTCCAAATTGTACAAATATCAACAATTTAGTACTACTTTGTGTGCTGAATCTGTAACCTGGTAGCTTTAGATATACCACAATAATGCCTTGCTATGACAATTGTGTTGTGTGTTGTAAATTTAAGCATGTATGAAACTTATGTGATGATAAGATATGAGACAATGATATGAGATAATGAGCCGGGTACTCACATCAGCACCGCTCGGACCGGCAGGGCCACGGGGGCCAGGAGGCCCGGGGGGACCCTGGAGAGACACACAGGGTCACACTTACATCCTACACCAAACAACCATGGTGGAGTTAAGATAGACCCAATAGTTTCAAATAAGACAGCTGTGTGATGAAAACACCATAAACGTTCTCACCATAGGTCCGACATCGCCTGTTTCTCCCTTTTCTCCTGATGGTCCTGGCAATCCCTGTAAAAAACACATCAGAGTTAAACACTTAGAGCGGGTCTATCTACTTCCTGTTTCCTCAAAGCTGTATCTCAGGTGGGGCTACTTTCTCTTTGCTTGAGCTTCAAATCAAACCACGTTTAGCTCCTTATATGTTAAGATGTTGGGATGTGACTTTGTGACTGTACCTGTAGTCCGATGGGGCCTGGGGCCCCTGGGAATCCTCGGGTTCCTTCATCTCCCTTGGCGCCGAAAGGCCCCTGCTGGCCCCGGGCTCCCAGCTCTCCATCAGCACCCTGGAAATCACATGGTAAGAATCATTGGCCCCAAAATTATATATTACTCAATAAGTCATTTATTATTTATTATATTTGGCTTCTAGATGGGGGATGCTACTTACAGCAGCACCAGGCTGACCAAGTGGACCCATTGGCCCTGGCGGACCAGGAGGACCCTTAAAAACAAACAAACAAAAACGTTTACACACAAAATAACACGCCAAAAGTATGAGTGGTTGTTGTAGATAGGAATTTACAGCAGTCTCTTAACTTTCCTGCCCAGCAACGTCAAAGAAGCAAAGAGAGGAGAAAATGTTACTTACATGCTCTCCCTTATCTCCCTTGGCTCCCTTCTGTCCATGCTCTCCAACCTCACCCTGTGAAGACAAAGACAATACAACAGATGTAAGATAAAGGCTTTTGTTAACTCGATACATCCTTCTGGCACTGCTGGGACAATTTTTTTTTTACTCAACGCTACAAGTCATGTTTATGTAGTTATATAATGGACACTACATGTCCGTTTATGTAGTTGTATGCTATATAATGGACACTACATGTCCGTTTATGTAGTTGTATGCTATATAATAGATAATACAGGTCATGCTTATGTAGTTGTATGCCATGTGACAGAGGATGCGGGGTGTTTGACCTTGTCTCCGTCCTCCCCTGGTACTCCGGGGGATCCAGCAGGGCCAGGCAAACCCACTGGGCCTTGGACTCCATCACGACCAGCCGGGCCAATAGGACCTTTCTCACCCTGCCAGAGAGAGATAATGATTGAGGGATGGAGGAGAAGGAGAGTCAGGGAGAAGTAGAGCGAAATAAAGTAGAGAGAAATAAAAGGATAGACAAATTAAGGGAAACTCTATACTTAAATGGTTAGTATTTAGCCACCAAAGAAAACAACCTTTTTGTTTGTACTGAAGTTCAGTTAATCAATCCCTCAATCTCCATGAAAGTTGAAAAAGTTTCAATCTCGGATATTTTCATTCTGCATAGAGGTACTCACAGGCACTCCCTTCTCTCCAGCAGATCCGGGGGGGCCCTGGGGGCCGGGTCTTCCTGGGGGGCCAATGGGCCCAGCAGTACCAGCCTGTCCTCTCTCACCTGGAGATCCCTGTAGAAATGCAATGCAGGTGGCACCGTTACAGGCCATAGCCATGATTATGTGGTCTTCAAGTGACACATCTTTTTACAATGGAGAAAGTAAGATGGAATTACTTGTGCAATGTCAACATTGACAACTTTCTAATGTTATGACATTAGGATTATAGAGCCAAGCAACTATTGAAGTAGCCATTACAAAATATGATATCTTCCAGAAGGAAACTACTGAAATGGATGATATCAATAGTGATCAGGTGATAGAGGAATGTGTTGACGTACAGCTGGTCCAGGAGGCCCTGCTGGTCCTTCACTTCCTTTCAGTCCTCCACCACCCTGAGAGTCACAAACACAGACAGACAGAGGTTACGACATGGCCAGGGGCTTGCTGAATCTAAAATAAATGAACTTCAAGTGAATGGGAAAGTGTGTCCAAACCTTTGACTGGTACCGTACATAAAATCACATTCTGTGTCTGTGTCCACTAGAGCACAGCTATCTTTGCAAGACTGGGTGTCTGTTTTTATACGTGTAATAATACTATTCCCATACTCATCCATATAGCTCGGCCGTACTCACAGGGGTGCCAGGCAGTCCTCTCTCTCCGGGGAACCCTCTCAGTCCGTGGGGTCCGTCCTTTCCTGGGCCGCCAGGAGGACCTGGGTCTCCCTTGGTGCCCTCTTTACCAGAGGGGCCAGACAGGCCCTGCTCTCCTGGTGGACCCGGGGGTCCAGGGTGACCACGCTCGCCCAAGGGGCCTGTCTCTCCAGAGGGACCCTGGGAGAAAGAAGACACCATGAAGATCATGCAGGTGTGATAGTATGGAGGATTGGCGACTGAGAATGGAATGTCATAATGAATGTACCAAATCAAAGTCGTGTACTAGCTACAGAGAAAGAGCTCAACTTTTGAAGGTGGGTGACACAAAATGTATGCACACCTCTCCTGCCAAGGATATCTTATTGCTAGGACAGAATGCAGACTGACTTGCATTGGAGAAGAAAAAAAACGTCCTCAGTCGGATCTCGTATTGAAATACCTGTCCAGAATATATCTACAGGTGTGATGACAGGACAGGTGTCTTACCTGAGGTCCGACCACTCCAGGAGGCCCGGGTGGACCTGTCTTGCCTTGGAACCCCTGGAGGTGAAAAGAGCAACGGCATTCATACAGATATGAACCTAGCCATTTGGGAATTACAAAAACATTCATGATGTAAGGACCTGGCCTCGTTAAAGCTATATGGTTGAAAATTGATTGAACAGTGTGATCATGTTGTAATAAGATAATGACTTACAACTTCTCCTCTCTGGCCAGGGTGTCCGGGAAGCCCATCTTTTCCTGGAGGTCCCTGAGTGGAGGTAATATAAGTGTATGATCAACAACAGAGACAACGTATAATGAATGGAACAACGGAAATCTAAATATTTTGTTATAAACTTACGGGAGGTCCCTTTGGTCCGGGGAAGCCGTTGGCTCCTTGAGGCCCGGGAAGTCCCTGAAAGATGAGAACTGTTGTTATACCAATCAATTTATTGATCATACACTGATTATCGATTATCATTGATTGGCATCAAATCAAATAATAGTTTGGCAACAACATACCCTCTCGCCTGGACCACCTGAAGGTCCGTCACTTCCCGATGTACCCTTTTAATATAAACAAAAGCAAACACAAACAAACAAGCACACACAACAACACTGTCACAACAACAACATAATTTCAAAGTATATGTTTCATTCAACATCAAGCAAATACATAACACAAAACATAAGACAAAACATATATTATAAATATTACTATTGCGAGTGATGATACATTACTGTATTTTCCACAAATGTTTGTGTTCTTACCTTGGCTCCTGATTTTCCTGTTGAGCCCCTAGGTCCTCTCTGACCCCTGGGACCCTGTTGGGGAAATATAATATTTTTATAGAGCTAAACGTTTTGATCTGAAGAAGATGATATTCAGTCTTAAGACGTGTCATTTCCTTTAAAAATGAAGAGAAAATTTATGAGAAAATAAAATAAATTGTACCGTTGGTCCTCTTTGTCCTCTTGGTCCAGACTTGCCAATCAGACCCTGAATAAGCACAGAAACACAGGGTCGATATGAGAATAGAGCTGGTCTATACCTGGAGTCTCCTTATTGCCACAAGTTTAGTTAGCATTGGCATTGTGTCAAACATTTCTGACGAGGGTCATCAACCTTACCCTTGCTCCTTTCTCGCCGTTAGTACCAGGGAATCCTGGGAATCCAAGAGATCCCTACAAGCACAAGTCGATCATTGTTAGGTATAATACTCATGCTACACATTATCATACACAGTTTGAGTTTGAGAAAGTGTGTGTACATAGTATGTATGTGCAACGTCCTTACCTTAGGTCCAAGTCTTCCAGGATATCCAGGAAGTCCAGGAACACCAAGTTTTCCCTGAAATAAGAAGACATAAATTTGCAAATCAACGATTGTAGTAAAGCATGTTTTACTTTTCTTCACCTGGAGGAATTGTGAGAATTTTCCGTAATCAAGTTGTGCATAATGGATCAAACTTATGTAGTATATAAAACAATGATTTTAACATATATTTGATCGATGTTATATTTCATCCAACAAAATATAAAGCTCCCTCTCTGACCTTCTCTCCCACCAGACCGATAGGCCCAAGCTCGCCAGGGGGCCCAACACGTCCCTTTGGACCCTCGGGACCATCCTCTCCTCTGGGACCAGGCATACCAGCCTCTCCCTAGAAACACACACACGCACGCACGCACGCACACACGCACGCACGCACGCACGCACACACACACACACACACACACACACACACACACACACACATACATACGTTATATGATGTTGAGTTGATTCAGATTTTATTAATTGATTATTTGAGAGATTACACATCCACTTACTCTCTCTCCCTTGGCACCAAATTCTCCTTTTACTCCAGGGAAACCATCTTCACCCTATATAATTGTATAGAGGAACTTTTCGTGTTAAAATGGTTAGTACGTCAAAATGCTTTCTTGGCTGTCTTATAACACTTTGTGAAACATAAGTTAATATCTCTCTGAATTGGTCACAATAGACAAATATCCATATTTGCAAACTTTTAAAATGAATTCAGCACCAAGTGACAACAAGTAGTGTATCAGCTTGACTTACTATGCCCCCGAGTGTAAATAAACTACAACTACAGGTAAACTATTCCAAAGAGGTAGTCATTTGTCTCAAAAAGTTACATCAGGTCAACGTGTTGACGTCACAAACCTTCTCTCCCTTGTGGCCCTTCAATCCTCGGATTCCTTGAGTTCCCTGCAATTACAGCACATTGCCCAAGTAAAAAACTCTTTAGTATAGATCACATTCAATGATGCAATACCAAAATAGAACGTCTATATGTGGTTATTTACTGCATGGACTACAGCTAAAGATTAGCAAACATGTTTAACTGACCTTGACACCCCGAGGGCCAGGATAACCGATAGTTCCCTGAGGACCGTTGGGACCCTGTGACGAGAGAAGAAGAGATTAATATCCCAGAGGAGGAAGATATAGAGGCATACAATTGGTGTTAGGCTACATCATTTATAGATATTTTTCATCAAAGAGCATGATTCACTGCAACGCAATAAAAAAATTAAGTAATGAAAGTATCCCAGTACTATTTTTATGATATCCACAGATGTGTTTCAAAAGGCAAATTTTATAGATAATATTTTTCCTTTTTCTGGCCGATCCAATCAATGTTAAGAAAGTTCAACATGGGCCTGAGGTGATGACACCTACCTGGTTCCCTTTGGTACCGGCAGGCCCCTCTTTTCCTGGATGACCCTGGGGGAGGACAAGAGAGATCAGGGAGATTCTAAACAGGTCACGAATATCCAAAAGGTACAAATGGCGTTGAATACTCTACATAGAATTCCTGCCACAACAAAAGTAAAAAATCCCTAAACCTTTTTGGTGTCGCACTGTGACTCCATGCGTTGCATTTAGTAAAATTCCATGATAACAAGTTGTATGTACTGCTGTAATTCAACTGAGAATTGTCCTGTGGGAGGAGGACTTACAGGGGGGCCGTCAGCTCCAGGCATTCCTGGCAGACCTGGCTTTCCTGTGGGGCCCTGAGGGGAAAACAGGGTTTTTAACAGTTAATTTAAAGAAGAAACATAGTAAGTTCAATCTTTTTTACATTTCTTCTTTTTCCTTTCATTTGCTTGTTTTACTAAATGTGTTATATATTGTTTCTAGAGTGCTCTTGGAGCATCTTAAGACATGATTCAACTTGTTTAACCTTTTGTAGTATTGTGTGAACCAATCTTGACCTAAAATTTAGGTGACTGACTTTTGACTCTCAATTTTGTGAATTTCTACAGGGGACAAGCAGTCACAAGAACGTAAATATACTTTAACAAAGGTTCTGTCAAACTACGGGGGTCTCAGGGTGCTCTGGTCTTGGGTGCTCTGGTCTGTGTTCAAATGACAAATTCATGTTATGCTAATTTATTTCCCTTCCTTCTCCTCACAGCATTAAGGCTTTCAAATATAGAAATAAACATATTTCTAAAAACATCTTTGGATGTCTTTGATTTCTCACCTTCTCTCCCGGAGGTCCGTGAGCTCCCTGAGGTCCTGGCATTCCCTGAGAGCGCGCGCGCGCACACACACACACACACACACACACACACACACACACACACACACACACACACACACACACACACACACACACACACACACACACACACACACACACACACACACACACACACACACACACACACACACACAACCAGACCCAGAGAGAAAACCAGAAATGCTGTTACACATCAAGTTCAATATATGACAGTACAGGTGTGTTGTTCATGGCATGTTTTATATCTCACCTGAGTTCCTGAGGTTCCCTGCTGCCCTGGTGGACCAGGCTCTCCTTGGGGACCCTAAGAGACAAAAGAAACGAGAGAGGAAAAATACTATTAATAAGAGGTATGTTTTTGTGGTATATGTCATAATGTACTCCTTTCTTCCACTGCACAAAGTGAAGCTCGTTTATTAAATAAGTGACCTACTACTGACCAGGTTTCCTTTAGGACCATGGGGCCCATCGTTTCCACGTACACCCTGAAGAAGTAAAACATTAAATCAAATATAATGAATAAATCAACAGTGAATAAAAAGAGCGCAAGCTCTAAAACATCTTGCAATTGCAACAAAATATAGTAAGAGATACTGCTACCATTCTGCAACAATCTGATAATATTTCAACACTATGTTTGGTCATGTTGCTATTTCAGGTATCATGTGGTTTAACAGTATTTGTGAAAGGATATAATAATATTTCAGCGTGGTTCAGCAAAGTGTTTTACTCACAGGGGGTCCAGGGATTCCGTTGGGACCTTTAGGCCCAAGCAAACCACGAGGTCCCTACAGATACAAGAGAGGCAGCGCACACACACACAATCGCACACACACACACACACGCACACACACACACACACACACACACACACACACACGCATGCACACACGCATGCACGCACACACACACACACACAGGTGTGGAATCAGAAATGTACTCGCTAAATGAGGAAGCACAGGAATAAATTGCATGTTATATATAATGTGTTTAATATAACAAACATTAGGTTATTGAGATGACTTTAACACGTCGTTATCAGTATCATTTATCTGCTGTAAGATGTGACCTTGAGTGCCTTAAAGGCGCCCTCAAATATAATGTATGGTTATTATTATTATTATTATGGTATTTTTATTATTGCAGTTTCATAGGTAATAGTGTGGGTATAGGTTTAATGGGGGGTTTTCTGTATCCTCAGAGCAACACTCACTGGTTCACCTGGAAGTCCTCTGGGTCCGATGTCTCCATCGTCTCCCTGGAAACACAAAGACATGAATATGAGGTACAGTTAAATAATCTGAGATTATGCAGATCGATCATTGTTCTGAAGGTTAAACGTACCCTCTCTCCGTCCTCTCCGGGAGGTCCAAGGGGCCCTAGTCCTCCAGTGTCTCCCTGAAGAGATTCAAGGAGAGATGAAATGATGAAGATAAATTGAATTAAGAGGTGACACACATAATGAGTAATGGAGGAAAGAGATTGCATCTACAGTCCACGATATAGAGGTTTACAAGTACCCACCCCAGTAAAAAGAAGCCCAAGAATCAGAGCCCTGGAAGACCAATATGAGTTGTTTTTTTCACACCACTCACCCTGTGTCCCTTGTCTCCAGGTAAGCCAGGAAGGCCATCGAAGCCACGGTCACCCTGAGAAAAACACACAGCGCATATAAACCCTGATATGACAAGTTATTGTGAATCAGCATCATAATCTTTATTACTATGACAATGGTACATTATCAAATGTCGCTGTCAAGTTAAAGCCATTACTTATGAAGCGAAATGTTAGTTGACATGATGAAAGTATTCTCTGATTTACCTTAGGCCCAGACTCTCCAGGCATACCCCTGGCCCCATCAGCTCCAGCACGACCCTATGGGAAGAGAGAAAGTTTAACATTAACCCTGAGAGTTCTGCTCCTCTACAGTAAGTGCCTTGCTCGGTGGTATTGTGGCAGGGCTGGTTCGTTCGCTTTGGATTTTCTTTTAAGTAATCTTCATCTTAAAAAAGGTTCAAACTAAATGGCGTCTCTGTAATACTCACTCTTCTTCCTGCTTTGCCTGGTGGTCCTGTCAAACCAGCCGGTCCCCTGGGGCCCTTAAACACAACAATGAAGTCCCCATTGATCAATGTAATCGCTTGAACCAATATGGACATAAAGACGGATCTCTTTATATTTGGATATGTGTATGATGGATATAATGCACAGGGATTTTACCCCATATATGAAGTGGAATATTTGATTACTGAATAAATTGTTGGAAATATTTATGTTGGACAAAATAATTTTGATAATATGGAGAAGGTTTGAATCCAAACGTTAAGGCAAACTGAGTTTAAATATTAGGTTCCTCAGTGTAAGGGTCAGAATTGGGGTCCAATCTGAGGTTGAGGGTCGGGGGCATAGTTGTAGTTACCTGAGGCCCAGGGTCTCCTCCTTCTCCTTTATGACCATTGTTACCAGGGGTTCCCTGAAACACAAACAATCAGGGTCACCAACACATTTGCAGAGTACCCTGTAGACGCATGAATACATTCATAGCAATATATAATTTCATAATCACAGTTTCCCCAGGGTCGTTTAAAGTGTCACAGGTGAATCCGACGATATCAAGTGACTCACCAAAGGCCCAGGGCGCCCAGTGTATCCCATTGGTCCAGGTGGTCCTTTCAGAGCGAGCTAGACAGAGAAGAGGGACGGGAAAAAATTACATGTGACAACAAAAAAATGGAATGTGATTGCAATAGGTAACTTAAATCTGTCCTGCTCTGAATTTAGAGATGCATTTAAGGATGAGAATTAAGGTCTAAGAATACAAGTCTGTGGTCAGGTACTAATAGCCCTGTTTTTGGCACCTCTAAAGCAGTGATACAGTTTGAGAGAGCGTGGTGTGTGTGTGAGGAGGACATACCCTGGCCTGGGAGAGGATGGCCTGAACCTGGGCTTCCTGTGCTGACACCACGGGACCCTTGTCTCCTCCACTGCTGCCGAAACGGAACTACACCAATAACCAGACAGGAAAGAAACTTAGTGGGATTGTATTACAGGGTATTTTAAGGGGTTCAAGGGTTAAAGGTGGGGCAAAGGCCAGGGGTCAAGGTCACTCACGGGCAGCATGACGGATGTTCCAGGGGGGCCAGGGACTCCATCAGCTCCGTTGAGACCGGGCTTTCCAGAGGAACCCTGCAGGACGGAGGTAACAGAGGAGAATGCAGGTGGAGGGTTAGTTTAGTGCCAGTGATGCGCTTGCCTTGGAGTCGAACAGTGATCTTTCCATAAATGTGTAGACTTTAACTTAGTTGGCTGAGCGTAATAAGATAACAAGGATCCAAAGTATGATTTTTATATTTTCAATTTCAGACTCACCCTCTCACCAGGGTCACCAACAGAGCCAGGAGGTCCAGACGAACCAGGGGGGCCGACAAGACCCTGGGGGGCATTAAGAGTGAGGGAGGGAGGGAGGGTAAGAAAGAGAGAGAGAAAGGGGGGGGAGAGAGAGAGAGTGTGTGTGTGTGTGTGTGTGTGTGTGTGTGTGTGTAAAGGATAGAGAATAAGGTATAAATAAGACAAATAATAGCCCAGACTTGCAGTATATTGATAAGTGAAAGTGGAGCTGATTTGCAAGTTCAAACAAGATGAGAGGAAAAAAGAATATGCCAAACTAATAAAGTATTGCCTGTATTTCGCCTCTGGATTAACATAGATGGATTTTGTTTTATCTTGAGCAATGACAGTGAAGCAAGCCAATGTTCACTTACAGCAGGTCCTTCTGGCCCAGGTGGTCCCTCGATCAACATACCCTAAAGCACAAATGAAACGAGTGAGCGAATTTCTCTATCGAGAAACAGGAATAAGAAGAATCAGGAATAAGAGTTAACGAGTAGGGAAAACACTGCAAAAAAAAAAGTCAAACAAATCAAACAGCAAATTACAAGATGGAGTACAACGGTGACTTACAGGCTCCATGACAGCGGGATCTCCCTTCTCACCCTTTGTGGCTCTCACTGAGGCCTGAGGAAAACACACATGTAACCCACAACACAGCCCGGTCAGTGCAGATGCATACAAACACCAGGTAGCCACAGGTAGGACACACCTTAAAGTTTACCATGTCCACATTAACAGACCAGGTAGGAGACACCTTAAAAGTTTACCATATCCACATGAACAGACCAGGTAGGACACACCTTAAACCAACCATATCCACATGAACAGACCACTTAGAATGCATACGGTACCTAACGTCTGGCATCGTATCCATTCTGTGTACCAAGTAACATACTTTAGTGTGGATATGAGAACTGACTTAAAGACAAGTAATTTTTGCTTAACTTGTTGTCAAGGCAATTATGTGCACGATGGAGATGAAAATAAGTGCTGGTTGAAAAAAAGTGAATCATTAAGGGCATTTTACCATACAGGGAACTCCTTGTCATAACTCAATCCCAAATGGATTTAGTCTCTTCTTGTGATGTTCAGCTGCAATAGGCCTATTTGTATAGGTCTATCACTGACCCCTTAGTCATCTTAAGAACACTCTGGACTAAGGCCATTTCAAGCTAACCAAAGAAAAAGAATGCATACACGAACATAGACATTTAAAACAAATGACCCTAAAGGCTGATCCTGTGTCATGCTTTTTTCAATGCCTTGTTTTGTGTATGCTGTCTTCCAGAAGTGTATACTATAACCACAGTATACAACAAATCCCATTTCAATTTGTCTAGACCAATCTGAGACCAAACAGTAATTCAAGCTTCTAATTGAGCCTTTTAGCTTAAGAGTGGGAATTAAAACCAACGTAACAGCATTTTTTTCATGTCTTCCCATCAAGGCCAGGGACAGGAACAAACAAACAGTGGTCTGATTGGAGGCAGGTTGAAATGAAGAGATTTGGGGCGAGGGGAAGCGGGATGGACTTACGCCTCCCTCGTCTGTCACAGCGGACAGGGCGGGGCCCATGTTGGCGTTGGCGTCGGCTTCTCCCTCGGGTAACGGATCGTTGTAATCCTTGTAGGAATAGTCGTATTCCTTCATGCCCGCATCGCCAGTCACATACTCCTCTGTGAAGGGGTCACCCGCCTTGGTGGAATCCACTTCCTCTTGCACCACTGTCTCTTCCACCTGGGGTCAGGAAATGGCCGCCAGGGAATGGAAGAGCCAGGACGGAAGGGAAGAAGAATCGGTGAAGGAAGACAGTAAAGAGTGATGGAGATAAAGAAAATTGAGACAGAACACGGTGACAGAAGAAAAAAGGGAGGATACAATCCGAATATGAAAAAAGGGAACATCATGCAGAGCAAAAGAATATCAGGGAAAAGAAAGGCCAGAAAAGAAGACAAAAAAAAAGTAGTAGAGGAAAAAAGAAAGACGAGAGGGCAGACAAACAGAAGTGAGAGTCTTCCCTTTGGCACATCAACAGACATCATTGACAGAAGAGAACAGAGCAAAGTAAGACTCAATGGGCCTCATAGCAAACAATTATCCCGAGGAAATCCTCTAAAGAACTGTTCACTGTGAGGTCTATTGTGTTCCAGTATTCCATCACTTGGATTGTACTGCACGTCTTAACTTTTTCCTACTCATCATTTGTCCAATGAGAGTTGGTGTTTCCATCAAAGCTAATGCAGTCTCTAGCTTGTGTGTTCAGTTACTGTCCAATAGTTTACGAGAACAATAACTGAAATAAAGCTATGAGTAACGTAAACAAGCAATTGGTTTGACAACATTGGTTTTCAGATTGGCATGACAAGAAGTAACGTTCTAAGCAAAGCTATCTATGTTACTTGCCTGATCAACTTACCACGTATTAGAAATAAGGTATGGAAATGAGAAAACAGCCTTATGTATCGTCAAAGATGACAAGTTATAACAAAGAGTCCCTCGATGTAACGCTATGTAACTATCACAACAATAAAACAGTTCACTGCTGAATTTCTTTCCTCAACATTTCTTTTCAATATTGCATTTCAACATTTATCTATCAAATACAAGTATTCAAAAATAAGCAATTGCTTTCATGACAGTAAGAAATAATTAACGGAACATGTGAAAAAGAACTGTGAAACATTATTTATGGATTTTATGTTAAAATGACTCAACTATTCTATTAAAATGCAGATAGATTTGCTATGAAACAAGAATGCAATATATTCATCCCTTTGTTTTTCTGGTTAAATGCATATCAAATATTCCTAAGCAGCTCAAATTTTCACAAGAGTTTTGTTCTCATTTCAAGAGCAGACTGACAAATGTATTAAGTAGGTCTTGACAAGAGTACAAAAGAAAAATCTTGTGTTAGGGAAAATAGGAGCCACATGAGAATGTTTAATGATACAACAGAATGAACGTGGTGCATTTCCATTTGAGGAACTGTGGTACGTCTTGTCTCATGGCACCGGTGCAATGAACTGTGGAATCGTTAGGAATGTAATACAGCTCTACTACTACTACTATGTTAAGCTACGACGGCTGGGCTCACCACCACATAGATATCGCTGTGTTTTCGAAGTTTCCAATGGGAAGTATTTTCAACACAATCTTTTAACAGATTATGACGGTTTGTTGCCTTTTATTCGAGGGCCTTCTGAGTGACTTTCTCCTCTGGTGTTTGGTTTACAGTATCGTGCAGTTTACCTGGCCAGTGGCTGCTTCTTGTCCAATCACCTCACCCTCTGGCTGTTGGGTGGCCTCCTCATAATTATAATCCGTCTCAGTAGGGGTGTGGCCAGCCTCAGAGTGTTCAGAATCTACATCCTGATTGGTCAGGTTGACAGGAAGTAGTGGGGAGCGTAGAGGAAGTAAGCAGATTCGAATGAAAGGGGGTGGTTAGTCTAAAGGTATCAGGGACAGTGTTTAAGAGGTTAAACAAAAGGATGGAATACATCCTTTAATCACAGTTTCCAGATGAAAAGAAATGTTATAGTCCAAGTCATACATTTTCGAAGATTTGAAAATATTTCACTTGACATTTCAAAATGTTTTGAAGTCTTGATGAAACACTAAATCTTGTTATAAAAAAAGATTTTGATAATTATCAAGACTTATGAAACATAAGAAAATGTATTTCTTGAATTCCCGAACAACTTTTGCCATGACAGCTTCATGGGCATATCAATTCTGCTTTATTAATGGTGTCAGACGTGGGCAGAGAGAGGCCTTGACTCCCATTAGGTGATGATCTGAATGAGATCATCACGTGGTGCTTTGAATGTGTACCAAAGACGTGGAAACAGATTTGAACCACAAACAGCAGCAGTCTCACAGAATTACTTCATTAATAAAAACTTTTAAATTTCGCAATCTTTTAGGATGATTAGAACATTGGTTTGCAATATTTTTGAATAATATAAACTATGACTTTAAATTGCTAATTTTATGTTTCTTATCAATTCATACTGCTCAATGAACCAGATAAATGCATATTTAGCAAGTCTTCTGAACAGTTTCTGTGAGGCTTCTTCAGTCATATTCTATAAAAACTATAGATTATGATAAATATGATAAAATTCTAATATTTAACAGAGAGATAGAGACAGAGACAGAGAGATGGAAGAGACTGTGTTGCGTTGTTTGTGATGGTATATGTGTTTTAAAGTTCTGTTGGAGTTCAGTAATATCCATGCACATTCAGTCGATTCAGTCGACAAGTGCACTAATCATTTGAGGACTGCAGTAACATAGCATGTACCGAATAACAACTTCCAGGATAGATCAGATTCCAAGTTTTGGGGAAGGAAAAGTAGGGAGACTGTTCAAATAGTCATGCTTCAATATGACAGTCTTTGTGCCACTGTTTTATATCATAGATTGGGGTGATCATTAAGATCATATGATATACAAACGGAGGATAGTGTCCAGTTTGGTATATGCCAACTTCCATTCTGAGGCCCAGGTACTCCCCATCAAGGTTTTACCCCTCTCTGCAATGATTGTTTATTTAATACTTCATTCTATGTTTTATAGAAACGAGATAGATCTTTTTCACATTATCTATGTAATATAAATACTATTTTGTTTCTTATCACAGTTTATATGTTTATATTTTTGGTCAAGTAAACATTTTCTTCATGTTTATCTCTGAGAAAGGGATAATTGAGTCTTCAGCACATACACCTATCCAATTTGAGGTTACAGACCTAAACATTGACTGTCTGGGGAAACAGAGCTCAGTTCAATAACCAATGCAGTTAAAACTTTAGATGGAGAAGACCATGGTGACCAGAAGAGACTGGAGGAAGATACTGCTTGGGACAGTTTGCCCAACCCGGGCTCTCATGTTGTACCTGTTGATAGCCGTTGCCTGGCTTCTTGGCTGGGACCTCTGTACCGCTCAGTGCTGTCTTGTCGAAAGGTGGCATTTGTTTGTGCTGGGATTTTATGTTATGAAGGTCTACCTCCACTCGCGGTCTCACTATCTTGGGGGGAGTGGGCAACACAGGAGCTGGAGTGGGAGGCTCTTTCTTCGGAGCGGGTTTGGGTTTGACAGGGATAGGTTTTTCAACCACAACGGTCTTTACTTTTTCTGGTTTCCCTGGCTTGATCAGCGGGACTTTAGTGACCACAGTTTTGACTTTAGTGATCTCAGTTTTTGCCTCAGGAATTTTGACGACCTCGGCTTTGACCTTTTCAACTTTAGTGATAACAGTTTTAACTTTGGTGACCTCTGTCTTTACAGCTGGAACTTTAATGATCTCAGGTTTTTCAACCTTTGTCACAACAGGTTTTGCCGGAGGAGTTTTAATGACCTCAGATTTTGGTGCTTTGACGGTCTCAACTTTTGGTGCTTTGGTTGCATCCACTTTTGGTGCCTTGGTGCCCAAAGCTTTTGGAATTTTGGTGGCCTCAACTACTGGTGCCTTGGTGGCCTCTGCTTTCGGTGCCTTGGCAGCCTCAATCTTTGGTGCCTTGGTGGCCTCAACTACCGGTGCTTTGGTAGCCTCAATCTTTGGTGCCTTGGTGGCCTCTGCTTTTGGTGCCTTAGTGGCCTCAACTTTAGGTGCTTTTGTTGAGGCAACTTTTGGTGCTTTAGTGGAGTCTGGTTTAGCTGCCTCTGTTTTAACTGCAGGTTTCACTGCACTGACCACAGTCTTTTCTACTTTTTGTACTGTAACTTTAGTGACTACTTTTTTGTCTAACACGGCTTTAGTAGTGGTTTCAGATTTTTCGGATTTTGTAGCACCATTGTCATTTGTTTTTTTTTCGCCACCAATTTTGCCATTGGGCTGATCTACAGATACTGGCTTTCCATTCCCATTAGCTTTAGCGTCACCGTTGGCTTTAGCTGCTGGTTTTCCATTACCATTAGATTTGCCCTCACCATTGGCTTTCTTCTCTAATACAGTTACCTTACCATTGCCATTTACTTTAGTCTCAACACTGAGTTTAGCTTCTACTACAGCTTTGCCATTGCCTTTAACTTTGACCTCAGCAGCTGCTTTGCCATTGCTGTTAGCTTTGCCGTTGCCATTGACTTTAGCTTCAACAGCAGCTTTGCCATTGCCATTGCCATTGACTTTAGCTTCAACAGCCGCTTTGCCGTTGCCATTGACTTTAGCATCAACAGTGGCTTTGCCATTGCCATTGACTTTAGTTTCAACAGCAGCTTTGCCGTTGCCATTGCCATTGACTTTAGTTTCAACAGCAGCTTTGCCATTGCCATTAGCTTCAACAGCAGCTTTGCCATTGCCATTGACTTTAGTTTCAACAGCGGCTTTGCCATTGCCATTGACTTTAGTTTCAACAGCAGCTTTGCCATTGCCATTGCCATTGACTTTAGCTTCAACAGCGGCTTTGCCGTTGCCATTGACTTTAGCTTCAACAGCGGCTTTGCCATTACCATTAACTTTGGTCTCACCATTAACTTTCTTATTGTCAGCTACTTTGCCATTGCCATTAGCTTTTTTGTCACCTCCGTTGCCATTTTTAGCTAGAGCAGGTGTGACCTTTGCTACTGGAGTGACAGCAGTGGGTTTGACTTTGGAGAGCAAGACCTCCACGGCAGTAGGCTTGGCTTTGGCAGGTTTAGCAGGGGCAGGCTTGGGGGCTTTGGTGGGCTTAACAACAGTAGCAGCGGCCGATTTTGGTGCTTTGGCAGCGGTGGACGCGGCAGGAGTAGCTAAGAGTTTGGCAAGTATGGTCTTGGCCGGTTTTGCTTTAACTGGGGCCGGTTTAGCAGGGGCTGGCTTGCCATTTGCAGCCTTCTTCTATTATATATATTTATTTGTTGTTTGCAGTGTAGTTTGTGAAAGTGGGTGTCGAGAGAGAGTGAGAGAGGAGTAGGGAGGGACGGATAGATACATGTAAGGGTTGGGAGGGGATAAACGCACAGACAAGGGATGGACAGAAGAAGAGAGAAAAACAAGGGTAGATGGTTTGAGACACGGTGACATAAAGATGGCTAAGGCTTGGATAATTTATTGAGACTGTTCAGGCATTACTGGATACAGCAAGAATTTTAAACAAGTAAAAGGCTTACTAAATCCTTTTTTAAATGTCAAAAGACAATGTTATATGTAAACACTGAATTGTTAGGCCAGAGAAACAAAACAAGGATATTCTTTTGAAGCTAAATGGAAATTATTTTGCTGATCTCTCCAGTAATGCCATTCTCCATATTAATAACAAAGCAGCATGTATGATCTTGAGCCTGTGGTTTGCAGAGGCACTGGGGTGTGATTGGTCAGCTGAGCAACACACACACACACATGCACACACCCACACACACGCACACACATACACACACACACACACATACACAAACACACAAACACACACACTCTCGATGGAAGCATTGGCTGTTAGAGAGAGCAGGGAATGTTAGTTTGACCGAGAAGGTAATATGATTTCCTAAAACTGTGAGCACATACATTGAACATAATTTCAAATTCTAACAAATTATTCTGACCTGACATGCAACAAGAGGTGAAGATTCATGCATGGTATCATCATTAAATAAATAAATACTTAATTAATAATTTTTGATAATAACAATAATAATAAGTGGATAAGAAAATGTACGGTATATAGACAAGTTATCAAGCAAGAAAATAAACGGTTCATGCCATTCCTTGATTTGAGAATGACTTTGAAGGCATACACTGAAAGAAGGAAATATGGGTATATTAAAATTTCCACTTTGAACAAAAGACAAGAGAGTTGGATGAATAAGATGTGGATCCATGCAGGCAATAATGTTGCACACTATATGACTGTTATTTAATTACTATTACACAATCTGACATGCAAACATTGAACCAGTTCAAATTACATGTTCTATGTTTTGTTTTTAACCCAGGCAGAATTTTGAACATTATGCTTGAACAGATTTTCTGTCTTGTTTAAATCACTAGCAGAAATCGTAGCACAATTCAGTTAAACTTGAGCGACTACTGAATTAAGTTGAGTGACTTTTAACAACAAGTCAATAATGCTAAAAATAGAGCCTGGGTTCAATTCAGTCAATATAAATATATATTTATAAATATAAAATATATTCAATATATTCCTTTTCTGTCTTCCAGCCCTTTCTCCTTGACATTCGGTGCAGCCCATCGTGTGGATGAGGTGAAGGAGCAGGAGAGAGTTGTATGTATGTGTGCGTTTTACCACACCACTAATGCCACACCTGACTTCCCCAGTGCCCCCGCATTGTGAACACACACAAGCAACAACACATTAACAACAATCACACACATTTCAATGACATTAAGACAACATGAATGCACAATGTCAATGCAACATGATCACGCAGGTGAAACGAGGTGATGTAAGAGTGGCTGGCGTGAGTTCAGGATGTCAGGGATAGAGTGACGGGGAGCGAGAGAGGCATGACTAGCTGACGCATCTTAAACGGTTGAATCTGGGATGTTTCCCAGAAAACACAAAGGCAAGTTATTTTCATGCCAAATGTATATGAAAGGAACTAGAAACAATAGAGATTGCTTGATGTTCTTTTAGTATGGGATAGTGTTATACTAGGGATCCTTTTAAATACATACTGTACATACATATGGGATAGTGTTATCCTGAAGGGTCATAAAACATAGGACACTAAAGCCACAACAGTTACTGCCTGTAATGCGGTACGCTAGCATCATACCTCTCTCTCATTCTCTATCGCTCTCTCCTTCCGTTTTAGTATTACGTCTCTTGCTCCGTTTCTCCGCTACCTGTTCAGCGAGGCCCCTTGATAGGGGAGAGGGGGATGGAGAAAAGGAGGGAGTGCCTGTTGTTTCCTCGTAATAATAGGGGTATTCATAGTCATCCCGCTCTTCATCAAAGGACTGGGAGAGGGGGATGAAGGGAGGGATGAGATGGAGGAGCAGGAGGGTCAGGTGGAAGCAGAGGAATGCAGTGGAATGCATGACAGGAGGGGTGAAGAGTGAGCAGGGCAGAGGGGGGTAGAGGAGGATAAATAAAGGGGCAGAAAAGGTGAGATAAAAAGTGTGGGGATGGACAGAGAGAGAGAGAGAGAGAGAGAGAGAGAGAGAGAGAGAGAGAGAGAGAGAGAGAGAGAGAGAAAGAAAGAGAGAGAGAGAGAGAATTTTGGAGAAGCAAATAGCAATGACTGTTTTCTATTTATCAAACGGTCTCTATTTGATAGTTAGGAGTCCAGAGGACAAATAGAACACATTGATGAATAGGAAAATCAATAAATCAATTAAGCAAGGGAGAAAGACAATGAATAGAACCACATTGAGCGCTATTCATTCAGCGGAACTCATCTCATCAGCATCAACAGGTCTCAATGGAATCACGTGTGTGGACTTAGAAAGAAGGTGATATCATAGCTAAATGTATATGGACAGTGTAAAAAGAAACATTATTACATGCTGTGCATCTTAAAGGTAGCTTGAATATGATGTGTTAGGAAATAGTTTCAGACATAGTTTTAGTTTAACCACCCAAATATTTTAGGAAAGGCCTTATTTAGCTAATCGTTTAGCGAGGATATAGCAATGCTATGCGTGTAACCACAAGACCGCCAGCCTCAGTGAGCAAAGCAGGTCAACCTTTAGCCATCACTTATCTTTACGTCATGTCTCAATTATCGCATATTTCAATCAGACTTGACTTTTACTCTTTTTTTGGTGTACCCAAAGATTTTTCCCGCCTTGTGGTCACAAAGGAGGTTAGAGGAAGTAGAGAGAGGGTTGTGTTGTATCATCCTCTTTCAATAGGCCTTCTGTGCTCCTATTGGCTCTGGGGTAAGGATTTTCAAACATTGTTGATTAATGTGATTTAGAGGTTGTTGTTTTAGTTGCCAAATTTCTCAAATTTGATAATAAATGTAACTAAAATGTAATCAAATTGATAATATTACGTGATATCCACTAAAATACCACTTCAGTCTTGTCCCATACCGTTTGGAGTGGACACAGAAAGGGTGAGGAGGAAAGTGGATGGATACAAACAGTTGATGATGATGATGATGATGATGATGATGATGATGATGAATATGCATGAGGGATACAGAGAGTAGCACTTTGATGACTTCTTGGAGTGACTGATGAACTCCTTGATACCTTCAGTGAGTGACGAGGCACTAGGGGTGCTACGTTATGGTGGGTGGAGCGGTGCGGTGCTCATTTTCAATGGCGCAGGCAATGTTCTTAGATTGATGTTTTCCTTCTTACAGAGAACTGTGTCGCGTGTGTTTGCACGTCCACGGCCATGCATGTGTGTGTGTGTGTGTGTGTGTGTGTGTGTGTGTGTGTGTGTGTGTGTGTGTGTGTGTGTGTGTGTGCGTGTGCGTGTTTGCTGGAAGTTATGTCTGGGCTCTACTTACGTATATGTTGGGGTCCTGGGCCTGGGTATTGGGTAGTGGGGAGTCACAGTCAGGGCTGTAGTGTTCACAGAAGTCATAGGCAGCCTGGGAGTTGGAGGCAATCAAAAGCTGTTGGATGTCTCCCTGTGGATGGAAACACAAAAAAGCAAAAACAAACTCATCAATAAATATGTGAGGGAAAGGAAAATGGTGAGGATTCCATCCATGTTAACAGGACCCTTGTTACCAAATTACACCTTCACAGGAGAGGGTCAAGGGTTGGCAACAGGTTTAAAAACAGAGAAAGGACAAGAAGACACAATCTGTATATGAGACAGCTTTAACTGACAAGCTAAAGGTATTGAAACTTCCACTGGGAGACATACCAATGGCAAACATAGCAACAACAAATAAAAACACCCCCTCCTCTCTCCTGACCTGGAAGACCTCCTCGTCGAGCAGACGGGCTCCGAATACGGCGATGCCGTTGGTGTCTATGACGGCGTTGTTGCCGCGGGGCAGAGAGCGGGTCATCCTTTTCTTACAGTCCAACAGCAGCGTCACGTTCTTATTCTGCACGGAGATAGCAATGCGGTGCCACCTACAGGTGGGGAGGAGGAGGAGAAAGAAAGGGGCCGCGTACAGGGTTCCCCAGGCAGTGTGCTGTTAGTGCTTTACTTACTGCACTGGGGAACAAACTTACACTGGCTTTCATGCTCGGGATGTACATGTTCAGAGAAATATTCACAGTCCCACACCAAACAGACATTTGCTTGCACCTACATGCGCACACACGCACACTCACGCACACACACGCACACACACAGAGTAGTAGTACAGTACACAGTACACTAGAAGATAGTACACATTTAAATACACACTTGATACATCTCAACATAAACCACACACACACACACACACACACACACACAGCTTCCTTCGAGTAAGTGCGAGGTGGTTGTTGTAGGTTACTGACTTGCCGTCTGCCAGGTTGACGCCCCTGAACAGTGGGTAGTCCTCGGGGGCGGGCTTGCCGTTCTGGTCCTCGTACAGGAAGACGGGGGAGCGGCCCAGCTCAATGCCCAGCTGCTGGATGCCCTGCTCGCTGTAGATGGACAACAGGAAGGCCTGCAGACCCACCTGGGCCTTCACCAGAGCCATGATAGAGAAGTTCTCCGGGAAACGACCTGGAAGAAGACAGAGAGGTAGAGGTATAGGGGGGTGGACAGGTCATGGAAAAGTGAGCATGAGAAAGACGAGGTGAAAGCTATCACAGAACCATGAATAAGGAAGCAAAGGTGGGAAACGGTACAGTGGAAAAGGGGCTGCCACACTTTTAACAGCACAGGATATGGAGAATTACTCCAAATTATTAGTCCAAAAGAAAGCTTGACAACATAGATGTTGGGTGTTTTGTGATTTGTGACTACATACGACAAGCGCTGTCATGATCAAGACACAGGCCAAGCACAAGTCGAGCCCGTCACCTATACCCCCACAGACTCCCACTGCAGCTACAGCAGACACAATGACAGGTGAGAGTAGAGGGAAGGAGACTTAAATGGCTGGCAGACTTCTTGAAAGTGGGTTGAAATGAGTTAATCCTTTGGAGTGTTTCTTAGACACCACATAAATGCTACTTACCATTCTTGTCTCCATGCCGCAGGGTCTCAGACAGTCATTTTAAGTTAATTTGTTTTGGCTCTTCCAGCCCATTTAGTTTAGCTCCCACTCTTGTGCCATACTGTATAATTATACTGTGCACGTGAGATGCATCCTAGCACTTATGTTGTGCAACAGGCAGTTATTTCAGTGTGAAAATAACCTTTACTAAGGAAGGAGAATATAGGCCCAAAAATGCTGACATATTGTAACCATAACATTATGAAATTGATTGGTGTGTGGCATTGTTTTTACAATCTCAAATAATGTTGCAAACCCCAAAAGGACGGGTACATGCTTCCATTTTCTGAGCAAATAATACATTTAATGTTAAACACTACAGTATATTGACAGACATCAATTGAACCTTGTCCTTGCTATACATTTCAGTCACCTTCAGTGCTTGGCGCTATAACCAAAACAGCTATGACAGATGAACTCGACTGTATTTTCCGGAATGAAAAATGGCCGCTCACCTGAGAAGAGTTGCTTGGTGGGGGCAGAGATCTGGGCTTTCTTGGTGATGCGGTAGGCATGGTCAGCGGTGCCGGCGCGTCGCGAGTGACAGAAGCCGGGGACCTTCCGCACGCCCTCGGGGAGAGAGGGCAGCTGCAGCGCCCGCAACACATCCACTGGGTCTGAGGAAGAAGAAGAGACGAAGAAATAAGAGCGCAGCAAGATCATCTGATCGATTAAGTTTCCATCCATTCCGCAATAACAAAGTGAACCTTTGTTATAGTGCATGGCCTGTCGCGTACGTTCAAGCCATCATAACCTCACCCAGACTTATAGTCATGAACTTCATGAAAAATAAATGGTACACTGAGTAAAAGAATCCTTATCTTAATACTTAAAATAAATGCAATCCAATACAATGGAACAAAAATACCACAGTCCAAAATCAGCCTCTTGTAATTCTGAACAGCACAGCATCAGTGCTACAGAGCACACTGTCTATCTCAGTAGAGTCTACCAGTATATGTCAAGCAAATAAAACAAGTTGCGCTACTATGATAATGCTAAATCATCCACATTTTCCTAACTGTACAGACACTGTAAGGGAGACACACACGGATATGAAACAGAGGCAAACGTTTGCTCACCAGCGCTTGTGCACACTCTCACACACACTGACAGACCACAGAGCCAGTCTGACATCCTGCCTTTAAATTCACACAGCCATGATCTATGCTAGTCTGTCAACCAGCCTCTGTCTAGCTACAGGTGCTACACAGGTTTTGGCCAGCCCAGTTCTACTGCGGTCTGGCCCTTTGTCCACATCTGGCACTCTATCCACTACCCTATACCGAAATATGGATCAATGACCTTATTGGTGCTGGCCCACGATATCCCTGTCCACTGTGTTGGATGAGCACCAAGGCAAAGATGATTGAAGAACAGTTCCGTTCAGTTCTGTTGATTCCTCAGTGTCAAGTTGACTGCTACCTGAAGGGCAGGGTCCATATTTATATAAGCTTGTGTTTTCTTTCTGAGAAAGTTGGGGTGTGTACCCCATTTTTGTTTGTTTTAACAAGCAGTTTTTAGAAAGGAGGAATGAGAGAAGGAGACAGACTGAATCGGTGCAGCCTGCAAAATAGGGGCCGGGGTTGGGGGGATAGATGGGGGGGGGGGGGGGACACACACAGTCGATACAACATACAAACAGTTGCTTCCTCAGAATGCTCTCTCATTACCATGATAAGAAATACCCAAGCAACTAGAGGTAACCGAAAGGCAAGGCCGAAGCGATATTTATTTGCAATATTTTGAAAACGATCCGCGTGGAATGTTCTTCCCATGTTAGCCAGAGCACACACCTAGCCATTCCACATGTGTGGTGCATGTAGTACTTCCAGTTGGTAGGAAGCATTGTTTTGACTTGGTCTGGTCATTCCCACACAGTGGACAGGGATATCGTGGGCCAGCACCAATAAGGTCATTGATCCATATTTCGGATTAACTACTAGTGGGGCAGGAGTCCCACTAGTAGTTAATCCTATCCTTCAACAGTCCTTCTCAGGGAATTTACTCCTGCATGAGTGGGTTTATTTTACCAGCTAAGTGCTCTGGGCTGATCAGCCTGTGGCTGAAACCAAACTGTACGCTGGTTTTGAAAACTGTACTGTTTTCAATAAGTGGGTGAATTAGTGTCATTTATAACAAACCTTGCGGTGGTACGGTTCTTAATGGGCTTACTTTGGGCGTTAAGCACTGGGTAAGTAAAAAATCTAATCGATGACAGCATTACCAAAGATGTAATATAGAGTTTAAGAAATTACTACAGTCTATATTCAGTTTTTACAATCCGCATTCCTAACTCTAGCAAAGTAATTATCAGCCACTTTTTAAGCAGCGCTTAAAATAAGGGAGGAAACTACGCTTGCTTGGTCGTGGTGTAAATCTGTTCCACGTTCACTTAAGTTGACTCCTGATGAACAAAACCGCCAAGAAGACCCAAAAATCCCCCGAAAAGATGAATATTCGTCTAATAATAACATCGATTCGATTTTGAATAGTTGTTAGTCAAGGACTCTACATCAGTGCCTCCAAATATGGCCCTCAATCTGACCCCAGGGCTCTCCAGTATAACCAGTGAAAGGTGGCCTTGGTTGACTATCCCTTCCCTGACCATTACGTTTAGGTGACACCCAGTCTACATTTGACAATGTAGTGTGTGGTAATACACAAACAATACCGTGTGTTAATATTGACTCAGAGAGTCTTTAGCACAGTGTATTGATGTAACAATAAACCAGAAAGACAGGAAAATAGTGAGTGTGTCTAAAAAAAAATAATTGAGAGAAGTCCACAAGAAGGTGAAGGCGTTTTCTCTAAGTGTAGGGTACACGGTAATGCACCATTAACTCTCAAAAACAGAAACTCCCTGAGAAGGGGATGTGTGAGGGAAGGAAAGGAGAGGACGAGAAAGAGAGGAGAGAGAAAAGAGAAGAGAGCAAGAGAAAATGTAGCAAAGGCAAGGAAAAGAAAAAAGGATATGAGCAGAGAGAGAGAGAGTGCAGAAGAGGAGAAAGCGGTAACAAGCGTCTTGACAGGGGACAGCATGACCATGTGAAGCAGTAGCCAGCCAGCCAACTGTATCAGATTGCAGAGGTGGGAGAGCCAGCACAATGCGCACCTCTGTTTCCCCCCACCGCAGTGGCAGCGCCCTGGCCCTGCTCACATCTGCTGCCCGCCTAGGCCCTTCCTGCCTGGGGGCCTTTGGAGACAGGGGACCACCATCAACACCGCCCGATACAAATAAGTACAGAGAAACAGGCCGATAGAACACACCCAGTAAAATAACATGGAACCTACACTGGCACATGCACAGAGAGATTGAGACATATGTATATTATGTTATACGTGCGAGATTGGACTAGACAAGACAGGTATGCAAGTATAAAGACATTGACCCCAACTCACTCACTCTCTCTCTCTCTCTCTCTCTCTCTCTCTCTCTCTCTCTCTCTCTCTCTCTCTCTCTCTCTCTCTCTCTCTCTCTCTCTCTCTCTCTCTCTCTCTCTCTCTCTCTCTCTCTCTCTCTCTCTCTCTCTCTCTCTCTCTCTCTCTCTCTCTCTCTCTCTCTCTCTCTCTCTCTCTCTCTCTCTCTCTCTCTCTCTCTCTCTCTCTATATATATATATATATATATAGGTGGAGCCCACAACGTTGTTAACTGGCCACCCCTGTACCTTGCTCTCATTAAAGAAGGGCACTAAGCATTCAGACAAGTGAAGGGGTTAAATACTATGAAAAGTGATGATTTCACTTTGTAACTTAGTCATGATAAAAACATGTCCTAGTAACTATTGCCAACAATTCTGTAATAGTGTGGAATATATAATACTTAGGCAAGATTCATATGAACACACTTAAATGAAAATGTGAAAATTTGTCCCCAAAAAACGGCAGCCCTGTATTCAATAGTGCAGTTCTTATCAATGACCACTAGGTGATGCTGAACCAGACGATGACAGACACAGTGGTCAATTGAACAGTGTAAAGTGCCTCTGGAATGCCAAGCAGTTTACCACACACACATACACACTTGTCGCCCCTAGCACACACAGACAATAAAACTCTGAGCCAATACATCTTTGAACACCAGAAACCAAAGGCAAACAGCCAAACACAAACAGCTGTCGCGTCCAAACACAAACCGTGCAAACACAGGAACAGCATTAAAACACTCACGTAGAATACCTGATACTATGAGGTAGAAGGAAGGGCTAATGTGTGCCAACTGAGTCCACAAAACACACACACACACAAATACACACACAACAAAAACGCTCAGCTTGCCTTACACTCCACTAAAAGAAAACGACTAAAACACAACACACATATAGACATAACAAACACACCCCTTTGAGTCATGCACCCATTCCCACTGTATGCTTTAGCAAGAACGACCATTGTGGATCAATAAGATGGAGAATCAGCGCTGTTCCTCTGTTCACCTCTGTGGCGTCGACCTGTGGTCAACCCCCTAAAAGCTGCTTCCTCCTCGGTGCTCTTTCTTGTACCCTGTCCTGGTACAGCAGTGCCAAATACCAGACACACACACCAGCTGACACGCACCATGACCCCTCAACTCTCACCTTTAGACCAACACAACACCAACATTGTCAGGGAGAGTGCAGGAGAGACAAGGAGGATGAAGGGACGTGAGAGAGATGTCGAAAGAGAAGAGGGGAGAGAGTTTGTGCAGAGGATTGTGTTCATCCAAGGATTTTTCATTTTATTTCATGGTAATTGTATATGTATTTATCTAACGGTATTGTTTTTATGTTGTTATGTCACATATTAATGTGTTTATGTCTATAACCTATGTGTTTGGTTTTGTGCAGACTGCCCAATCGTAATTAAAAGTGTTTACTTGCTACCAAACTGCCAAACTAAATGAGAATTTACAATTTGGCATTAAGAGAGAGACTGAGCAAAGAAGAAGAATATATAAGGCATAACAGCACATAAAAAAGGTTCAGCTAAAAAATAAACAGACCAAAACCATGCAAGGCTGCAAATGGGTAAGGACCAATGGGTGACTCTTCTCTCATTTCTTTCTCTCTCTTCCTCTATCCTGCAGCAGAACACTGGATACCTTGGCGTGTGGGCACAGCTAAAGTAGTTGCAGTAACTTATAATTTGCATCATCATCCTCTATACTTACGATGTATTTTTAATGCACTCTGTAAACTCAGACAGAAAACCTATTATAACTATACCCACACCATCAAATGGGATTATTTAAATAGATACATACATCGGTATAACATAGGGGTTTGGTGCAAAAAAGAAAAGATTTTCCATAAAGATAGTTTACATGCAGTGAATAGTTCAGCAAGTGTAAAAAAGATTGAGAGCCTGGGGTTGGCCTAATATCCTACGTCTACCGTAAAATAAATCCCTAGCTTCAAAGAGCTTTGAAATGCAAAACATTCACAGTAAAAGATGTCTAAGCATAAGTGATGAAAGATAGCTCTGTGAGTCGGAAGATTCCGAAGTACTAATTGGAAATATCTACCTAAACACAAATCGATAAGAGCTATAACATTGACAATAAAAATGTAAAATTTGCTGCTGGAATAAAATCTGCAATAATGGCACCTTACAAAGAAGGCTGGAAGAGTGACGACAGAAAGATCCTTTTCAAGTCAGAGGTGGAAGGCATGAGTCGCATGCCAAAGAATTAGGCCACGCCAAATGTGCGATCCTTGCCGCCGTGCCAATGTGTGCCATGATGCCCAGCAGCATGTGGCTAGTCGATGACTCAGGACTCCAGGTCTAACTAGAGCCTGAGGCCAGACAGTCTGGGTCTAACCAGGGCCTGAGAGGGAATCATGTGTTCCACAAGCAGTCAATAAAACCCCAGGCCTCCCCTAGGAAACTACTGATGTCCTCTTAAAAACACATGACTGAAAGCAAATTTTTCAGCTATATCAGTTGCTTCAGAAGAGACCACCAAAAAAAAATGCATCACTATAATCTGTGATCCCGAACACAGGAGAGGTGACAACGTTAGACCTTAAAGAAACTGGCAGTTCAGAATGGAAATCCCCCTTTAGAAAACTACTAGGCTTTCTGAAATGTATAATGGTTCAAATTACCTTGAAAGTCCCTTTGAAGAGGGGGCTTATGGTCTCATCTTTGTAGAGAAGATCTATGCAAGTTTAAGTGACGAGACACAGACAAAAAGATATTAGCCTACAGCACTGTCTGTGCTAAAGATAATCGTTTCATTGAACCCAGGCATTTAGACCGTAGCTTTCTGCGTAAGGACTGTAAATAGACAATTTGATATAATAACTTGTTCTGTCCAACATTTGTGGCACATTCATGGTTATCAAAACACGTTCTTTGCTGCAGGATAGTGGCATACCTGAGACAATTGCAGTCAAAAAGGGATACGTATGGACTGCTATGACTGGAAAAGTGATACGTGCTATACGTGCTATAGTCTACAGCTGGTCTCCTACACAGACCTACATCAGCTTCCTAGAAGCGGGCAAGTGACGATGACTATGAATAGCTCAGTTTAACGGACAGTTAGGGTCTGTCATTACAGTTTGGCAAGCTTGCCCGTCAACTCCCTTCATCGTCTTTTAGAACAGCATGCCTGGAAGAGAAAGATGAACAAACTGTCTCTCCCCCCTAGACGCAGACCCAAAAGGAAGGAGGAGGAGGAATGCAATCTTGTCTGTTGAATCTTGTGCTCTCTGCCTCTTCAGTTTTGGATGCTAATGTATGGTTTGATGGGTTGAGGATGGTTTTTAATTAAGGGGACGAGGACAGAACTTGTGTCAGTCATAGTCACAGAGCATAAGAGACAGGCAGAGAGAGAGACACCCGGAGAGAGAGAGAGAGAGAGAGAGAGAGAGAGAGGAAATAGCAGAGGCTGAGAATGAACCCAAAAGGCTATCATTACTTTGGCAAAATATATTCGCCAACAGAGGAGACCCAACTCAGAGGGACACAGCAGTAAGACAGGGTAAACTAAAGTCACAGTGGCCTGGTGAAGGTCAGAAGTACTCACACGCCTCCTCACAGGTATGCCACCGTGGCATACGCTGGCTAAGCCTAAGGGACACCACACACTACCTCCATTCACAGTCTGCAAGCCTGCCACTTGGACGAAAAGAAGACTGAGAGCTGGGTGTGAGGAGAGAGAGAGAGAGAGAGAGAGAGAGAGAGAGAGAGAGAGAGAGAGAGAGAGAGAGAGAGAGAGAGAGAGAGAGAGAGAGAGACCTAAGGGGAAAGTAGGTGTAAGTGAGCGATTGGATGTAATGGTTAGCAGGAGTGAGACAGACCGGTCATTGAGAACCAGTGCTTTGGAATGAGGTTAGGGAACATCCATGTTAAGAAAATATCACCCCCCTATTTTCTAAATGTTTTAACCAACACAAGCTTTAATCTAATTCTATTTCTATGGTTCAATAAAGCCCTTCCCTCTCCATGTCGGTTTCCCAATGGAGAACAGAAAAAAAAACATAGAGGCAGGCTTTATTATTAGATTCCTTTTCATTCTAATTCAGACATTCGCTGCTGGGTTGTGACCTGTTGAGAGTGTTTTGGCCAAACAGCATCAATTCAACAAAGCCTACCATGTGAACTTTTCTAAAAGTTTTTCTAAGATTGTATCCTCTAAGTAAAGATGCTGTGTGAAGGATGTACAACCTTGTAAGGATGTACAGGCTATCAAGACGACAGCACATACTTTTATGGAAAAAGCAGCCCATCTCCACAAAATATCATTCCATAAAAGGAAACAATTACATCATATACAATACAATTAAATCGTTATTCTTAATAACGCACCTCACCTCATCTAATTTCAGATCAGAAAACAAACATCACAAGCGGACAAAAACAGAGGCGCATTCAGTAAAATGTGCTAGGCCATCGAATTTCCTCACACGAAATCTATAGGGTTCACACAGACGCATATACACACAAACATAACTGTACAAAGCACATACACACACGGAGACACTAAATGCATTCATTTCAAAACCCTTCTCTCCCTCTCTTGCCACCGAGGCGCTTGCCTTGCACAGACGTGCGCACTCCCTGTATAATAACCTATTCATAAGTCGCAAAAATGTCTCATGCTTCCCTCTCCAAAATACACATGGGAGTCGTACTAAGGAACGTGCAATCACTCCTTGAAATCGGAAATCTGGCCAAATAGCACGTGGAAGGGAACGTAAATTAATCGCAATTAAGCTAAATGAAACAATGTACAGTGCTTTAAATAAAGTAAGTAAAATAACCACAATAAGTTAATAGTTAATGTTACCACGTTATAAACACTTTGTATTATTTTGTGTATTACAAGGATTAGTCAATAAAACACGGAGCATTAGCTAAACAGTAGCCTAGAAGTATAAATCGACTATGTAATTCAGTATCTATTAAAAAAAAGGCACTGAGAATATGTCATAAATAAATGAAATAGCATTTGTTTTAGAATAACGCTTTATAATAGCTTGTTATGGCCAAGAGAGAAAACCTTCTTTGCACATTGTGTCATATACTGAGAAGAAGTGCTGATTTCTAAAACCATCTTCAAAGAACAGGAGGATGATTGCGCGGTAATGGGAGGGGCGGGGGGCACAGGCAGAACTGGTAAACTTCAGTCAAATATAAAAAATGATCTCATCTCAGAAATGTGTCCGCATATTAAGGTATACCTGATAGGTGGTACTTTTATGTTTAAAGCAACAGAAAATGCCACCACAAACAGATTATTATTAAACATTTGCGTGCCTTTAGAGTAGCTTCCCTTACCCTCTTACCCCTAGACCAATCTGGAAAGGTATAGCACATTGGCGCATAATTGGGTGATCTTTTGTCGTAAATAAAATGTGTGTATATACATATATATAAATATATATATAATATATTTAATTTTGACATTGTTTAAATGATAATAATTTGAAAAGTGTAGATCTTTAAAAGATGAGCCAAACGCGATCGGAGATTACACCTGTCACGCAGCGACGTGAAGGCCTGCGGAATGACACTGAAATGTGCCCACTTTCGACCAAAGAATAAAAAAATCTATTCACTCCAGACTGATTTTACATTAAAAGAAAATTCATCCACACCTTCGTCTGTAACCGTTCGATAACAAGAAGCAAGATGACTGTTGGACTGTGCGTAAAATTACCATCCACGAATATAAGTACGAGGGTATCTACAATCTGACGGTTAAATGCAACTTTACACAAAGCACACACAACAGCAGGTAATACACGTTTCAACAACCACCACATACATTTTCAAATCACAAGATATCTTACCTGCTTGGGCCACGGGTGCTTGGCACAAGGTGAGCGCAACGGTTACCAAGGCAAAAGAGGAAAAGTCCAAGCGCCATGGTCTCCGCTTGTTCCGAATCGGGCAGTTTCGAATATCCATATTGCAGTAGTTGTTTGACGGTTTAGTTGGGCTGTAATGTAGGATATGGTGGAAGTTATCCTCTCTCACAGAAAGCCAGTCGAAGAGAGGGATCCGACTGAACCTTCTGCGAGGCAAAAAGTAAAAAGGCAAGCCTCTGGAAACGTCGTCACCTCTCTCCTGGATACTTGTCTTAATAAATTACCTATATTTATCTATTCTATATACAACACTTAAATACTGAAAAGGATGTGAGGGCAGTAAATAGCTTTTATTTATCCTGAAGCCCTATATTGCTAAAGCCCCATTGAGTCAGAGTGGATATGACTGCTGACAGTGGAGAGCGGAGAGAGACCTGAAATCACTCTCTCTCTCTCCCTTCTCCCTCTTTCTCTCTCCCCTTCTTACTTTCTCCCACGAAAAGTGAGATAGCGTGTGTTTGTGTGCAGAAGGAGAGAGTGAATGACTTTGTGACAGTGGAGAAAGAGGGAGGGAGAGACCTGCGCAGTCTACGTGTACGAGCAGGTTGATAGAGAACGGAGTTACTAATGATATGCAAATTTGTCTGAGACACACGAGTAGCCATTGTATTTTTTTTCCATATCAGTAATAGGTTAGTCTATAGTATAGTGGTCAGTCCATTATGTTAGACCTCTATGTATAACACTCAATATTCCCATATCTTTACATCTCAAGTTTTCAATATTTCCTTATCTCTACAGTTCAGGTTAACCATATATATATATATATATGCAACGGCACCTTTTATTTTGTGTTCCTACTTTCCATCCTTGTCTTAGTATCCGTGGCACTCGGTTGCGCACTCCCGCTGACAAAACCGGCTTTTTAAATCAGTTGCATCGGTAAGGTATTTTTTTTCTATTCAGGTATTTCACAGATGACAGAAGGGCGTTTTAAGACCTTTGGGTGAAGGATTGCAACAGCCAATCAGTTCTCTGTCCGCACCAGTCGCCGCGCCTCATCAAGGACTACTTCGATGTTTCCCTAGTTCTGATTGGTCAGCCTCTTGTAGCGTAAGCGGTACATCAGGTGCGGAAGTGAACTCATCGCAGAAACAGATCAACTTCTACCCTAAAGCAATAACTTAACCCTCTATGGTACCGTGTTGCCTCTAGGTAACATCCCCATTTTTGCCTTTTTACACTCGCACAATACATCCACAATTATAATTTAATACTTTAAAAATATAGACAAGGCCCTAAGGAAACCAACAACAGTGTTTTAATTTGCCACGTCAATCTGTAGACCAATTGGAATCACTTTTTTGTTGCCTTCTCAACAATGGTTCAGTTCCATCAACTCTCCACAAAATTGGTCTGAAAACAAATTTTTGTTTGACTGTGTGTATTTAGGTTTATATCTTGTTCAAAAGCATAAGAGTCATCAAAATGTTTTATTTTTATTTCTACAAATGAACCTAGATACATTTGATTATGTTAGTTGTAATAAAGGTCAGGATGTTACACTGTATAGTCTACTATGTCAGGAAAAACACACACCAGGACACTGAAAACAAAAAAAATATGTAACACAAATGATCAAACACTGAAATATAACTCACTATCTTGTTTTGAAGAGGGTTTGATAGATTATTGATGTAAAGTTTGCTGAAATATGTCTACATTCTTCAACACATTAATTCCTACGGGCTGTTCCACAATGGTACAATGTTGCCTGAGGGTAACGTTCAGACCAACACATTTGTGAAAATAGTCAATTTTGTATGTTCTTCAATTTCAAATAGCACGTATTTTAAACTGTTGAGGTGATATAATAATTTCCATGTGCATTCTAATGCCTTTTTTTTCCAAAATTTAAAGCAGTAACGCTCCTCCTTTTTACCATTATGGTACATTGTTGCTTTGTGGTAACGTACCCCAAAGTGTATCCCAAAAAATACATTTATTGAAAATGTCTTAAAATTATTTTTACTTAGTCTATTTTATGAAAAAAATAACATCACTTTTTTGGCATCATAATGTGTACCATAGAGGGTTAAAGGCATTCAAAATAAAGTTTAATTAAAGTCATTACAAAGTAATCTAACCTATCTATTTAATTATATCGTGGTAAAGTGTAATAAAAAAAGTGACTTTCGATTCGAAAATTTAAAGATTAAAGATTGTTTCATTGTCAAATTCAACCAAAACAACTGTATATAAATGTAAAACGTCTACTAACCAAATACTATTGGATCTTCATAATATAGGATGTTGAGTAAAATGTCGTTTTATCTTTTACAGGGATCTTTGTTTAAGAATATTCCTTTCATAATTTCAAAGCTAGTTTCAAAATGTCTACCTGTCCATCGTAAAATCTAATACTGTTCTGTATCTTAAACCACGGCTCTCCTCACATCTTTGCAAGCAGTGGTAGTCAAACAACCAGTGTTCACTTTCTTTGAATGCAGAGCCAGAAGGCAATAATTAGGTATGATTATCCCTTGATGTTATTTTCCCTCACACTCCTTCTCCCTCCCCCTTGACTCTCCTCTATTTTAGTCTCTTATTCCGTAGAGAGGGGGTTAAAGGTTGTGTCACATGGTATTTTTCTAGTCCCTTCCCTTACTGTCATTCTTTTTCTAAACCTCCAATGTACGCCATGATATAAAAGCCAACCATTCCAGGGGGGCCATGAAAAAGGGCATAGTAGAATGAATGGCCGTTTCAGGTTTTCTTTCTTTGGAACAGTCTGTACATTTACATGAGAGGCAGTAGAACTGGAAAACACACTCAATCTTATACAAAACTAAAGAGATAAGTTTCAATAAAAATAGTTCTGCACTCACCAACCAGCAACTAGACCATTTCATCCACCAATCATGCATCAGGCTTCAGAGAGAAACTTGCATAGACAATAATTCGAGCTGCAGTTTTAAAAACATGAAATCATACAGCATCAATGTTTCTTAAAAATAAATAGAAAACACACTTTTACCAATGCAAGTGAGTAAACTAAAACATCCAAACGCCAAAAAGATGGATGATAAACATGACCTGTTACCTTGTAATTCAACACTAAAGATGTTTTCCGTCTAGACAGTTAACAGTCATCGGAGTGTTAGGTTTGAAAGTGGGACCAAAGGACAAAGCGTTTTGGTTCTCAAGCTGTAAATGTGGATGCCTGTGGAGTGTTGGTCTGTTGGGCTGGTAAACCTTTCCTTCATAAATCCACACTGCAGCATCATAATCACTGCTCTTGTTGAACCCAGAGTTTCAACACAGACCGTGGTGGCTTGCTGGGATTTTGTTTAAAACGTGCGCGTGTGTGTGTGGTTCTTCAGTATTTGAAATGTCTTTGGCTAAAATGGCTTATATCATGTAGAAATGAACACCATATAATATAAAGTATTGAACACTAGACATAAGTCTACCTCTGCCTCATCACTGGACCGCCGTACTGTCAGCTGAACCTGCTGTAGGATTGTTTAGAGGTACCACAAATTCCTGGGATCCACCGACAAAAACAATCCAAATGACGTCATACTCACATCGGAGGAGAAGGCAATAATGTCTGTGACCATGTTTCCCTGAGAGCCTGCTAAAACCTTATTAAAGTGCAAGTAAGAATAAACATTCTGCTGATGCTCTGTTGCTGACTAAGAAATCTGGCTAACAGGTTTTTTCTTTAAGGTCAAACCAACCCATTAATTGCAGACGTAACCTTTAATGTCAACCTCTTTAAATTAATAAAGGCTGCTAATTTGTGTAACAGTAAATTGAAGGCCTAAAAGCCAAGACCACAATGTCTGTGGCAAGGCTTCATAGCGGTTGGCCACCCAGCACCCACGAAACAGATCTCCCACCAGCAACCAATCAGACTGCATTTAAATCTTATTGGCTGTGATGTCAACAGTTGTGTAATGATGATCTGCTATCTGTGTACTGATAGCTGCATGGCACGGTAAAATCCAAACAAAGATGCAGAGTGACTATATGGGGCTGAGAGGAGATTGTAGGAGAGCAGCAGTGAAGCAAAGACAGCCTGAGCAAGTGCTTGCGGGTAGCCCTCTGCGCTATTTCCAAAACGGTAACCTTGTAATTACAGTAAAGCGACCATTTTATATTGCTGACTTCCTTGAAAAGTCTGTATTTTACTGGGCAGGGCTGCAAACCTCTCTCACACACACACACACCCTGCTAGCCACAACACTGAAATAGATCAGAGAAGGGGGTCTGAATTAAGGAAATAAAGAATGGGAGTGGGACAAGCACATTGGTCTGAAAGAGAAAAAGAGAGAGTGCATGTCTGATGCATACAGCCTGAAGTAGGGCCAAATAACAAATACAGGTAAAGACGGAATTTAGAATAGAGAATGGGTCAGTGATTTTGAATGTAGCCCCTGAACACACCCAACTAACCACATACCTCGAAATAGGCACGAGAAAAGAGAGGGAGGGAGGAATGATGGAGGAGAAGCGGGGAGAAGTGATTGAAAGAGAAAAAGAGAGGCCTAAATTGAAAGACATGTGCCAGTGGGTGTGTCCTTCTATGAGTGGGCTGAGTGTATGTGAGCCAACCCATAGGCTATATAACGGCTGAGTGTGTGTGTGTGTGTGTGTGCGTGTATGTTAACAAGGCTAAGACATATCTATCCATGACAATGTATACGCACCTTTACCTTTTGACGCAGAGTAAAAGTGTAATCAATGGCTGTGCCTGCCATTAAGTTAATGTCTGTGAATCACTGCAGGTATACTGTATTGACAGAACAATATTTGATACCTTAAAATTTCATGACATGTAGATGCAACATGCTTACTCTTAATCATGGTTAATCAAGCACTCCGATGCAAAGCATTTAATACAACCGCTCACAATTAAATATTTGTTTAATAATTTAACCAGATAGCTTATAATAAAATTTGCTCATTTGTTATTTTCCCAATTCACAATTGCACAGTCTAAAAACATGTACAGGTTTAAAAGCGTAAATTAACACTTTCCAGAAATTGAGAGAGAGAGAGAGAGAGGAGAGCTGGGTGGGAGAAACGTGCGGGATCAGGAAGGCCATGAAAAGGTACGTGGAGGAAAAATCATAGGAATGAATAGGGGGGGGGGAGGTACACAGCCATACAGATGGAGAGAGGGAATGAATGAGAGCCATTGATAGACCCAGAGAGAGTGAGAAAGCAAAGGAGAGAGAGAGAGAGAGAGAGAGACATGGTGGGGGGGATCAAACAGTATTTACACAGCAAGATTCCAGATAGAAAATCAGGGTGGGGACAGAGGGTGGAATGACTAGATGGAAGAGGAGGGAGGCTAGTGAATGTGAGCAACCAGGGGCATCTCTCGAACTGACCTACTGACTAAGGAACTGGGTGGAACCTTGGGACATTGGTCTCTACAAATGGAGGAGGGAACAAAAGAGGCTGGGTGGTGTTGTAAATATTTGCCTCGTGGTCACTAAATCCCAATACCTTCTCAAAATACTTCCAAATCAAAGTTATTTCATTTAACATCTAGTACAACCCAGCAGCTTCTTTCCGGTATAAATCTAAAAGACGCAACACTTTTATTTTATTTATTTCTACAGGACCAACTGACTGAGGCGTTTCTTTTGCGGCAGTATTCTTACAGTATACGACTTCAGACTGTATCTACATAACCCAGGTTTTTACTGCAGTCCGCGTTTCCTATAGCATCAGCTCAAACAAACATTGCAAGTGTAAATGGCACACTGATGAATTATCTAATAGTCATTGTTGATGGCACACTGATGCATTATCTAATAAATAGTCATTCAATTTTGAATTACAGGTCATTATAAAACTGCTATGATTTTCAGACTCTTGATATTGCCATTTTACTTTTGTTAACGCTCAACCATTGTTCCATTGCACAAGGTAGGACAGCATATCTACCGAGCATGGGTTAGCATCCATCCTTGGGACAAAAGTAGTCCTTGGTGCCCCTTAGCTGCGTAGTCGGGGACCTGATGCCTCCATTCTAAAGGCATGGTGTGTCAGGTAGAGCCAGTCGTCATAGCAACACCAAAATCACCCACCTGACCTTGGTCCCTGCCGGACAAGGGGCCAGCTGGTGGCTGGAGGTCCGGCCCAAGCCATTGTGTTCCCATCGCTCACCAGCTAGTAGTCACCATACGCATACTTCTAATACTTTACATATTTTGCTGCTTATCCTCCTTCATCCAGCACAATGAAAGGAAGAGCCAAAAACTGGACACGATAGTCTTTCTGTTCATACTGTGCCAGTCTAAAAGCACTACTTTAATGCTGTCTTGTCCACTCTAGACAATATAAAGGATTTTAGAATCCTGAACGTAGGATAAGATTGGCTTCAGAGGATGCATACATAAGCTTGTAATTTTTTTTTTAAATCTAAAGTTTTTGTTCATGTTTGGTTAAGACTAATCTTTGTAAACTGGCCATTTAAAAAGGTCAATAGGACAACACCTTCTTAGTGGTCTTATAAAACAAGGCACTGTGTTTCTGGTCTCACTAAGGTATCCAACGAGGGACTCTTGTCCCACAATGGGACCTGGTCAATACGGAATGCACCAGAGGGGGGAAAGGGAATGTACCACTGGGGTGTTGAGGAAGGGGGTGGGGTGCAAGGGGAGGAAACGTAGTGGGAAAACAGAGGGGTCTTTTGTAAGACAGGAAGCTTCAGAGACTGGGCCCTGTGGTACAGTAGAGGAGAAGAGCCTAGGAGGTGAGAGAGGGAGAGGAACAGAGGTAGCAGCGAGGTAGAGAAAGAAGAGTAAAGTGAGGGACAGAAAGGAATACATTTAGAGAAGGGTTAGGAGAAAGAATGGGAAGGGGAGGGAAAAGGTACAGATAAAAATGAGATGAAAGAGGGACAACATATTTTTAGCATGTCTTACCAATTACATATACATATTTATTTGCCAATTGCAAACTGACCATTAAACCTATACTGAGGTCAGGTAAAATATATAAATGGTTAATTTAATGTGGGAATTCAAAAATAACTTAAAAATAGTCACTAGGCTAAGTCTTGTTAAGATAACCATGAGTCCTAATAGCAATGTTTTCTATTTTCAATTAAGTCTTTTGCTCGTGTTGTGTTTTAAGCTAATCTACTTCTGAAAAGTCAAATTTGTCAGAATACCAACGCAAACATAGATAGCTGCGAGGACAAACTATGATGATTCCACATAACAATAATCCCTTCTTTTCTGTCTGTGTGATTGCCCTGCTCTGAACATTTCCCCTCTCAGACACATTTCATCCCTCTCATGTTCACTCCTGGCAAGAGTACAAGACCACAGTAATGGTTCCAAACTAAGATAGCCTGATTTCCCTAGTGATGACAGTGTAATGATGAAACTGAACCCATGGACTACTATAGGTCACTTAAAGATGACAGTTATTCTAGAATTCCTCTAAGCGATCCACTCAATGTATTGATTTGAGATTTTCGCTATGTCAATCTGACCAATTTGACAAATCAAAAATAATTTTTTGCATCAAAATGCTTGTTTTGATTTATGATAATAATAATTAATTCCTCAACAATCGGGAAGGTTTTCCTGGATTTAGCATAGACCTGTTCTTAAATAGATATATCTTCCTTTGTACATAATGATATAAACTCATCTATCAACAGTCATCTCAATGTTACAATACATATTTCTGTTGCTGCAGTGGGGCCTCTATAACTAGTGCTGGCTCTCTGGTCCATTTTCTTTGATCAAGAATTCTCTGATCAATAATTATATGCTCCCAACAGCAGCATAGAAATACATTCAACATTTTCACCAACATCCATCTACATCGGGAGGCCCAAAATGTCCTTAAATGTAGCTTTGGCTAGAATGCTCTACAGCCAGCCAAGCCATAGCATATCATTACAGTGGACGGAACATGCAGGGAAAAACTCACTGACTGTCTGTTCTAAAAGCTGTCCTTCACTTTACTAGAATAGTGTTTTTATATTTTTACACCTACTAACTATGACATCGAGCAAGGTAGCAAGTCCATAATAAATGAACATGGCAGAAACATGCTGCTACTCTTAGTAATGTATCAAGACCTACATATTTACTCATCCTGTCATTCAGCCTCTTATTGGATACAAGAGAACATTATATTGCATGTGGTCAAAGGGTTCAGTGTCAATGCCGTAAGGACTCTAATAGGCTAGGGCAGATGTAAGTGGCAGACAAAAAGATAACCGCAGGTTTTGGACAGACTTCATTTAGTGGAGAAAAGGTGGCAGAGAAAAGTGATTGTTAACTAAATTGACTAAGACTATATTATTGGCAGGGGCGAAAAGAATAGCAGAGGGAGGTGTGTTTAAACCACACGTATCCAAAGTTTAAAACTTTCTGGACCCTAAAACTTACTTGAACAAGTTCTGTTCCACTGAAAATTAGAAAAACATGTTAATCAAAACTAATGAATTACATATTTATCTTTCTAAACTTGACTGTTACTTAGGTCTCAAAAAGGAAACCCAAGATTGGTTATTCTTATGAAAACAAATGCAGTTCTTTTACTTAAAAAATTACATTATGTCTCACTCATGTCGGTAGCATTCATAAAACCAGAAGCTGGGAAGTAGACTGCTCCGCTTAATGCTTTAGACAGTAAAGACGTCTTTTAAAACAAAATAACCTTCTTATATTACCCTCAAAGGAAGTTGCTCAACTCAATAAGTAAAAAAAATTTCATCCCGTGCATAAAAGGTGCCTTTATGATAATCCTCAGATAGCAGGAAGGAGAACACAGCACAGAGGGAAAAAAAAAAGTGTGTGTGTGTGTGTGTGATAGGAGGGGGGGGGGGGTAATGAGTGAAAAATAGAGAAAGAGCGGAGAGAATGAGATACAGCACCACAGACAGATCTGACGAAGAGTATGAAGTGAAGAGAGTCCAGAAGAGGGTGGGGGGACAGGACACAGTAGAGCAGTGAGCGGAGACATGCTGAGAGCCTGAGAAAGGTGAAGAAGCCATTGAAGCACCAAAGCCAAACAAAAACTCTTTGCAGGGCGAAGGGAAGCGCTACAGCAGACCTCGCACACCTGAAACTAAGACATATTTGACAAATATCGCAACTACAAACAGACAAATTATCTACTTTCTTGTATCTTCTTCCTTATCAATCCCCCATAGACATTGTAATACTTGTTCACATTCAGCGTCACAATAACTTTAATAGAATTTGCTGTAACAGTACTTCAACAGTTTTAGTTCAACACTTACATTTAGATCTGTGGGGACTTATCTAAACGAAGTCTTGCTGACACAGCTCAACACACACCACCATCCAGCCAGTAACAGAGAGCTCATTGTGCGGGGGGCCTCTGTTGGCTATCATTGGAGTTACAGGCACTGTGTCACAAATGGTAAAGGAATATATTTTTTTTTTTTAAAAAGGTTCATTTAAACATTTTCATGTGTTTCAAACTTTCCTTTAAATCATGTTGTCTCTATAATACTAGGTGGACACGCCCGTTAATATTTCTTCCTCAAAATTATGCACCACATCTGAAGCTGTTCGGTTAATGCAAATATAAACCACAATTAGTACACAGGCTGAATATGTATGAATTTAAACAAATGTATAAATGTACGTTTTCATACAAGCTGTGTAGAATACATATACCACAAACTCAAAAAGAATGACCAGTCAGAAATAGGGGAGGAGACAGGGATGGAGGAGGTGGGCAAAAACAAGGGAAAAATAAACCCGTAGAAAGATTGAAAGAGCGTGAGCGAGAACGGCTTATTACCATACAGCAGCTTGCACCAGAAGGACAAACACACACACACAGACGCGCATGCTTGAGCCTAGCTGGGCAGTGGAGTTGCAGATGGCAGCAGGAGCCCAATCCAGGGGTGAGGAGCACACAGGGGGCCGTGGAACCAAGTGGAAGGACAGGACCTCTAGTGTTTCTATGGTGTAACTGCAGCGCCAGTGGTCACTCGGGGCCCGGGGGTCCTGCTGGACTGAGGAGGTAACATGCCAGCTCTTCTTTTGGCGTATGGTGGGCGGAGACCACACACACGCTTGCTGCAGCATTGCTTTAATGGAGTTAGTGGGAGAACCTATCTACACAATGCTTACTGTTTCTTAACGTAAAGCATGCTACATTAAACCAATATTTGGTAGAATGCTGCCAAGACTCAAATGTCAATTGCATTTCAATTTCTTCTATTATTAAACCTATAAAGAAATATATATAAACAAAGAATGAAGTCAAAACCAGGTATTGTACAGTATTAAAACCTTTACTCAAGACATGATACAACAAACGGAAACAAGATTCAGAATTAATGACTGAAGAAAATCATTATTCATATTTTACTTTCATTCCCCAAAGCACACAAAATAATCAATCAGTTCCACGTGTATGCTTGAGAATATGATACAAATTGGACAAAGAAGAAGACAAGGAGAGAGAAAATATAGACAAGAAAAATATCCCACTTCATATAGCACTTCTTTCATTTGTTTAATACTCTCAAATAAACAACATCTGATTTCGGACAGAGGGGCTGGTGAGGAACAGACAGGAAGGATCAGAAAGCTGGGTGTTAAAACAAATCAACACCAGATCAAGTTCTCTCAAATTGCTCCTCTACCCTTGTTACCTCTAGCCCACTCTTGGCAACACCATTAAGTCTGAACGCATAATTATTACAAATAGTGGGCATAAAGTCCGCTCTTTTTTTCCACCAAATCCACTCACTATTCATTGTCTAGCGTTGTGGCTTCCAGCTGCGTCTTTGGGGCCTAAGGGCATACTGTATGCATACTAGTCTATCCATTTACATTTTCTCATAAAAGGCCTTTTTTTTTCTCTCCTCCAAATTCAAAGCCAGGTTTTGAGTTTTTTTTTGCTGGCAGTGTCCAGCCAAACACTAAACCTCTTTGTAAACACACTTCTATTTGCACTAGACCTGGAAGACAGACAGAGAGAGAACTCAGATCCAGACCAATCAAACCATTCCTTGCTTGTAATTCTGTCTACTCTCTGGTAAACCAAGGGTTGGGGACCCTATAAAAAGCACCGCTGCACAGCATAAGCACCTGAAAAGAGCTACTGGCCATAGCCACCCCTACCCTGACCAGTCTACCTTCTCCACACGAACTGTGGCATACTTCCTATCAAGGCCCCCGTTTAGTGCACACGCATTAGTATGCAGTATACCAATCAGAAAAAGGCTAAAATCGACTTAAGACTGGGGCCTGTTTTGAACATTGCTACATCCACAATAGTTTGGCAGTGTTACAAAAAAAATGTGGTTTTGTGTTTTGTCGTACGAGCCCCTTTTATCAAAAGAAAATGGACGTTTGCTACAGGGAGCCTTTGTCAAAATGTAAAATGACGCCGTTACTTAATCATTACCTAATAACCTTCATCACAGTCTTCGATCAAATTTAAAAAAGTCTTTCTCTCTGCCTATTTAAAAAGCGAATAATTTCATAAGTAAGGCAGCGATACTGCTTGTAATTAAAATAAGGTTACACTGTGCGTCTGGCTTGAGTGCACACGGCCACAGGGACACGAGTCTTTGGGCCGCACTGGGGATTGACAGCAATCTAGTAAAAAGCATCATTATCCCTCATCCTCTGTGCAATAACGCTTTTTTTCCAAATCGAGAAAAGAACACCACTCCTACAGGATGCAGCTCACCCAAGCCTGTAGTTTTATCAACATCAAGGCTTTGTTGAGGGAAAAAAATATTACTAAAAATCCATACACAATCATAGATCCGAACAAGCGTGCACACACTCGGAAAAACTTGACCATTCTCACCAGCAAAAAAAAAAAAAAAAAAAACTTTCTAATCGCACACAACCTGCGACCACCTGTCTCAGTTTACGTCACCTGTAGGATTTTACAGAGCTTTTTTCTGTACTAAGTCATAAATGCTCATAACAAATCGAATTCATAATATAGACACAGCAGAGTAAGGAATAAAAAATAACAGTTTTTTTTTTAAACATGATGAGGGGATAACAGGCTTTCACATTTAACAGAGAACTCCTATTAAGATAAAACAGGACATTTGAAAGCTATAAAAATATGATCCGATAGTTATTGTGAGCAGGGTGCTAAAAGGATAGTTGCTTACATGATAGTTACTCCAGTCGGAACTACAGAAATACCTACATAATAACCTACTGAGTTGAACTCGAGAATTTTATTCCACAGCCTTGTATTCTTTTAGAAGAGAGCTGAATTCTATTCAGAAAAGACATTTTTTTTCGTGCTAAAACCGCATGGGTATCCATGTCTTTCCATCTTTGTAGATTTGTAACGTGGACAACAGTCACATTACGGGCTGAGCTACTTATCGCCATTGTGACGCAACTACAAACTCCCTCCAACACACGTTTGCAGACTTACAGGTTTGCAAACGCTTGGAGTGCTCTCCCTTTCAGCTGACAGGCTGGCAGAGAACCACCTGTCCCGACAGGTACCTACAACCCTTCACATTCCCCCCATCACGAGGGAAAGAAGGAAGCTTATTCTCAAGGTGGGTATATGGCATGCCTGGGACTTAAAACTAGGGACAAGAAAAAACAACAACAAAAAGAGCCAAGTGTTAGGGGGAAATTTCTACTTCAAGTAGACTCCAGTTTAAATAGGGGAGCTTAATGATGGTCTGTGTACTTGCAACCTCTTGGCTCTGTATGTCTTTGTTTGTGGTTTTGTTGGTGTAAACATGCCAGCCTTAAGACCATATGCTTTATTTAGCACCAAGAGAAGGACAGGACCCATTTTCTGTCCAATAGAATAATAAAGCATCTTTTGCCGTTTATTTCTGGAGAAGAATGCATTATTTTAAATTCACTTCAGAAAACTATTTTAATATCTCACTGTGTTGCATTTCTTGCACTTGCACTTAACAAATTGTCCCCTTTTCTGTATGGTTTGCCCCTCATATGTTATTCAGTTGATTGTACTGTCCGGTCACAGTATAGACAATGTATTGCCAAAGCTGAAGCCAGCCAATAAATGCCGCAAAACTAGGAGAATTGGCATGACATTGGCAGCTGAAAGTGGGCAGGTTTAGCCCGTGTCACTCCAATAACAAGCTGTGACATCACCAGAAACAGAAATGTATAATCTGTTAGTCAATGCTCAGAAAGTAGGACCCCATACTTGATTCAATTATCTTTAAAACCGAGTTCTGTATAATCCAGTATATTCATGTTAAAGATATAGACTATGTCGATAAAATAAATGCATATTGTAGGCTTCTTATTTATTTGCATAATGTTGTGTGACGGTTTCATATCATAACTGCTGTTGTGTGTGCATAGAATGATATACAACATGTACCCTCTCACACAAGATTTCTATCAACTAAGCTTGTCCAAAAACTATATGTAACAAAAACAATTACAGCAAATACTACTGAAAACTCGCTCAAGATTACGGTAGCAGGAGGCGTAGACTATTACAGACAGTGACTGAGGTTCAAAACCACGAGGGGATCCTGGTGTATCTATGGATGGACGGCCTATACACAGACTGATGCGCAGTCATGGAAACCTGGGCTTCTTTCAACACAACTCACAACTCAAGTCATAACACTTTTGAGAATATGCTGACTGTAGTTGACGAAGCTCGTCTTGAGTGTAGAAGGTTAATGTCCGCCCACTTTTACAAAGATGGCCATCAGCAAAAGAGAGGGGACATTAAAATTAACAAAAAAGATGTTTGTCTTACGTAAAGCTCCACTACCTGTTAGTTGAGCTGTTCTGATTGACCATGGTTAGAAACTGGTCAAGACCAAATGCCAAGGTAAAGAGGAAGTAAAACAAAACAAAACAAAAAACGAAACAAAAGAATTCAAGTCTTTCCTCTTTTCTTACAAAGCTTGGTGTGCGCATCAGGTTTGGGCACAACCCGAAGGTTCCCCTTTTCCTGGATTTCAATGCCTTGAAAAAAGCTCTCATTTTATGAGTACAGTACTTCAAAAAAGAAACGCAAAGGCGTCAGTGTGACTATTCAAAGCATAATTTTCAAATCTTACCGGGATTGGGCGAATTTAAATAGGACATGCATGCCCTGTGTTGGAAGCTAGGAGAGATTTGAAGTCTGAAAAACTACACATCTGACACTAAAATAAAACCAAATGACTAAAGTAACCAAGTATTGATAGATACAATGTACAGACACATCAAGTTGTATAACCAAAGAGGAGTTTTCAAAATAAACACTCCCAAGCTGTGAACAACAGGTTGAAAATGATGAAACCCCAAGGTGAATTATTTTCGGATTAATTTAAGACATGGTGTATATATGGTTAAAAAAGGGAGATATTTCCTTGAGTCGTAAACTCTTCAAAGAAAAGTGTGTATAATAAAAGGTGTGTTCACTTTAGACAGCTTATGATTTTTGAGAGCTGTTTTTGCTGATTGAAGAGGGTATATGTATGTGTGTAGTGTGAGGGAAAGGGTCGTAAGTGAGGAGTGTGTGTGTATGTGTGTGTGTGATTTTCTGTTTAGAGAAAGAGCTGTGATATCAGAACCAGCAGGCGCATTGGGCAAAGCCAAAGAAGAACACAGGGCGTCTTGGAAATCCTGGTGCGAAGTAGAGCCATACCGGATTGGAACTGACTCCCTTTTAAGTCAGTTGGTGGGGCGCTTCCAGCATCTCCATAAGGAAGGTGTCGATGGGGGTGTCACCAATCAGCTTGAAGAAAAACAAGTGCTCCAGGCACTTGAGGCCAATGGAGCGCAATGCTGGGAGACGGAGGAGGAGCTTAGCAAACCTAGAGATAAAAAGAAACAAAGTCTAGCGGTGAGAGTAAATCTAGGACATTTTATATGTTATGCAGACTAGATAGATGGGTCTTGAGGCAATAATAAGTGGGCTTTCCCATACCTGCCCTGCTGTTCAGGATATCTCTGTTTACAGTAGGACTCTAGTGATGCATAAACCCTCTCCCTCAGTAACTCGACTTCACTGGGACTGGACAGGCCCTTGGCATCTAAAACATTAACAGTCAATTGTTGAAGTTTTTTCTTTGATTGTGCACGTCATGATCCAGCATTGATATATAAAATAAATATATAAATATATATGTTATACAAAACACGCACAACTCTCTCCAATAGGAAGACCAGATAACCAGGTACACCGCATAAACCTTAAAAGCCTTATTTCATAAATAAAAATGTATAATATAAAACATGATATATCTGACTCAAACAAACAGGTCAATCAAAAATGTATACCGGGGTTGAAGAGTATGATGGCTCGCAGGCAGCCCAGCTCAGTCTTGTCCATCTGCATGTCTCTCATCTTACTGACCAACTCTGTCAGGACTCTGAAAGAAGCAAAGGTAGGGTACCACAGGAGGGAAAGAGAGGGAAGGGACGGTGGGAAGAAATAACAGGAGTGATGGTAGGTGGAGGGGGATAGAGAGCAGAAAAGTAAGGTCAATAGTGAGAGAGGGAGTGGGGCCCATCATAGAAGGAGAGAATGCATGACAGAGCGATGAGATGGAGACAGAAAAGGTGGGAGGAAGGTGGAAAGTTGTAGAAAGGACACAAAAGAAAGGGACAGAACAAGGGTTCAGAGGGAAAGGGAGGGATGAGAGAAAAAGAACAGTCCGTTTAGAAACGCCTTCTTTAGAGAGCTCCATTCCATTGATAGAAGCAGGGCTCAGTTCAAAATCTGTTAGAAGGAAAAATAATTCCCAGAGCTCCATTCACTTTCCACTTTAATAATGTTAAGCAGAGTATCACAATACTCCAGTAACTGGCCCATCTCCATCACACATTGCAGACACAATGGGGTTTCTGGGTGAACTGGGTTACATGTGTGATACAGTTTGCTTTATTTTCCTAAAAAAACATTTTATAAATTCATTAACAGAAAATAAACAAAAAAGCAAACAATCTCCGCAGAAAATCAACTTCTATGCTATTCTTAGAAATGTATGCTTTAATAGACAAAAGACAAAAAAAAAAGACGTGTAAGAGCAAGAAGCAAGCGTCTGTCGAAGTTGATTGACTGAAGCATGAATTAGCAACACACAATTCTCTTTTGACCTGAGCAAAGACAGCAACTTTGCCAGATTCTCAAGAAAAGTACTCTTGAATAGAGGTAATTTGGTGTGGTTTATATGAGGGTTGTTATTTTGTTTATTGCTATTGCAGCTGATTAGAGTTGGGGTGTGTGTGTGTGGCATCATTACCTGTCAAATATGGCCCCAACCTCTGCATTGTGCGCACTCTCCCTGTGTATTCAATCACAATGTGTTATTACAATGTTATTACACAGTGACATCGCTATTCAATTTGAACATTTTTCTTTTCATGCCCTCACTGCATATATGGAGGGCTCAGAAAGGCTCAATGTAGTGATGGGCAAAGCAGTTCTTTTCAGTGTACTGAATCATTAGAATCAGTTCACTAAAAAGATTTATTTAAAAGATACGTTTCCGGAATCGTTTAGTACTTTTCGGAGCTCCAACTGCGTAGTCCCATTCAATAAACTGAAACACGGTTGAACGTTCAGTTCAGCTCTCTAACTAGAGAACTGAACGGTTGCGTGTGACGGATGAGCCAGTGAGCTGAGAATTTGGTTGGATACATATAGCTTACTGTTTGCAAACTGAAAGCTACTATAACAAAGTCCTACTCTGTCCTATCATGTACAGCAGGTATATTTTCGCGTCACCTAATTATGATATAAAACAGCTGGCGGTACTACTTCCTACATTGAGACTTCAAGCCTAGATAGGGAGGGAGAGAGGCGGGCTTGAGCAAATATCTATCACTGAACGAATCACAGCCGTCGAGGCCAGCCTAAAACTTTGAATAATTATAAATAAGTCATTTATTTTTGGTTTTTGGTAGGATGAGGTCCTGCAGGAGCAAGTCATCTCATGAAAAGAGCATATCATTTGATAGTTTAGTTTTTAGTATTCCTACAACAAGTAGACATATATATAATTTATTATTTTGTTTTTATTACAAATGGTTTACCAAATAACAAAAAATATTACCAATTGACTGTCTAATTAGGTGTTTTAAAAAAAAAAAGTTAAAACGTCTTTGACCAATCTACAATGACAGGAAAGCAGACATGAATAAGCACATAGAAGCTGGTTTTGGCAGTTAAATTATGTTATCAAACAAATATTTTGCTAATAATAAGAAATCAAAAAGGCAATCGGAAGAAAATAACTGAATTGCTAAATTAAAAAAATTCCACTATAATAAAGCAGAGGCGATGAATCAATAAGAGAGAAAGCCTACTGCTGGTTAATCGAAAACCTTCAGGTTCAAAGGGGATTTGGGCGTCTTTGATGCCACCAGCTCGGTTGAATTTTATCATACATTTAGATGTTTAACCATTCAATTTTTGCAAATGTAGTTACTGTGTAATTAACAGTGAATTCACAATGTGTTGTGATGTGGACACTGAATGAACGTGAAGGACCTCTTTATTTTGTGAAACATACAAAAATGAGCATTCAAACTTTGTCTGTGTGTGTGTGTGTGTGTGTGTGTGTTGGCATGTTTCAGGCTTTAGTCCTCGGCCTCCTTGCATGCACGGCATGCCATTTTCTGTAGGCAATCTAAAGCAATATCAGTCATTCAGCTAATCAGAGACCAACACAAACACTGTAGCCAGTAAGAAGAGCCTCTGCCACAAATCAGACACAGGACAAGCTGCAGCCAATTTGACCCATTGGAAAGATTGAAAGTCATCTTCCATAAAAAGATGAATAACATGTAGACAAAGACAATTGTTCCTATATCTTTTTGGGTAGTTTCAGGGTGTTTCAACAACACAGTGTGATATAAATCTACATTAAAACTTTCAGTATGACAGGCTAGGATACCAATTGAAATTGACCAGTTTCAATACTTGGCATTCGACACCGGTTCGATAACAGCACCTTGTGCTTTTGCAAAAAGAGCTTTAAAACATCTCCATTAGACCCTTCTTGCATTGAGATGGATCTATAGCCATGTTGCCACAGATTGTCCCTTTCCACCTGTCTAGGGTCTGCAGCTCCTCTCTCAAATGTAGACAGTCAGTTTTACGATTTAACCCGACACATTGTCACTTACTTAACATTTTAGTCTCAGCCTAAATGATATGGGCAATTGTAGTGGGCTAAATAGTATTACTAATAATACTACTTTTCTACTATACTAGTGTTTTGAGTACAGTTGGCTTAGTCAAGTCAACTTGAACAGCAAGATAGTACTATTTGTACAAAAATAAGCCTCACATCTACAGAGAAAGACCTGCAGATAAATACAGAGAACCAAAATAAAATAAGCTTCATTAGGACTTGGTAGCTGTCCAGATTTGGTTGCTGCCACAAAATAAGAATTGACAGTACCGAGCTATAAACTTGAGACTACTGATGTAAACGATATGGGCATAAAGCGTCTGGAATCTGTGTGTTTGTGTCTCAGAGTGTTTGTTTACCTGTCAAAGATGGCTCCCACCCCCGCGCTGTGTGCACTGTTCCTGTGTACGTGCAGGCCGGTGGCCAGCAGGATCCCATCCTTCACTGAGATAGAGCGGTGCGAGAAGGATGCAATCAGGAGTTCGTTCCAGCCTGTCAGCAAGGAAAGAATGATGGGAGACCGTGTTAGCAGCCAACAGTCACATGACAGTAGCTGGACAGACATGTAAGCCCATTTGAAAAACTTTACTGCTCTAGTAGTTGTATCAATATGCAGAAAGGGTTACGCCTAAATCCTCTCAGAGTCGATAAGAGAAGCATGCTACGGGTGGAAATAAACAAAATTTCAATTACCGGGGCAAAAATATTTATAAAAAATATTTCTGTTCCCAGTATATAGATAAAAGTAAGGTTTTGGGCCTACCTGTAATCTAATATAAATCTGTTGAAATCAGAGCGTGCGTACCGGCGCGGAGCAGAATGACTTGGTCGTCCAGGGTCAGCTCAGAGAAGTGAGGGATCCTCTTTGCCCACTCCACCAAGGTAAACAGCTGCTTGTCTGCTGCCTGGCAGATGTTGGTCACTGGGTCGTTGGGCTGGACCAAAAGAAACAGGGGAAGGACGAAGGGAGCGTGGAGAGGGGTAGTAGGAGTCAGGTAACTTTAAACTGCCCTGGAGGTCCAACGGTCTGTTGTGAGAGCTGTATAAACTGTTTTGGACAGTTTATTTTCAACTGGCCAAAGTGTATCTCTAAGATTTATAACCAAGTGGTGTAATCCCGAGTCATCAGTAGATTTACATACTATCCTAATTCTGACAGTTGACTGGACAGCTAATCTCTGGGGAGTGTGTTTGTGAGTGTGAGGGTGCATTTGTGTGTGTGTGTGTGTGTGTGTGTGTGTGTGTGTGTGTGTGTGGGGGGGGGGGGGCAGGTCCTCCTGCTCAATCACCCGCGGTGCTAAAACATTGTGTGGGGAAAGGCCTGGCAATGCAAGACTGACAACTTGGTTTCTGTTCAGAACCAAATTACCCGCACACACACAGACTCACAGAGCTTCCCCCAGAGCTGCCATCGGCGTGCAGTTCAGTCTTCTGCTCCACAGCCATCTCAGCCTCTAGGATCTTCTCCACGGGCATCTCCTCGTTGACGGCGCTGGTGGACTCCACCTCGCCTTCCCGCTCCTTGTTCCTCTGACGTTCTTCCTGGACCGCTGCAGGGGAAGAAAAGATGTGTGGGAAAAGGGGGAGGTTGGGTAAGGGAGGCAGATAAGGTAGGGAAACGCAGGAATGGTAAGGAAAGGGGCAGGGTGTGAGGCAGAATGGGAACGAGAATAGAGAGTATTATGATAGAGGGTGAATGAAAGATAAATGGATACAAAGCGAAAGAATGAGAGATTTTTCAGAGCAAGACAGAAAACGACAAAGCAAGAATGAGCAAAAGTAGGCCAATCCAGAGAGTGTGAATGACACACAGAGAGACAGTGAAAGAAAGACAGAAAGAAAGGCAAAGAGAGAGGCAGAGGTACACAAATATGTACATTTCTTGGTTAGTTTCAACTCACCTCCCTTTCACACGTCCACATTCAACTACATACACAACACAGAGATGGGCCATACAAAAAACACCTTTTTGAGTCGAATACCAAATCAAATAGGCCTTATGGCATTGTGTTGTGCACAACAAAAAAAAGGTGCCGTTTCTCATTAGTATGGTCCATCACTGAGCATTGGGACAGATACGTCTTATCTTCATTCTACCTAACTATTTGCAATGCCATTTTTGCCCAATCTGGCCCCCTCAATCGCTAACATTCACAGACAAACCGACATACACACAGACTTTTCCACACACACACACCCCTCCCTCCCTCTTTTCTCCTTACATCGTTGTCGTTCATCTTGGACCACTATAGAAGGAGGGAGAGGGGGAGGAAAGAGAGAACGAACAGAAACAAAAAAGGGAGAGAGGGGGACAGGGGTTAGTGTGTACAAGGCTCACCCAACCCTCTCTCTCCCCATCTCTTTCCACTCGTTCTTTCTGTCCTTTATCAATACATCCCTCTTTGGGTATATGCATTACAGCATTACAACATTTATTTTTGAAGTCACTTTGAAATAGTTATGCAGTGTATTGAAACAAAACACCAATATCAACAGTATACGTCATCATTGTTACGAGAATCCAGTAAAGCTGTACTCCCTCTGGCTTCCTGACTCACCTGCACACACTGTAAACAGAAAGTAAATATCTAGCCTCTTAATAGAAAAAAAGATAGTTTTTTTACCGACTTATCTACACAAGGGACAAAGTGATACATTTTCTTGTTGATGTGTAACAGGTAGGAATACAGCTAAATGTAATAACAAGGGCAACTAAAGCTCCTCTACTAATTAAGTTACTAAGAGGGAACAGCAGACAAAGACCTAAGTAAAGGGAAGCAATGGTATTTTCAGCTCCTGAAAAATGACTACTCCTCTTTATTTTATTTTGTATTATTATGATGTAGAGTTGATAGTGTGAAGTGCAGAGTGGACCGGTGGCGTCCCTTACCTTCCCTCTTCATGCCCATGGCCAAGCACTTCTGGTAGCGGCAGTACTGACAGCGGTTCCTCTGGCGCTTGTCCACCAGACACTCCTTGGTGTCCCTGCAGGTGTAGCTCAGGTCCTTGCGCACCGTCCGCTTGAAGAAACCTTTGCAGCCCTCGCAGCTGTAAACTCCATAGTGCTTGCCTGTTGATAGTGGGGAAGGAGAGTGGGATGGTACGAGAGGTCAACAAATCCAATATTTTGTTTCATTAACTTTAAATGTATATATTTTAAGAGAAAACATTTGTTTTTCAAGGGCCACTAGCTGAAACTCTGTCCAAACTATAGAATGATTTCTGGTCAAATAACTCATCAAAGCCTGGGAGGGGGGAGGGCATATTTGACATTTGTGTCCAAAAATGTTTTATAGTTTTTGGCTTTCTCTTATAAGCAAATTTTAAAGAACCCACTTGCAAATCTGTCAACATGTACAGGCACAAATATTTTTGGAACACCCCCTGTCTCCAGGTGTTAATGAGTGGAAAACTTGGGCTGGAATCAAGACTTGGTGCTCACTTACCAGAGGAGCGGTCGCCACAGATGGAACACAAGCGCTTCTGGGACGTCATAGGCCCCGGGCTGTGGGGAGACAACTGCTTTAGCCCAAATGGAGGCTTCACATCGTCCGAGCTGCTCACCGCATGCAGCCCAGACATAGACACGGTCGAGTTGATCTGGGGAAGAAAAGGGACAAGAAACAAGTGTGAGGGTAAGACAAGAGAAAAAGCGTAATCTCAAAAATGAATGAAAGCCAGTTATGTACCGTAGGATTTCTAAAGGAAGGCACTCTCACTTTTCACTCTCAAGTCCTAATCAACATCAAATTACACATCTCAAGCCAGTGATGATGATCCACCTGTCACATGTGATTATTAATATTTCTATTTTTACTACATTCACATTAACTAACTCCTTTTGAACATACATGTGGGCAAAAAATGTTCAGTGGAAGTGAAAACAAAAATACTATAAAAAAAAAAACAACTGTTCAGAGCAGAAAAACTGTTTGCCCATCAATAAGTGCATTTGCCCTGTGGGGACATTATGAGCTCACAATCCTCACATTGACTAAAAAACAAAATAAGAGGCCACCTGAGGGCTACTGATGGGACCGTATCCCACAGAGGGAGTGCCAGGGAGGCAGGGTGAGCCCAGGGAGGAGCTGATGACAGAAAAGGGAGAGCCTATGCTGCTGATAGGGCTGTTGACCCCGGCTGAGGTGATGGGAGGCAGAGAGGTCATGGAGGCTGCCGCCGAGTGACCCAGCGGAGGTGAGCGCTGGCCTGAGGGAGGCGACGACACAGACGAGCTGTCTGGGCTGCGGGAATCTGACATAGGTGCAGGAAATATGAAGGATTATTGAGAATAGGCCCAGGGCTGTATATGGAAAACATGTACGCCTACTTCTTGGGAACTAAACAAATGGAGTAGACCATTTTATTTTATGTGGAAGCTGTTAGACCGGTTTATAAGCAAATTCTGCATCACCTAATGGATAGTGTCCAAAGAGGCAGTCAATATTTTTTGTAAATACCATGCGTTTTTGTAATATTTTGTATATAATACGACGATGTGTAACGATTAAGCCTATATGTGACATACTAATACTAAACTAACATACAGATTACTAATACAAAAGTTGCTTTGCTTACCTCTGCTGTCTCCCATTTTAAGCTCGGTCTTAGGGCACAGGGCAGGTTGCCACTCAGTCCGACGACGTGATAAAATCTTTACCAGACGGCTACCAAACTCTAGACCGCGGACAGAGGCCCGGGCCAGAGTCTCTTTGGATCACCAAAAACACCGCTGAAATTCCAGCACAGAAGATGCGCATTACATTTCAAAGTCGAAATTTTGTATTTCTGCCTATACTACCTTGTATTGCCTAAGCAGAATCATATTTTAGGCCTAGGTAAAAAATATATGTACGCTTTAAACAGACTTAGTCATACCCTATTTATTTTTTACATAAACGCGAGCTAGCTAGCTAACGTAACTATTTAACTAGCTTGGCAAAAAGGACATGCATTTTGCTAATGTAGCTAAAACTGCTAGCGTTAGTTAGGTAATCATCAGCTGACGCCACTGAAGTTCAGGTACCAGGCATAACCAGAATGAGGACGTCTAATTCATGGAACTAACACTCCTTGTACTTGGTCACCATCTGATCTGTGACACTGGCACTGACAAGCGATTAATCTAGACTAAGATTCTAGGAAATAGACACGTTCCCATGATAGACGCCAACAAACCACTTGGCTAATGTTAATGCTAGGCTAGCAATGTTAACGCTAAGGGGACCGTTAACTAGCTGGATCAACAACTATAAAATAGAGCAAAACATATTTCCAATGAGATCTAAACTAACATCACCTTGGTTAGCTACAGAAACGATCTAACGTTGGTCACGTTACCGTTATTTTCTTCCTAACCGCTAACGTTAGCTGGCTAACCCTTAGCTGGCTAATGTAGCAACATTCCAAATAAACTTGGCCAAAAAAGTTATTGTTGTTGGTCATTATCAAGCGAACTAGTTCATTTAGAAAATATTGTTGTAACAAAAATAAAATTAATAGACAATTATACCGACAGATTAATATTACGGACGTTTTAAAAATGCACCTCTTCTTCGCCGGAAATGTGATTAGGCCCTCTCTCTCTTTTTTTCCTCCCCACTCCCACCCTACCCTGTCCAACTAGAAAATGAACGTGATGCTCTCTTAAGTCGGTCTAAAAATATATAATCAAGGTATGATTTGCAATCTTACATGGAATAGCCTAGTTCATTATTTAACAAGTGGTGTGTGTGTTGTTTAGATGCGTTTTTGACAGCTGGTCAGCCATGTATGACTAAAGGAGGTTAAAGGTCAAGTTCGAAAAGCTTATCCCAGAGTAGGCAGCAGTTTGAATAGATTTTTTGTTAAATACATATAGGCCTACACAAAATGATGAGCATTTACCTATGTGTGAAGGATTCACGCATAATCATTTTGTTGGTCTTTGAGTGTTGGATGTCACAGGTGAACCAACTGAAGCTATTTGCCATACTGCTCATTGCCTTATCCAAGTATAACCTATAGCCTGCATGTGTGTCCTCTATGAAAAGGCTGGTTGCTCTGCACTTGAGGCAAATAAAGAAAAAAAATTATTAGAGTAATCAATCATACAGGATTGTCCTTTTTTTCTTTAATCTTTATTACAATTTACCATTTGTAAGCTAGAGTAAATGACTGGACAGGGTGGATGTCCCTATTGAATTCACTCAGATCTTTGTAAAACTTCTTGTCTTACATACATATACTTTGTTTCTGTTTTAGACATACAAGAGGTATTTGACACCACGCCTGAGAAGAGAGATAACCTTTCCCAGGGAAATCCAACCTCAGCACAATGGTATAGTCATAATACTGAAGGGGGTAATCAATTTATTAAATCTTTTTTTTTTTTAACCACAAGAAAGATTGTTCTCGTTTATTTTCCTATGTACACTACTTATTGACAAAGAATACAGAACATTAAATTAATACATATTTAGACTTTATTCAAACTTATCCAAATTAGCAGCTTGACACATTTCTTAAAAAAATGGAGGACAAATTTGAACAACCCCCTCACCCCCCTTTACCATCCACCTCTCTCCTTTATTCCTTCAGTCCTGCTTAGTCCTTGGTGAGACACAGATGGCATGCAATCTCTTCAGTCAATATTAGAGGCTTCATTGAGAGCAACTGAGGGCAGTGAGGAGTGAAGGTACACACACACACACACACTAGAGGAGAGAACCACCTTCAGCAGACAAGAGACATGGGTGTAGTTCGTTATTTTACCATTAAAAAAACTTTTTGTGAGTGAGAATAACCTCTGTGGGTTCTAATAAATTGCCAAGTTGGTGAAAAAACACTAAATGCACAAATTATTTATCGACTGTGTGCCAGTACAGATGTGAATGTGCTGCAAATGTTTGCACTTTGCATACTAGTGTGTGAATGTGCGTGTGTGTGTACGCTGTGAGAAGGATTAGCTCCAGTGTGTGTCCACCCGTGATTAGCCTGGTCAGTGGGCCTGTTGTGCATTCACTCAGACCATTTACATATTAATGCAGCCTCTCTCTCTTGATCTCTCTCTCTCTTTACCCCCTCCCCTCGGACTGTTCCTCCTTCTCACTCTCTCCCTCTCACTCTCTCCCTCTCCCTCCCTCTCCCTCCCTCCCTCCCTCCCTCACCCTTTCTTTCTTTCTATACATATTTCGCGGCTCATTCGTAGGCTTGTAGCTTCCTGCAGTTCCATCTATAAATCTCACTCATTTATGTCTATGGCTTGCTGTGAAACACCATCTCCCTTACAAATTTAAAATATCCTGGTCCCCTTTCCCTCCAAAATGTGTCATTTTGTGCAACTCTCTGTCCTATTTCTCATCCACAAATCTCTTGAAGCTCTATTTCTTAGTTCTACTCTCTTTTCACCAGATTCACACCACCATATCCAAATCCTAGTTTATCTCTCCTCTTACAAATACGTTCTTGTAGTCTAGTCCTTAAAATTTGAAAAATACATAAACACACACACTTCCACCCACTCCTTCAACATTCCTCCATATATTCTTCCATTATCTCTGCTCTGCTGTGAAAAGTGTCAATGTATTGAGAACCTCTCTAAATAGCAGTGGGTGACACAAGAGTCACGAAGAACAGCAAATGATGTACAAACCGGTTACATCCAACTGTACTTAAAAGCGTAAGGGCTATTCATCTCCTCTTTCCTCTCAGGACTCCAGCCTCCGTAAAGCCTGGACTCCACCTCTAACCCCTTCTAACTGGCACAATTCCCATATTGCCCGACAGAAACCTATGTGTAAAGGAAAAGCGATGAATTGTCTGAAAAACATTAGGATGCATTATTTCACTTGTCTCAGATTTTACACTTCTAAGAATATTAATGAATATAATATGTTAAATCAAAAGTACTTAATACTTTCACAATTATAGGTCTAACTTTGGTTAAAGCACATGTAAATTATTTCACTTGTCTCAGATTTTACACTTCTAAGAATATTAATGAATATAATATGTTAAATCAAAAGTACTTAATACTTTCACAATTATAGGTCTAACTTTGGTTAAAGCACATGTAAATGTGAGTCCACAAATATAGTTCAAATGTAATAAATAAAGTTTATATGTCTATATTAACAAAATAAATGATGTTTATTTTAACAATGACACTACAGGATGCCAAGTGATAAAAAAAAGTCCAATAAATATTGTCCATGCTGCTTCACACTAATGCAGAATTGCAGAGGTCAGGAGAGTGATGTCCATCCACAACTCCTGGTTTTATAGAGTCAGACACAAGAATTGCGTTTGGACAATCAGCTCCGGACCCCCTCTGGGACAGCAGCACATTATGCAAAAATCAACCGACTTAAAAGACCATGAACGCTGGTATCCATTTACTCAGCAATTAATATGTTCATTAATTAAACATAATGAAACAGAAAAACAATTACACCCCAGTCATGCCGGTCAGTGTGTAGAAACGGACCTACAGAGGAAGGGAAGTATGCACGGAAGAACCGAGGGGACTATGTAAAGGCCTTCAAAGGCCCTAACTCATCCTCCTTTCTCTGTGTGTGTGACATCATGATAAACGGAGAGGTCACCACCTAGGGCAACAGCATCCAAAGGCAGCGGCAATGTGACTCAACACAAAAGAAAAGTGGGTCCCCCAACAGTCACACACATAAAAGAGGACAAAAGCTAAGATGATAACTCAGCTCAGCAGCAGATCAACCGCCTTATTAGACACATCAGCCAAACTACCTGGAAACTAAACCCAAGTTATTACAAAGAGTGACACTTTGAGTTAAATCTGGCTACCCTCTATGCAACATTTTCATCATTTCTTGTATGAGTCTGTCTTTTACATCTAGATGACAAGGTCTTTGGTGAGGCCTGTAGCCTGAGCTATTCATGGGTGCCCCATGTGCTGCACCATTGAGGTGCAGAGCGGCATGGCCACAAAGGATGGAAGTGCTTAACAGGGCTCCCTTCTATATAGTTAATGTCTCCCCGTTAAGTTTGCAATCTGAAAGCTTCTATTTTGCAAATAAACTGCACTTCACTATTGGTTTAATATCGGTTAGATTTTACTTAAAAATCTTCTCTGTTGACTACCTTTTAAAAATAATCAATGGATTAAATTATTGTAAAAAGCTAATTAAACCAAATAAAAAGTGGTTGACCCATATTATTAATTAGACAGAAAGCCCTTCCCTAATATCAAGCCTAGTAAAAAAATTAAATAAATAATAAGTTTCACAAGTTTTAAACTTGCATCAAAAGCCTAACAGCATCAACAGTTGACAACATATAGAATGATGCCCCTCCTTCTGAGCAGTCCAGAGTCAGCAGTGTTACATGTCTAGGGTTCCAATCAAGCCAATGGAGCCATACCACTAAGGCTTCACCAGGCCTATGGCCCACAGCGTCCTACTGCTACTACTACTGAATCAGCTAACTTCCCTTGAACATGCATGATCACTTCATCCTACACGAAGTGTTACATCCCACCGACTAGGATCTGTTCTAGTTTCAGAAGGCTCCAAAGGCAGTAGCTAAATAAAGAAATAAAGAAAAAATGGCGAAAAAAAAGTCTGCAAACTCCAAAAGGATGTTCAAAAAGTTAAAACTGCTTTTCATTGTTGTGTGTAATTCATCCTTACATCTATGATGGTCATCCTTGTGTTCTCTCTTCTCTTGGTTGTTTCCAGTTGCTCTGCCTTTCGGTGCCATGTCTCGGGCACTTGCCCTAATTCTGCATCTTTCAGTCTTTCTCTGCAATTGCGTCCTGCTCCTTCTCCTCCTTCTGTCCTTCTGTCCGTTCCTCCCTGAGTCTTTAGATTTCCTTCAGTCTGTTCTCGCTCTCCCCGCCCTCTCTCTCTCTCTCTCTCTCTCTCTCTCTCTCTCTCTCTCACTTTTTCTTTCTGTCTCTCTCTCTCTCTCTCTCTCTCTCTCTCTCTCTCTCTCTCTCTCTCTCTCTCTCTCTCTCTCTCTCTCTCTCTCTCTCCTCATTTCATGCAGCGTTGGGGTTACCTAAGAGACTGGGCCTCAATGGAGAAAATCTCCTTTGGTACAATGAACTGGGCGAGAGGCAGAGGGGAGGGAGAGGGAGCTTGGGAAGGAGGGAGGGAGGGGTACAACTAGAGGGGGAGATAGTGATGCAGATGCAGGGTGGAGGGGGATACAAAATCCAAAGTTGAATAAGTGGCTGCGCTTGTGTGATTTTGCTTCAATGGTCAGTCTTTTTGGGGGTCGCCTTTGGCGCCCCTCGGTCGGCCTGTTGAGTTGAATTGAAAATTTAGATGAATTGAAACTTTTGAATCATCTATGTAGAATGTTCAAACTAAACTTTTCCCAGGGCTTTAGACTATTTGTTTGCTCATTGCTAAAATAATGTAGGTTTTGTTAAGTTGATTAAAGCAGATTTCTTTTTATTAATATTCTTTAATTTAATTAATTAATTATTATTATTATTATTATTATTATTATTATTATTATTATTATTATTATTATTAATAATAATAATAATAATAATAATAATAATAATAATAATTGTGTAATTTATTTTTTTTACTGTGAGAAGTGGCTTTGTTTTGAAACTGTTTGCCTGGAGGTCATTTTGTCTGTTTATTTGTTTGTTTGAATGTTTGCTTTCATTGGGAGGTGAAAGGGCAAGAAGGATCATTCCCATCTTTTCAAAAACAAGTGTGTGTTTTGACAAAAAAATACTGTTTTAAATCAATTTAGAGAAAAGAGATCTTTGAACAAAATTGTACAGTTTGTTTTATAAATTTTTTGTTGAAGATTTCTCTTGATGGGCTGATGAATTAAATGCAGCACTTAATTTCCTCTGAACCTTATTGGCCTTTCATTGATCTCATTTGTTTTAAGTCAACTAACATATTCCTTTACTGCTCATTTCACCATCTTAACAACTCTCCATCGTTACTTCACTTTAAAGGATTTGAGAAAACAATAGGGTTAATAAAAGCGGCACAGAGCTAATTACAACAAGCTACAGTCGAACCACTCCCACAGACAGCTATAAATACAAGCAGTGTGAAATTGGATATTTAGATTACTTCTGTGGGACCTTTTAAATGTCTTACTGCGCAGACAACATCTTATTCTTATTTCCATGTACATACTGTGTACATGCCAAAGTGAATCTATGATACCGTGGTAATGACTTGATCAGATTTCTTGTCCATAGCCCATTGCAGTCAAATTAATCGAAGTGGACTGGAAAGAAAAGTATGTCTGTCTGTGTGTGTGTGTGTGTGTGTGTGTGTGTGTGTGTGTGTGTGTGTGTGTGTGTGTGTGTGTGTGTGTGTGTGTGTGTGTGTGTGTGTTTTGGGGGGTGGGGTGGGGTGTTGTGGGGTTGCGTGCAGCGGGAGGTGTCGTAGGTGTGGGGGAGCACTTTGTGTGTGTGTGTGTGTGTGTGTGAGTGGGGGGGGGGGGGCAGATTGTCCATGGCTCACCCAGAGTTGAATGAAGTTATTTCCAGGGCCTTGTCCATCTGTTACCGTGGCAGCAGTGACCAAGGTGTTGCCATGGTGCAGGCAACACAAAAGGGCGTGGCGTGGGAACGGGTCCAGAGGTCAGGAGTGAGGGTCAGTAGGTCAAGGGTCACAGCCAGCTGGACAACACACAAGGCAAGGAGAGGGTGAGAAAAATACCAGGAAAGGTTTGGTTTTCTTCTCTGTTTTTTTGTGCGGGAGATGAACGCATCGACACTGCTGGACATTAACATTGAACTGGGTGATCAGAAGAAGGGATAGACTTAGGGCAAAAGGGGAGAGATGAAGGGGTGGCAGGAGGGCGAAGGGGCCCCACTGTCCAGCTTCTATTGGAGGCTCCTCTACATTGGGCCCCATATCCACTGATGCCTAATCGTGCGTATAGCATTTGCCAGGCAATTGACTTTGTCCAAGCAAATGCGTCCATTAAGGGCTCATGGGCGGTTATGTGCGTGCGCGTGTGTGTGTGTGTGTGTGTGTGTGTGTGTGTGTGTGTGTGTGTGTGTGTGTGTGTGTGTGTGTGTGTGTGTGTGTGTGTGTGTGTGTGTGTGTGTGTGTGTGTGTGTGTGTGTGTGTGTGTGTGTGTGTGTTTGAGTGAATGAAGGAGCGAGTGAGTGTGTGTGCCCTTTTGTCAGATAAGTGATACTCTGTAGAAACAATTGGTTGGTATTGAATTGTTAACTCTCACAGACATTAGTACAGGACAGTGGTGGCCAAATAATGCCAAGCTTGGCATACTTAAAAAATATAACATATGATTCCAACAGTCGGTGTCTGGGGTTAGGCCCAATTAAGTAAAATCGAAATCTCCCAAATCCATTATGGCACATCATACTTCCATCTACAAGCACAGACAACTTTGTAAAAATAACGGTACTGATGTGCTCGGATGTGTGATGTGACACCAATTGAAATGTTCACCTGGAACCTTGCAAAGCCAACGAGACAGCGAAATGTGAACTGGATCAGTGGATCATTCACCATGAAAACACAGACAGGGGGGACATACAACACAGTTAAATATATAAATACACACAGACACAATATCATAAACAAAGGCCCCAAAGAGTCTAATAGGGGCAACCACGATGAAAGGCCATGATCCATAGCCCACGGACAACAGTAATAGGATTAGGAGAAGGCTTGAGGGAACATTGCAGACCAAGTCCAATGCCCTGTTTGACACCTTTTGTACAACGGCCCCATGACACTGTTCAAGAGCCCCAGGGACAAAAGCTTTTTTTTAAACATTGTGTTGTAGCTACAGATACACCCAATTGGAGAATGCAAAGACCAAGTTCCGCCACAGGCGAAATTACACTAACATATTTTGACAACTCAATCTTATAACTTATATTTTTTAATTTTTCATCTCTCTCTCTTGCTCTCTCTCTCTCTCTCATTTTATCTCTGCTTTTTTTCCTTCTTTGTTTTTTACTTTTTTTCTTCCCTTTTATAATTGTTACCTTTTGGATAAGGTTGGTAAAATTTACTGTGTGAATGTATTACTAGAGTAAAGATAAGATAACATGTTGTATAAACCTATTGCTGATCTTTGTTATAAACCAAACCCATTCTTTGAATGTTTCTTTGCATGTATGTATATGTACTTACAGTAAGCTACAGTATCCTGAGGTCTGCATTATTTAATGTTTGTTTGGACCTTTGTTGGAAATGTTAATCTTTTTGTGTACATTTTATAAACCATGATATAAACCATGTCTGATCGTTTTAAAATGATTTCCATAGTAAGAAACATGTTATAAAAGCACGCTGTAATGCAATTTTTTTTAATATAATTCAAAATATATGATAAGGTACCAGATAACCCACAGATTTTGATTCTCTATCTGGAATGATTAATATTACAGTATGATTTACATGCGGAGCCCATCTATGATAGTCGGTGTATAAAATCACTTTAGCTGGTTAATGCTTTCATTTACGTTAAACAACCAATCTGGCATCTGTGGTTGTAAGTTGCTACTTACAGTATAATACCGGTTGCCTGTAAAACATGACTTTTGTGATGGAAAGATATAGTAAGATGTGACCGTCACAGACCTCTTGCCTGTTAGTTATATTAAATCAAAGTCCACAAGAGGAATATTTCTCGGACATGCAATCAGGGATAATTTATATTAAACTTATATATATTAAAGTCTTGGTGTTAGGCTCCAGAAATGGTTTTCAACAATAAAGTAGTTGTTGCTGTGGTAGATATGTGGTAAATATACCTTGGTGTTTTCTATAAATAATTGAAAATGTGTCTACATGAAGGACAATTTTAAGATACTTCCTTTATACATTTTAATGCTATTATGGGGTGTCAAACAAAATACGCTTGTCATCTGTGTCACTTAGCAATAGTACTGGCAAATAAAACAAAGTTGGCAAAGTTGTATCTTTTCATAGTAAACCTTTAAAAACAAGTAACTGAGGGTAGTATTGGTATAAATCTTACATTTTTCTTTTTGTTAAATATTATTTTTAGAATCACAGCTGAATAAGATTTGGAATTCATTCAAAAGGAGAAAATTAGAGAGTAATGTTGAGATGGCTGAAATGAAGCCACTGCTTGGGATTTGTTTGGATTGGAATGGTTTGAGAAAGAAAAGCTTCATTTTGAAGGCAAAGTCATGTCTTCTCCAGGCTGACAAAACTGTGAGAAAGTAAAAAAGAGCGGTGCATATGATTATCGGACAAGGGCTGGGCTGGGCAGCCAGCAGACATAGAGAAGGGGACATTTACCTTGAACTCCAATCCTTCCCTCTCTGGGGCGGGGTCAGGTATTGTAACGGGGTCTGACAGGGTCATTGGGGGCAGTGAAGAGAGAGGCAGGGAACCTAGTACATAGGCTGCCCTTGGGGTCTTGGGGGTGGGGGAGGGGGGGGGGGGCTTGCTCAGGGGATGAGAGAATGGGGATATGGGGGTGTATGTATTGGCAGATTTTGTTGGGCAGATGCTCAATATGCAGATGTCTGATCGAATTGTGAGACGTTGAATTGGTTCAGACTGATTAGCATCAGAACAATTCATGCCCGTCTCAGAGGTCAGCTGAGTTCCTTTGGAACAAAATGAGCAGCCGGCAGCAGCAGGCCATGAGAACGTGTGAACTTGAAGTAGACTAAGTATAAGCAATATTGATTGATTTGGATGTAGATCTGGTTGAAAGTCTCTGTTCAACTCACAATTATTCAAATATAGTATATATAGTATAGGTTTAATGATACATTTGTTTTTATAGCCTACTCTTCCTATACACATATAGCAGAAATATAAACCATATTTGTTCAAATGGACAAGCCACTTTACAACCAGCAATAAGTTCAAATTAACCTACATGGCTTTTATTTATACATGTGTCCAAAAACATAACAAATATAACAAACCAATGCATTTTACAATTACAAATGTCAGAATAGGATAAGGCTAAAGTGGAAAGTATATTATAGAAATTCAAGTCTGTCAACCTGTTCAACTTAATACTTTAAACATTTTACGAAAATACAATCGATAATTGACGCCCTGTTTGAGCTGAATCCAGTGTCTTAAAACATGTACAGTGCAGCCCACTGTGGTCTATCCAACAAGAACATGTCTAAACAATGATAAGTCTGGGTTAGAGAGCGAGAGAGTGAGAGAGAGAGAGAGAGAGAGAGACAGAGAGAGAGAGAGAGAGAGAGAGAGAGAGAGAGAGAGAGAGACCAAAAAAGCATTACATTTTCTGGAAGAACAATACATTTTAACTTAGTATCTCTAAGTGTTGGTCAACTATACTTCTAAACTGGACACAGACACCAACATTCACTTGTTTGCTGAATAGAGTTAAATTGAAATGTATAACAATGCACAAACTGTCAACAAAGGAAAAGGTGCAAAAACATATCAACAATGATGCTGGCCTTGTTTGTCACTCTAACATGCAAACATGTTGGCTGAGAGGTAAGAAAGTTTGGATCCGGCTGTCTTCAGGATGCTATGACAGCAACATGCATATCGCGGTATTTGTATTGGGGCTGGGATGTATTTCAAGACGTTGTTCCTTCAGTGTGTTCTCGTTTAACATTTTCAAAAAAAAAATAATTGTGTAATTTGTATTTCATAGAATATCCTAGGTATGTTACTTTATTTTATATATATTACAAGAACAACTTTGCAAGAACATAAACATTCGATTTTTACATTCACAAATTGAAACTAGGAACCAAGATGTTCTTAGGAGTGAACAAGGAAACGTGGCAGGGGACAGCCTTCTGAAAGGAGACGCACTCGTATGTGATCACGCGATATTTGAATTGAATGAACTGTGCCACGTCTGAGAAGAATTAGCCACTAGTTTTTATGTGTCTATATAGACAGAAATAACCAAATCTTCATATAAACTTAATTTCAGATACCTTTACTTCCACGGGACCTACTGCTACACAGTTGTAGCGTAACGGTGAGGGGAAATTGTTCATTGTTGTATAATAATAATAGTGCCGCATCATCTTATCATTAGCTTGTACGTTAGCTCAACTTCACTTTCCCCCCCTCCAGAGCCATTGTTTGGTTTTCTGCTTATGTGCTTTTGAAAGCGAAGTTGATACACAGATGTCTGTTTAGCAGTTGTTTTTGCAACTCACTTGTTATCGCTGTGGGTAACACTGAACAATTCCTTTTTTACCTTCTTTTTTGTGTGCAAAAACAACATGATTAGCAGCCGCAAGATTTTATCTGATGCTTTCTAGACAAGTGCAGTTTACACCTTTCATCACACGAAAAAGCAACTCTGTTACATACAATGTATCAGAGTGCATGACAATAATGCCTAATAATATCATATTTCAGAACTAGTATGCAGCAGCCTGAGAGATGTAGCATATAAAGTGTGTGTGTTGCTCTTTTGTCTCTGTCTCCTAAACAGGTGATCACGATGGCACACAATCGTCAGTTAGCTATGGCCCTCCTCACATCAGCAGTGCTACTGTTAGCTGCTCAACTAACTTTTGCTCACAGCCATTCCCATGGTGACCATGGCCACACACATGGTGGAGGTGGTTGTCATGGTCACGCTCACAAGGACCAGGTGAAGATGCACCACGGAGCAAGCAAATGGAGTGCCGAGGCCAACTTGCCTGTAGATGAGGAATCACACCACGGACATGACCACGGACACGCACATGACCACGGACACGCACATGACCATGGACATGCACACTCACATGACCATGGGCATGGTCATGCTCATCATGACGACATTGCTCGTGTACACAAGGAGGAGAGTGGTCATCTGCACGCACACAAAGAGAAAAGGGTAACGCGGGAGGCGCCGGTAGAGAAGAGAGACCTGATGGAGCTCTGGATGCAGGTGTGTTCAGTAGGGGGGCTTCTTCAACAAGAGATTTCCAATTTGTTTCCTTTTTCTAGAGTATTTGAACACATTTAGTTGTCATTTACAGCAGATAAGCGAGAGCCCACTATATTTGCGATGCCTTATCATTTTATCCTTAACCAACATATACTTATATTTGCCGTCTGTCTGGATTGTCCTTCTCTCTGATGTAGGCTATAGGTGCTACTCTGCTTATCAGTGCGGCTCCATTTTTCATTCTGTTCCTGATCCCAGTCCAATCCAACTCAGACCAGCACCAGAACCTCCTCAAGGTTCTGCTGAGCTTTGCCTCTGGAGGATTGCTAGGAGATGCCTTCCTGCACTTGATACCTCATGCATTGGGTGAGTGCTTCCTGCATGCAAACGGACAGTACACTCTGTAAATTGACTTAAACACAAGCACACACTAAGATACTAACAGTTATGGACAATTAAAGTCATCCCTACATATGTATTAAAAAGTGGTCTAGTTTACTTCATGGCCTCATTTATTGCGATGTGGGCCGGGGGCAACATAGTTATTGTCAGTAATGCTTTATGCCTATCATCGTATTGGCTCTCACAGAGCCCCACTCTCACCATGGAGACGAATCATCACATGGCCATTCTCACGACAATGAAGAATCACATGGCCATTCTCACGACAATGAAGAATCACATGGCCACTCCCATGGTATGTTTTTCAGCAGGGTCGTACATTTTGTGGTGATTTATTGTTTCCTAGTCGTAACTTAGATACAGGCTTATTGCAAAGAAGAACAATGACAGGAATTACTTAAGCAGCGTGTTTTGGTTGCTTTCCTACATAAGGGCCAAGTCCATCAGCATGTAATGAAAGAATCAAAGTTCTTATAATCTCTGACTGTCATGTTCCTCCTGCAGGTGCAGCCCACGCTCACCAGATGTCAGTAGGGCTGTGGGTCCTGGGCGGGATCGTGGCTTTCTTGGTTGTGGAAAAATTTGTCCGCCTCCTGAAAGAAGGGCATGGACATGGACACTCTCATGCTCATTCTCATGGTATGCCATGCATACCTTATCATGATCACGTTTGTAATGACACAGAATAGAATAAAGATATACTTTTTATAGGCCAGAACTGATAGATCTCATTTTGAAACAGAAATTGTTGTTTTCGCCATGCTCAGATTCATGGGGGTTACAAAGCATTATGAACTGATGTTTATATTTCTGGCCTTTAAGGGATCTTGATCTGTCCTGGAATGCCGATGGGGTGTGTGTACTTTAGTCATTGTTCTTTTTTCAGTTGTACCGAAGGCAAAGGACAGTGATGGGGAAAGCGAAAAGGAGGAAAATAAGGAGAAAAAGAAAGAGAAAAAAGAAAGCAAAGATGTCAAGGCTCTAAAAAAAGAGGACGAGATAAGCACAGGTGAAAAACATGAATAACACCTATTCATAAAGCATTTCTAGTTACTTGACCTAGTAATGAATTTCGATGATTTTTTATTCATGAGTGGTTATTGTTTCAATGTTACTGCAGTAGTCATGGTCATCACAAAACACATTCATTAAAGGCTATTCTCTGTAAATTACTTGTGTAATAACTCTAAGGAACTTAAATCAAACTGCTCATCACAATATTGTCTGATGTGAATACAGACATAAAGGTTTCTGGCTACCTTAACTTGGCGGCTGATTTCACTCACAATTTCACGGACGGTTTGGCCATTGGAGCGTCATTCCTGGTTGGGCCAGCTGTGGGCACTGTCACCACACTGACCATCTTGCTCCATGAGGTTCCACACGAGATTGGGGACTTTGCCATTCTGGTCCAGTCGGGATGCACCAAGAAGAAGGTAGCTACCTGCAAAGAGTTGGAGCCTTTAATCGTCTTCAATCTTCTACTCACCCTTTCATTATCCATTACCAAGTCGTTTGTCAACAACGTCCCTCTAGATACACAAGAAATATTTGTTTCTAAAAGTCCTTTTTGTAAACTTTTCCTTTTCCTGTTTCCCGTCAGGCCATGTGTCTGCAGCTGCTGACAGCCCTGGGGGCCCTGGCCGGCACCTCCTGCTCACTGTTGGCTGAGGGTGTGGGTGCTGCTGCTACCGCCTGGATTCTACCGTTCACAGCGGGCGGTTTTGTCTACATTGCCACGGTGACAGTCTTACCCGAGCTGCTGGTTGGGCGCTCCAGTTTTGGCCAGTCGGTGATGGAGATCCTGGCCCTCCTGTTAGGAGTGGGAATGATGGTGCTAATTGCTGAGTATGAGTGAGAGGGGGAGGAGAAGCAGAGAAAAAGACTGATTAGGGTTTGTGAAAGTAAGAGATCAGAAAAGTAAGGAAAGAAGAGTATAAGAGAATGCAACATCAATGTGTTGTTTGAATGTGTTCTTAACAATTGAATGTTTTTTTGCTATGGACTGCATCCAATGTTCCAAAGAGGTCCAGCATGTGGGGAAAACCATTTTCAGCTCTGATCTATCATGTTGTTATTTGCAACAGTTTATGCTATCAAACTAGACGTAGACGTGAGACGTAGACAAACTGGGAAAATCTTCTCTTCTATTGAATTGTTTAATTTTAAACTGGCCCTGTTCTAGAAAATTGTGGCTGTTAATTTGTCATACATTTAGATGTGAACTATTTAACGCAACACATCGTAAGCACAGGTTTCTAGCCAATCATTAAGACTATATCTTTATGATGTGCAACGTCACACATGGTTTTACAATTAAAATGCTAGAAGGGGGAGATTTCTTTTAAGTTTTCCTAATCTTCAAGCTGATTGAGCTCTGTCTTTAGGTCATTGAATTTGCTGAGTTCAAATGCTGTATCTGGAATAGTGTATGAATGTGTTAACACTTTTCCCTCACTGTAGGCATAATGTGATACGCTTTGTGAAATTTGAAAGCACAGTCTTGGTCAGTTGTGAAATGGAACTAGGCAATTTGTCAGAAACTTTATCGCATTACTTGAATGCTGTAGCCTTATAATATCTGTATTCCCAGGAGGTCTGACACTTCTGCAGTTTAACTTAAGTCATTTGTAACGTCCATGTTAAATCATTAAAATGTTCTTTGAATATGGACCAGAACTTTCATGCAAGGTTATGTCATTTAGGCTATTAATGCAATGAGTAAAATAAACCCAGTCTCTATGCTGTTTTCCTTTTCCTTTAACAAGTTGTGTCCGATTCTTTACTTGCTTATTCTGAATCTGAAAATGTAATTGGTGTAAAATACGTTTTTTTTGTTTGTTTTTTGTATCATGTCTATTACCATCATTTGTAAATTGTAGAATGCACACTTACAGATCTGGTTTTTAGTTTTAAAATATTACTTTGATCATTTAAGAAAGTGAACGTGTTAGAAAGGTGCCTAACTAGTGCTTCAAAATAATTTAAAGTAGTTTTTATCAAAACTTAAGCTTTCTAGTCTGATAGCTTTTCTTTGTGGTAACTTGTAAGCAGTGCTGTATGTAGTAGGCCTACTCGACTCAAGTCGGACTTAACTCACGATTTTCATGACTTGTGACTTGACTTGGACTCAGCGCAATTTTGTCTGTTTTTTATATTACATTTTATCATATTCTAAATCTATAATTACATTTTGTTTCTATTTAGTTCAAATACTTAATGTTTAAATGTGATGCTCCATCAGTAGCATATCTTGACACAATATATGAATGAATTATTGGGCTTATATTTATTGTGAGATCATTCAAAATTAACACTTGGTTTCACAACATAGCCTGTTAATATAGAGGCTATAAAGCTTTTGCCAATTAAAAGTTAGCTTCCTAAAAAGGTATTGTTCTAACTAGAAAATCCTTAGCTTTAACAATAAATAAAAAAAAGTATTAACAGCCTCTATTGGCCTGATCTCAAACGTGCTTTCTGCTGGGGTTGCAGCTGAAATGATTGCTAGAATGTCATTGCATTTATACAGCCTATGTGCTTAATATTGATAATAATGCATTTGTTTTCCTATCTTAAATACATTATTTTATAGGCTATCCTTTCATCTATATTATATTACAAATGAAACGAGTCCGTATTGTAAGATAGAACACATTGGTTAAAAAGGTAGTGACCGAAAGAATGAGGTCACGAGTACAAACGGCTGAAATGAGTTTCCTCCATAGGGTGGCTGGGCTCAGCCTTAGGGATAGGGTAAAGAGCTCGGTCATTCGAAGGGAGAGTAGAGCCGCTGTGAAAGGAGCCAGATGAGGTGGTCCGGGCATCTGATTAGGATGCTTTCTGGGCGCCTTCCTTTGGAGGCTTTCCGGGCACGCTCAACTAGGAGACCCTGGGGTAGACCCAGAACATGCTGGAGAGATTAAATATCTCATCTGGCCTGGGAATGCCTTGGGATCCCCCAGGAGGAGCTGGAAAAAGTTGCTGGGGAGAAGCACGTCTCTGGACTACCCTAATTAGCCTGCTGCCACCGCGACCCAGCCCCAGATAAGCGGCAGAAAATGGATGGGTGGATGGATGGTTAAAATTCTAAATCATAGAGGTTCCATTATTTAAATTTGGGAGAGTAAAATTGACCGTAGTTGCAGAAACATGCATAAACGACAAGAATATTGTTACGACTTTACTCTCAACAATGCCAAGATTTAGCCGATAACATTTATTTAACATTTATATCCTGATATGAACAGTTATCAACGTGCTGTCTTTCAGGATCAAAAATACAGAGCATGAGCTATTGGCCAAAAGATCTGGCTACGTTGCCAACCGCGCCCCTTTTACGCTAACGCACACAAACTCCACTCCGACTTCACTAACACATAATCATGTTGTAGTCAAGGCTGGAGTACAGATGGAAATGTGCACCCCGGGCCTTTGGCACTTACAATGAGAGGCCCCTCGGTTCTTACAGCATGAGCTGACCACTAGGGCCCCGGGCCCCTCGGTGCTTACAGCATAAGCTACCCACTAGGGCCCCCGGAGCACTTACAATGTGAGGCCCCTCGGTGCTTACAGCGTGAGCTGACCACTAGGGCCCCCGGGCCCCGTAGCACTTACAATGTGAGGCCCCTCGGTGCTTACAGCGTGAGCTGACCACTCGACAATATGTGAAGAACTCATTAAGCTAATGGGTCAGAAAACTCACCAAACAATAGCAGATGAGATTCTGGATGTGTAGGGGAAATTTTGGCATCCTCACGGATGTTCAAGCCTAAGCTGGTGTTCCAATGTGGGGGAAGGGTCAGAGTGAATAACAGGTCACAAAAGAGACAGTGTGTGCCTTTTGCAGACCCTGAAGGCTAAAGTTTTGTGTCTTAGACATAACATAAAATCTCTACGTGTACCCTTGTACGTGTCCTTATTAATGCTGATTACGTCCACTCCCCTCCACCTTGACCAATGGAACGATTGTTTATCTCAGACTAATATACTCGTTTCAACCTTGTCAACTAATCAGAACTTGCTATATCGTTAGAGTGAACTCACTGTAGTAATTTCTCTGTGTACAGACTCTGACTCAGACTCTGTATTGTCTAGTAATTGTACTGGTTTCTCCCTCTCATTAATTGGTTATTTTCTGTCATAGATTGAAATTATCCATTACAGATGCCAGATATTTTTTAATAAGTGTTGACTCCACCCCATACTTGTAATATGTGGACCAATTGACGTTCATATTATGATTTGTTAACCGTAGTGGGAATGTGGTGGAGCGATTTCTGGGATTTGACGTCAATATGGGGGGTCATTATTTTCAACATATTTGTATTTGTGTTATCAAATTACCTTGACAGGTCCTGACAGGTCTCGGCAGCTTCAACTGACAGTAACATTCATCTTTTTTAGGTTGGGCCAGCAATTCATAATTAGATTTTAAATTTTGATTTACTGGATCCAAAATCTGAGTCACACACAGAATGTAAATTTAGATCGGACGTGAGCGTGAGATGTGAAGTAAGATTACAGTGCATTCCATTGACAATGGTAGAAGAATAATGAGACAAAGAGGACGTTTCAGAATTGTCAAGATTTGTTTTAAACATGACTTAATTTCCCAGAAGGAAATTTCTCTTGGGATACATACAGTACAGTATAACAATAATGTGTCTTCATTTATTGTGTGAGTTACTATGAGGTATGTACGCACATGCTATAAAATATTAAGTTAAACATAATTTGGACAAACTGTGAGGATGAGTGGTTGGCTGACGCGGAAACATCGTGCCTAGTGGGTAGGACCTCTACTTGGTGACCAAAAGGTCATGTGTTCAAATTCCACATGCGGGAACACCATCACTAGTGTGCCCCTAAGCACTAAGTAATCTCATTGAAAGTCACTTTGAATGAAAGCATCTGCTAAATGACAAACAATTAAATAAGAGTTACTTTCAAGTCTCAGCCTTGGCAGCCAGGAGTACAAACGTGGTTTCGATTCTCCTGGCGTACCAAGCTGTGGTCCAGCAGGAGATGGCTGAGTCCGCCACGGACGATGACATCTCCGATCTGTGGGACATCAGTTGTATGCTTCCGGACCTCTCTCTGCGCTCCCTCAGAGGAGTGGCAGCACAGACGGGCAGGTCCATGGCAGCTACAGTGGTGGCATAACGTTCCGTCTGGTTGGACGTTGCTAAGACCCCGCTTAGAGAGAGGGCTGCTTTCCTCAACGAGCCGTTGGACCCCGTTGGGCTCTTCGGCGCCTCGGTGGCGACGCTGACGGCCCGAATGGAGCAGCGGAAGTCGACAGGGGAGGCCCTGTCCGCACTGCTGCCATCTCAGCCTGAGAAAAAGGCAAAGCCTTCCCCCTTCCGTCCAGGGAGGCATGGGCTTCATCTGCTCGCCCCCCATGTGCTGCCCCCCAGGTTTCTGCTACGCAGATGCTGGGGGGGTTCCAACGCGGACGACCATGGGCGAAGAATCGGTTCGCGCCAAAGAGGTCCCAGTCTGACTCCTTCCAAGAGAAGAAGCGGCCCTGATGCGCGGAACAGCCTCCTGTCGGTGCAGACTTGGACCCCGTTGACTACACGGGCAGTCAGGGTCCAGCTCACCATACAGTCACTAAGCTCACTGTCTGAGGTGACACTCCATCCTCAGCCAGCTGCGCCAAGTGTTTTTGTTCCCCACCTATTAAAGTGTGTGTGTTCCCTTCACACTCGGGCAGCCTGTGGGCGCCGAGTGTGCAGAGGAATCACATTAAACACAAAAATTAACCCTATAAAGCCTCAGCTGGGTGACGCCTCTCCCCTCAGGGTTGTAGGCTTCCTAGCCAGGGGCTCAGTGGTGTGCAGCGCATGGGTTTTTCAGACCGTAGAGTGCGGGTACAGACTCAAGTTTTGGAGCAGCCCGCCTCGGTTTGTGGGGATCATAGAGACCTCTGTGTCAGACGAGTTCGCCCCTATTCTATAGCGTGAGCGATGCGGGGGACGCGTCTCAACGCTGTCTCCACATCACTCACCTGGAACTGCTCACGGTCTTCCTGGTGCTGAAATGGTTTCTCCCGTTGCTGGGCAACCAGGATGTGTTACGGACAACACGACGGTGGTGGCTTTTGTGAATCGACAGGGCAGAACCCGCTACTGGACACTTCACAAGTTGGCCAGGCAGCTATTGCTGTGGTGTGCAGTGAACCTGAGGTCGCTCAGGGCGACTTATGTCCCCGGTCACCGGAAGGCGCTGTCCAAAATCAGACTGGCTAAGTGGTTAGTGCAGGCTATTCAGTTAGCCTATGGGGCCATGGGATGCGCATCGCCTATGGCCATACGCGCACATTCCACTCGCGGAATTGCTTCCTCGTGGGCGCTTTCCAAGGGTTTGTCCGTCTCGGATATCTGTGCTGCAGCTAGCTGGGCTACGCTTCACACCTTTGTATTTTGGTAAAGATTGGGTGTGACGGCGCCCTCTCTGGCGCATGTGGTGCTCAGTGTGGGCGGTCAGGAGTGAAGGATGGACCTCCGGTCATCGGTGGTTGTTTGATGTTCGCGACCTATGAGGCGTTGTGGTACAATGAGAGAGAGGAGTCGAACGTATCGACTGTAATAGAATTAGGGGTTATGTATATAACCTAGGTTGTTATTGGACTTCTGTGCTAGTCATGGAATGGCCATAGCAAACACCATGTTCGAACATAAGGATGCTCATAAGTGTACCTGGTACCAGAGCACCCTAGGCAGAAGGTCGATGATCGATTTTGTTATCGTATCATCGGACCTGAGGCCATATGTTTTGGACACTCGGGTGAAGAGGGGGGCAGAGCTGTCAACTGATAACCATCTGGTGGTGAGTTGGGTCAGGTGGCGGGGGAAGCCTCTGGAAAGACCTGGTAAGCCCAAACGCGTAGTGCGGGTGAACTGGGAACGTCTGGAGGAGTCCCCGGTCCGGGAGGCCTTCAACTCACACCTCCGGCGGGGCTTCTCTGGCATCCCTGTGGAGGCTGGGGGCATTGAACCGGAGTGGGCGATGTTCAAAGCCTCCATTGCTAAAGCTGCATCTGAGAGCTGTGGTCTCAAGGTCTTAGGTGCCTCAAGGGGCGGTAACCCTCGAACATCCTGGTGGACACCGGTGGTCAGGGGAGCCGTCCGATTGAAGAAAGAGGCCTGCCGGGGAATGCTATCCCGGGAGACTCCGGAGGCAGTTGCAAGGTACCGACAGGCCCGAAGGACTGCAGCCTCGGCCGTGGCAGAGGCAAAGCAGCGGGTGTGGGAGGTGTTCGGAGAAACCATGGAGAAGGACTTTCGGCTGGCACCAAAGCGGTTCTGGAAGACCATCCGACACCTCAGGAGGGGAAAGCAGGGAACCATCCAAGCTGTATACAGTAAGGATGGGACGTTGTTGACCTCAACTGACAAGGTGATTGGGAGGTGGAAGGAACACTTTGAGGAACTCCTGAACCCGACAAACCCACCCTCTATAGTAGAGACAGAGCTGGAGGATGATGGGGGATCAGCATCAATCTCCCTGGCGGAGGTCACTGAAGTAGTCAAACAACTCCACAGTGGCGGAAATGAGTTTCCTCCGGAGGGTGGCTGGCATCTCCCTTAGGGATAGGGTGAGAAGTTCAGCCATTCGTGAGGGACTCGGAGTAGAGCCGCTGCTTCTTTGCGTAGAAAGGAGCCAGTTGAGGTGGTTCGGGCATCTAGTAAGGATGCCACCTGGCCGCCTCCCTAGGGAGGTGTTCCAGGCAAGTCCAGCTGGGCGGAGGCCGCGGGGCAGACCTAGGACCAGGTGGAGGGATTATATCTCCACACTGGCCTGGGAACGCCTTGGAATCCCCCAGTCAGAGCTGGTTAATGTGGCCCGGGAAAGGGAAGTTTGGGATGCCCTGCTGGAACTGCTACCTCCGCGACCCGACCCCGGACAAAGCGGATGAAGATGATGATGATGATCAATGTTTTATTTGAGGTCTTTCAAGACACTCAAGGTAACCTTACAGTAGGCTAGATAAGAGAAAATGAAAAATAACATAACAGTAATTCAGCAGCAAAACGGGTGTAGAGTAGGAAACCACAAAGGAACATTACTAAAATCACTGGTAAACAAGGGGAGACAACTGGGCACACAATGTGGGAGCAATTAATGTGAGTATAGGCCAGTTTGAACAAATGAGTACAAGGGATTAACAACTGAAAAAGTTAAACTATTTTTGTGATCTGGATGGTGGTTCCTTATTGTACACCTGGACAATTGTACAATTGGAGTACGATGTTGTCATGGTGCTTTTTTGTTTTGTTTTACTTCCTTGGGCAATGAATAAAAACGTATCGGGTTTTGAAATCTATAAGGGGATGTGGTGGTGAACAAACGCATTATACACAAAAACACAACTAAAAAAGGAAACTCAAACTTTTGGGTATAACTCTTTATGGACTACTTTTCTGATCTGGATGCTGGTTCCTTATTGTACACCTTTGATTAGAGTATAACGGTGCTTTCCTTTGATTTACTTTCTTGGACAAGGGGTAAACCCAGCTTGCTCTTGTTCTCCATACCAATACTTATCAGTGAAGGTGAGGTGGTGGTGAACTTATACATTATACACAAAGATAAGACTTACTTGGTTAAACAACTGTGAAAAAATAAATAAATGTAAGTTTCAACAGTAGAAACATTACATGTACCTGTTCCCGATACCAAACATATCAGGGTAGGGCCTTCTGCTACACGTTCTTTGCATAGCAAGGTAGATGACGTTTCTAGAACAAAGATTTGTTTTGTCTTTGTTCTAAGAATTAAAGGGCAATTATCTGTCTGATTATCTGTATAATAATAATTTAAATTTTCAATCTAACAATTTCCTGTTTTCCACCACGCCCTTCAACAGTCTTTGATGAGGAAGAATGGTGCTACAATTACCCCTGGCGCGGAAGCCTGCTTTTAAAATACCTGAAGCTAAAAAGTAAATGTTTATTGCTTTCACATGTTCTACATACCAAAAGTATAAGAAAATATTTTGTGTTTTACCAGGATGGTGTGGAGGTAAACATATGCTGTACATGTCAAGGTAGAAGTGAGATGTGACAAAGAGGTTTCTAAAATAAAAAAAAGTATGGTTTGGCTTGAAGAACATGCAAGTGTGCAACTGCACAAGTTAAACCCAAACTGATGGGTATAACTCTTGATGGGCCACTTTTGTGATCCAGATGGTATAGGTAGTTATTTTGCACTTTTGTTTTGACTTCATGGAATCATGTCTTTAACTCTGTTATGGGGCTTTTCTTGTGGACCCTAAGAGTATAGCTGTTACAGCTGTTCAGCTAAGGGCATTCTAGTAAAGTATAAAAATGGAAAACAAAGCTATAACTCTTTATAACTGCCCAACCTATTCATTTGAACACAAGCAGTCATGCTATGCCGATTAACAAAGAACTTTGATTACTCATTGTGTATTCTCAACAGGTAGTTTTAAAACGTTTTAGTTTTTTTACCTTTCAGAGCAACGCTGAAGAAGGTGACAAAAGCTGTGGCATCGCATTAGGATACTTTTGATTTGGCTACCCAAGGTCTGGGAGGAAATGTACTTAACCTTTTTAGCAACATACTTGATCAATGCATGACAGAAAGAGAAAATTTTAGATGGCAAAATTGACTAATTAGGCTTGAGACAAAAACATTTTCAATACAATTTCAATAAACCTTTTAGCAAATGTATGGCATTTGTTACTTATTTCATAAAATACATGCATGTAACTGAAAAATAAAGTGTTATTACAGTGTATAGGAGGATAATGTTATAGCTGGATAAGCAAAGGACACTGGCAGCAGAACATATGTTTTGACCAGCCTCCAATGGCGTGATTTAAAAGTGAGACTGTGTATGAGCTTTTACTTATGTGCTGTTCATTGTTGTATGAAACTATAAATATAAAAAACAGAACAGAACATATTTGTAATAGTCCTGCACATCAGATCGTCTCAGCAGCTGGTCTACCCTCTTGTTCTTTCCCCTCAAGAATTGATATTTTAGAGAAAGATAGAACCTGAAAAGAGGAGTGTTTATTCAGGAAAACAAATACCTTTTTAGAGCGTGGATGAAACGCAAACTACTTAGATGCTAAATGTTAATACCACTCAACTTCGATGTTTGTTTTGCTGTTCTGATGGAAGAATCGACGACCAAAGTTGGCCCATATTTTCCCATATGACAACCAATTAATATGGATATATTGGGAGATGTGCGTGTCACCAAGATCTTTCTCCAGCTCTTCACATTTTACCTGGTAGACTTTGTGGAATTCCTCTTCCTTATTAAGAAAGGATTAATTAATTTGTATGGCTTTTTTCTTTATTGGAAAGTAAATGGTGACAGAAAAGGTAGGGGAAGGATGTCTCATAACTTACTGTGGTGCAATTTTTTATGGTCACTACTGCACGGATTACCATGTCTAGTCTCCTCTGTGCAGCTGACTCAGGACTACTATCCATTCTCATCCTCCTTGACCTTAGTGCCGCCTTTGACACCATCTCCCACTGAGTACTCCTTGAACACCTGACTGGCATTGGGATCACTGGTGTTGCACTTTCCTGGTTCTCTTCCTATCTCGCTGATTGACAACAGTTTGTGCAGCTGGAGAACCACAGGTCCAAAAGTGTTGCAGTTGCACAGGGTGTCCCCCAGGGGTCAGTATTAGGTCCACTCCTCTTCATCGTCTACCTCCTTCCCCTGGGGTCGATCCTCCGTCATCACGGTGTCCTCTTCCATTGGTATGCTGATGATACCCAGCACTATGTCTCTACCCAACCCACCCCTGCCCTCCCTCCCTCCCTCACTGACTGACTGCCTCTGGGACATCAAGAGTTGGATGAGTCAGAACTTCCTGAAGCTCAACGGCAGTCAAACGGAGGCCCTGCTAGTTGGATCCTAAGCCACTCTGTCCAAAGCCACAATCCCTAACATCATGATCGATGGCTTCCCTGTACCCATCTCCTCTCAAGTCAAGAGCCTCGCAGTTATCCTCAACAACACTCTCTCTTTTGCCCCTCATACCAACTCCATAACTCGGGCCACATTCTTTCACCTCCGCAATATAGCCAGACTTCGCCCGTCCCTATATCAATTAAGTGCTGAAGTACTGGTCCACGCATTTGTATCCTCATGGATTGATTATTGCAATGCTGTTCTTTCAGGCCTCCCCAACAAGCTACTAAACCGGCTTCAAATAGTCCAGAATTCGGCTGCTCGTATCCAGTGTTGTGCTAGTTACTGGAAATTTGTAATTAGTTACTCGTTACCACTTTAAAAAAGGAACTACGTTACTTTACCAATTACTCCCTTAAAGAATAATGCGTTACTAACGTTAATAACTTTTGCGTTTCCCAATTTACTCAAACTCCTAAGTTTAGGCTTTATTTTTTTATCCCACACTGCTAACTTGTGATCGTTCTGTGGCAGGCCTCCTTTCTATTTGCCAATAGGCCCCGATATACATATATTTTAAAACAGCAACACAAATAATAATCTAATGAACCATAAACCACACACAAAATATTTGTTTTCAATTTGTTCAATTTATTTATTCTAGTCTCAAATGGCCAAATAACAAGCCTCAAAACTCACGGCTTGCAGTCCTAGCTCAAAATAATATTCCCACATTCAAAGCGGACGAAATAAAATGATATTCACAAAATACTTAGCAATGAACGTCATGGCCCATCCCACACGTGCCCGTGCGCGCTCTGGCTTGACTTCATGAGCCTGAGCAAGGCAGTGTTTCATGAATCATATGTATGTTGTGTATATTTTGGGTTCTCACCAACAAAGCATAAAGCGATGTCCGATCAGTGATTCCAAGGTGAGAAACAAAAGAATCCCAAACGTCTGATCGTAAACGCTCTATAACTGAGTGGTTCACACCTAAGCAACGAGCAGATACAAATGACCGTTTTCATAGTAACGACATACATTTCAATATACACAGGATAGGATGTTATAATATCCATTATGCCATACTCCAAGAGGAGCACTTCAAAAGACAATATTTTAGAATGGACTTGGGTTGAGAGCAGATATGTCATTGGGGTTTTAAAGTGGGCACCCTCCATCCCGGATGTTTTGTTAACTTGAGCCCACGACACGTCCAGGAGGCTTAAAGGTGAGCAATGACGTCTCAGAGCTACCCCACTCTATATACGCTCTCAGCACGGCCAGATATTAAGAAAATAAAAAAATAAAAACACGTTTATAAACCGAGAGATATCCGTATACCTATCCCTATTACCTATTCCTGCAGGCACATTCTGCCAACTCTGCAGGTATACGCACCACCTGAAAAGAAGATAATCTTTCCCTACTCTCCTGCAGGCTTGAAAAATTACGCTCTGCAGGAAAGACTTACCTTTTATACCTTTGTCCTGAGATGAAACCATTTTTTGTTTTTTCAACATGATGTTCTTTACTTTTGTGCTCATATATGATCCTTCCTTTTCAGCCACAGCCACTGGCTACTTCTTTCTGCTATATCTGATATAGCTTTTATGATCTGGCGAAATTCTTTGCCAGATCCCTAACTCCTTTAGCAGTTTGGTTGTTGATATTGCCACAAATCCATGGCATCCAACTTCCACAGGACACAACTTTGTTCTCCAACCTCGCTGTTCTGCCTCAGCTGCTAATTCGCTATAGCGGAGTTTCTTTCTTTCGTATGGCTCGTCTATTGCATCTTGCCATGGGACTGTTAGCTCTATAAAATAAACAATTTGCTGTGTATTGGACCAGAGTAATAAATCTGGTCTTAATTTGGTTGTTGCAATCTCTGATGGGACTCTCAGTTATTGGCCGACATCAGCAAGCATTTTCCAATCACATGCTGTCCTCAGCTGCCCTGAGTTTTGTTTTGCCCCATAACTCTTCTTTATCTTTATCTTTATCTTTATTCAACTTTATTGTCATTGCACAGAGTACACGTACTGAGACAACGGAATGTAGTTAGCATCTAACCAGAAGTGCAAATAAAGCAGTAAAATGCAGTAATGTGTATATACATAAGTGAATAAATATGAATACAATAGATAAATATGAATACAATGCCATGAGGTATAAACAGTATAAACAGTATAGACAGTGGATCGGTATAAACAGTATAAACAGTATAGACAGTGGATCGGTATAAACAGTATAAACAGTATAGACAGTGGAGTATAAACAGGAACGGTAGTGGAACAGTATAAACAGTATAGACAGTGGATCGGTATAAGTATATTATTAGCAAGGTGCAGCAGTGCATGGTGAAGTCATTGTTAAGTCATTGGAGTAGGTTGAGTGGGGGGGGTCCAGGTGGGGGTATCCGGGGTGGGGTGGGGGGGGGGGCTGTCACTGTGGTGCAGAGTTCAGCAAGCTGACAGCTGAGGGGAAAAAGCTGTTCCTGAACCTGCTGGTCCTAGAACGGAGGCTCCTGTAGCGCCTCCCAGAGGGAAGGAGGGCAAACAGTCTGTGGCTGGGGTGGGAGGTGTCCCTGGCGATGCTGCGTGCCTTCCGCAGACAGCGCTTGTGCTGAACAGTCTGAATTGCTGGGAGTGGAGTGCTGGTGATGCGTTGGGCGGTTTTCACCACCCTCTGAAGTGTTTTCCGGTCCGAGGCAGAACAGCTGCCGTACCAAACTGTGATGCAGTTGGTGAGGATGCTTTCAATTGTGCAGCGGTAGAAGTTCACCAGAATCTGAGGAGACAGATGGGCTTTCCTCAGTCTCCTCAGGAAGAAGAGTCGCTGGTGAGCCTTCTTGACCAGGGTGGAAGTGTTGAGGGCCCAGGAGAGGTCCTCGGAGATGTGGATGCCCAGAAACTTGAAGCTGGTGACACGCTCAACCTCCGTCCCATCGATGCAGATAGGGGTGTGCGTGCCTCCTTTGGTCTTTCTGAAGTCCACAATGAGCTCCTTGGTCTTCTTGGTGTTGAGGGCCAGATTGTTGTCGGCGCACCCGCCGTCAGGTGCTGGACCTCCTCCCTGTAGGCTGTCTCGTCGTTGTTATTTATGAGACCAACCACCGTTGTGTCGTCTGCAAACTTGATAATGGTATTGGAGCCATGTACAGGAGTGCAGTCATGGGTGAAGAGGGAGTATAGTAGAGGACTCAGCACACAGCCTTGTGGGACGCCGGTGCTCAGGATGAGGGTTGAGGAGGTGAGGTTGTCTAACCTAACATACTGAGGTCTGTTGGTTAGGAAGTCTAATATCCAGTTGCAGAGGGAGGGGTTGATACCAAGGTCACCAAGTTTGGTGATCAGTTTGGAGGGGATGATGGTGTTGAATGCTGAACTAAAGTCAATGAACAGCATTCTTACATAGGTGTTGTTGTTGTCCAAGTCAAATCGCCAAGTGCAGTTTTAGAACGTTAGGAAGTATCGTGCCAGATTTATGTCAAAAAGGCATTATTTGTTTACATGCATACGTTGAACATGCCGCCTCTATGGCGGGACGGCTAATCTCAAACACATAATGGCTGGGTGCAAGACAAGCCTTACTCAAGGAGATACACCTGGCGTCACAATCAAGTACTAAATTGCTTGGCGGAAGCAATAGAGCATAGGCGCTCAGCAGTTATTGCCCTGCCAATTGGAGCAGAGGGTTAGTGAGTGAAAGAGAGAAAGGAAGGAAGACAAGACGGTGCCTATTTGTTAGCGCTGAGTCACAGAAGTCTAGATACCCTATAGCCTAGTTTTTATTTGAAATATTTGAAATGTTGGTTTGGGACACAATATACTCCTATTTTAATTTGAAATCACTTGCATTCGGGCCTTTACATGCTCGAAGTGAGCCTCCCGCTGGCTTTTTCTAAAATCAAAGCTATCCAAGTCATTGGAGCTGCTTGCGATGCGCATCAGCCTCGTTATTTTGCCCTCCAGAAGCCGTGATCTGGCTGCTGTCTTGTTCTAATAGAGTATCCCCTTTCAGCAGGCACACTGGAAACAGGAACAACTAAAGACATCTTTGCTATTTTAAAATGTATGATTTTGCGTTCTATTTCCGGTGACTATTTTATTTATCAACTTTTGAAAAGCCGGCTTATGTTGGCAAACAGAACCTCTGTCACACACTCAATAAAATCGAGTAGAATGTAAAAACATATATATATATATATATATATATATATATATATATATATATATATATATATATATATATATATATGTAGTCCTATATATATATATTTTCACACAACTATCTGGCGACCCCCAAAAATGATCTTGCGACCCCCAGGTTGAGAACCTCTGATTTAGGCAATGGGCATTATGAATTAACCATTTAAATGCCAGTGGTCAGAAAAATATGTGAATTTCACTTACATTGATCCTATGACCCGAACTTGTTCAATAGCCTATACTTACTTAATTTAGCCTAAACAACAACATATATTGTTTTAGGAAATCGGTGAAGTATCCCTTTAAGGGTATTTGATATTAGCCAAGATGTTAAATTGAAAGGTTTGAAAAGCTAGTAGTTTAATTGAATATTTCTAGAACATTGTTGAACAATTTAACAAGTTTCATAATTGCTGCTATTAAACAGAAAACAAAGATAATGTTGGCAGTTTTATTTAAAACAGATTCAATTACTTTCAAATATATGGTTTTATGACAGCAATTACCTATTTTAACAATAGAAATCACAAAGATATCCCCCTTTTTATGTACACAAGATGACTTTCAAAAGTATCGTATTAGGATACTTGACATAATATCGCTTGACGCTTGGTATCGGATCAAAAACTGAATCTGTGGTATCGCCCATCCCTAGGGTGATTTGTGCTATTAATGTTACTTGTGACTTGTGTAACAACTGTTCTTGTTTTTCTTTTTTTGGCATTATACCTGTTGGCAAAATCCCATCTGTGTGGCTACAGCCTAGGGTTACCCTAGTTAACATTACAATTAATTATTTTCTGATGACCAGTGTTGGGCAAGTTACTCAGGATTTGTAATAAGTTACTACTTACTTATTACTCCTTTAAAAAGTAATATTACTTTACTTATTACTTGGTATCAAAAGTAATGTTACGTTACTCGTTATAGTACTATATCACTTTCCCTAGTCCACAAAAACATTGACGAAAATTAACAGACGACCACTGACTAAATCTTGACTAAAACCAAACAAAATAAGTGATGAAAATTTGATTTTAAACTGACGAAGACAAAAACTAAATAAAATGTCATCACAAGATAGCCTAAAAATATTGGTCATTGGTAATGCAGTAACTCAGCGTTACTTGGATTAGTAACTGTAATGTAATTACTGTTTTGGAAATTGTAATCCTTTACACTACCCGTCACTGGTGAAAGTGATATTATTACAGTAATACGTTACTCATTTAACTCCCCACCAATTTCCAAATCAAACCTACGCCCTTCATTTCTGAAAAGGGCCTTTGAATGGAAAGTGACCTCCCATTAAATCTTCTTCATAAAGGCCTATACGTACAATACTTTTTCAGACAGTGCAGAGGGAGTGACAGTCATCATCGACATGGATGGGGACAACTGCCATTTTAGGTAAGTTCATAATGAAGTGACTTTTCTTTTACTTTCAAAAAGTCATAAATTAATAAATACATGTTTTTGCAATTTAATGCCTGTATTGCCTGGATATCCTATCCGTAGGTTGTAGTTGTTATACCAAATATATTTCTACAACTGACTGTATTCTTAATTTAAAAGAATTATACATCAGGTGTTTCTTTTTTAACAAATATTTACTGTCAGGTCCAGAATTATTGGCACCCTTGATGAAAATGAGCAAAAAAAGTCTGTAGAAAACCCTTACTGAGATATATTGTAATTTCCAACATGTGGAAAATATATTACTTCATTAATGATTCAATGGAATCAACCAAAATAAAAATAAAAAGTCAAATTATAAACTTATATCCAAAAAACTGCACTGAGCTTATTTCTATAGTGTTTAAAACGGTTGGAGAACACATTTGGAGGGATATTGGACCATTCCTCCATGCAGAACCTTTCAAGATCCTTGATATCCTTAGGTTTGCGCTTATGGAATGCCCTCTTCAATTCAGAGACCACAAGTTTTCGATAGGGTTTAAGTCTGGAGACTGGGATGTCCATGGAAAAAGACTGATTTTGTATCCCTTACCAAAAGGAAGTTTATTCAAGTGCGCTATTAGTATACTTATTTTAAACTAAAAATAAGAGATTATGCTTTCAGTTTACTTTTATATACTTATCGGAGTATATACTTAACAAAATTATACTTAAGTATACTTGGCTTGGTATACAGAAAAGTCTAAGTATATTTGGTATAAATGTTGCTTACATTTCTGAAAGCCTCTTGCATGACACAAATTTGAATATCAACCTACACTATATACCATGTTTGTGCCGTTTTGTGTTTTGTTTTAAACTGGGATGCTGATTGGAGTTGTCAAAGTTATTTTCTTATATTTTGGCATTCAATACAATATTTATTAGAAAATGTTTAATCATAAAGAAAACAAATATGTTCTTAATCCTGAGTACATATGTCTTGTGAATTTTTATAGTCCACTGGTAGTGTACATGATAATTATGTCAACTTCAAGTCTACTTGAAATAAATAGGTATATTTCAAGTTTAAAAAAAGAATACCTTAATAGAAACCTAGTAGTATACTTTAAAGTGCAATTTTGGAGCCGATACCGATATTGGGAATCAATATTAATTCTATATCATATTGGCTGATATTCACTTAATTTATCAAAAAGAATTGTGACAAAGATATGTAATGGTGGCAGGATGGATGGATGGATGGATATATGAAATTAATTCGTCATCAGTGAACTGATCAATAACAGTGAATTTATTATACATAGTTATTGTAGGATTTTTATTTTCCTCTACCCGATGAGATGATGCACTACTGCAGGCATGGTTGTTATATTATTATAGGTAAGGGCCTAAAAGCTAAAGCATATGGAGGTGTTTTGAAAATAATAAAATGTATTTCATAGTGACCATATTGTCAGCCACAACAACCAAAATAAATGTGTTACACAGACCTTGCAATGGACAATGAACGCCTGCACGTACATTTTATGTTTACCTAGATGCCCCAATAAAATTCCATGTGTCCATGCACTCACATGACAAACATGAAAGTAGCTACGTGGTTAGAGTATGATAAGGTTGTTGCCACAGAGAGCTAAAGATCGGGACGTTGTTCATTTACTTTCCAGCATTACATCTCACCAACTAAGTAACAACGAGTGCTGAGAACGATTCAGACGGTCTACAGGTTACAATTTGCAGCCAGGCCCCCCGTGTTTTCGGGAATAATAGAATCGATTGTGCTAGGGGACTCAGTTCAGCTTCTAAGGGACGAAATATCTTCCTTGTTAATGAAAGGAGCAATCAGGGAAGTACCTATGGAGGAGGCGGAGGCAGGCTTTTACAGCCGATACTTTGTAGTCCCAAAGAGAGGGGGCGGGTCTCGTCCTATTCTCGATTTGAGAGCTCTGAACAAATGTCTCAGATGTTACGCTTTCAAAATGCTGACAGTGAGCATCTCATCCTGGCCACACTCGAGAAAGTGTGAGCGGGAAACCATACTCTAATACTGGTTGCACCTCGTTGGCAGCGAGTCTGGCTAGCAGAAATAATCACACGTCTGAATGGGGAAACATGGCCCCTCCCCCCTCACAGGGATCTGTTATCACAGGCTCTAGGGGAGGTGTGGCATCCACGACCGGAAATTTGGAGGCTTTGGGCTTGGCCCCTGAAAGGTCCAAGTTGAGTATGGAGGGCTGCCTCTTAATGTAATCGCCACAATTCAGAGCGCAAGGGCTCCATCCACTAGATCCTTGTATGTATTTGACTCCTGGTGCCAGCAGAAGGGCTTTATTCCGTTTCAATGCTCTATTGCAGTAATTTTAACTTTTCTGCAAGAGCTGTTTGATCGGGGTTTGTCTTTCTCTACGTTTAAGATCTATTTGGCAGTCACATCAGCGTGTCATATTGGCTTTAATGGCGGCACAGTGGGAGCACACCCTCTAGCTAGCTGTTTTCTTAAGGGAGTAGGCCGTCTCAAGTTTTAGTGGCCTAGCTGCTACGGTTGTCCAGCTAGACCTGTGTTTGTGTACTCCAAATAGGAAAAACATGCTTTTTCCTTCTTTGACTGTGTTTCACAAATCATCTAGAGGTTTCACTAATCTAAAAACACATCTTATGTAACCTCTAGTATGTGTTAAATAAATAATTGTATATCATTTTACATTTTTTGTAAATAAATGAACAAATCCAGCTGTTATAGTTGTCTAGCTAGACAAGCTAGACAGCCCCCCCCCCCCCCCCCACACACACACACACACGTACACCCCCAGCCCTTATTTGTGAAAAAATTCACAAATCATTCTGAATAAGATACAGTTGTTCTGATATTTCTACAATAGTTTATTGTCAATCTAATGCGTTTTAAAATACAAAACATCGATTTTTGAGAAAAAGCTAATTATGACGAAAAAACTATATACAATTTCACAAATCAGGATAAGTCAAACACAATTGCTTTGAAACATTTATGTCCTAAGATTAAAAAATTATTAGCGACTAAATTTGAATATCAAGCGAATATCAAACGTAATGCTATCTTTACCGCGGTAATTTTGCATGCTGCGCATATCCATGCAAAGGTCCCGTCACATAAACCAAATATGTTAAGCCTGGCCCTTAAATGTATAAATTAGTTAACCAACTTTTGCCATGACTACAAGTTGTAAGAGAAGAATATTTTTCAGATAGACATGTGAACTTGATAACGTTATGTTACCTATTCTATAGTTAGGCTGGACAATATAACGCAATATTTTTACCATGGACACAGAAAAGACAGTTGGTTCCGCAAGCTGTAGAACACTTGCGTGAACCCTTAGGAAATTAATTGAAAATAATGCTTTTTCAGCCTTTTGAGGGCTACAGTAAAGTTTGCATTCTAATTCACGACACCGACTGCTATCACCCTGTTCATTTTAATATAACTAGGCGATTAAATAATACTGTGTGAAACAATCCATACATTCTTTCTTAGCTGATTAAATTTGTAAACTGATAGGTAAACGGGAAGGGTCTTAAGAGTTTTGTTTGCTTCAACTACATGCCTGAATATAAGGCCAACTCGATTTCAGTCATTTTAAAATCCAGTTCAAAGCCTCTGGCATAAAACTTTAATCAAAATCTGAAGATAAACAGTTTTCGATATTTGTTTTCTAAAATACCATTGGAACCTATGGGATTTCCCCAGCGTTCTGCAAGTCAAAAATGAATCAACCATTTGTACGGGGTGGTCTGGTCTTCGTATATATAGTCAAGATTACAGCAACGAGCAGTAAACGTTAGCGTTTACGTTTAGTGCCTCGTAAAAATTTATACTTCAATACAAAAGTTGATAATGATGTAGCTTTTAATGCACGAGAACGTATAGGGGAGACGGGGACGGTTGCAACACTTTTTGCATTTCTCTGTTAGTCTGAGACTAATTGACATAGACCAGCCAAACTTGTTTATATTAAACTTAAATCTGTCTTCTAATTACCCATACAATTTAAAGATGACTACATATGACACATAGTTCACAATATTTATATGAATGGAAGAAGTCAGATGTTGCAACGGTAAGTGGGCATTAAAACTTGTGTTCAGTTCAGCGCTGTCCACCAATACACAGGATGTAGTAGTGCTGCAGCGGTTATTTTAGGGGGCTGGCCTGGTCACTGATGGTGGAAACGCAATCACATCCGCAGTTTCTCGTGAAAATGCATTTCTAGTTAATTTTATACAGCCTTTTTTGCTAATTTTCATCAAGGATGCCAATAATTCTGGACCTGACTGTATGTTAGTTCTTTGTTACAGTATCTACAAATATTTTTCTTTACTTTTTCATTCTCTGTCTCTTGTCAGGAGGTCATGGAACACGTGTAGAGAGGTTCCTATCGTACAAGATGAGCAGACTTCATGGAAACTCGTCAAGCTGCTGAAATTTATCTCCCTATTAGTTGTTTCCCTGCTTGTCTTTTCTTTAGCAATATGCAGCAAGGTACATTGTCATTTTAATCAATAATTTTTCTTTATCAATTATCAAGTGAGCAATGGCTTGGTTATATTATTGAGTTATAAGTAATGAAATATAGGTTTTATTATAATATTAAATCTTATTTTATGATTATTTCAATATACACAGGATTTTTTGGGGGAAATAATCATCATCATCATCATCATCATCTTCATCCGCTTTGTCCGGGGTCGGGTCGCGGAGGTAGCAGTTCCAGCAGGGCATCCCAAACTTCCTTTTCCCAGGCCACATTTACCAGCTCTGACTGGGGGATTCCAAGGCGTTCCCAGGCCAGTGTGGAGATATAATCCCTCCACCTGGTCCTAGGTCTGCCCCGCGGTCTCCGCCCAGCTAGACGAGCCTGGAACACCTCCCTAGGGAGGCGGCCAGGTGGCATCCTTACTAGATGCCCGAACCACCTCAACTGGCTCCTTTCTACGCAAAGAAGCAGCGGCTCTACTCTGAGTCCCTCACGAATGGCTGAACTTCTTACCCTATCCCTAAGGGAGATGCCAGCCACCCTCCGGAGGAAACTCATTTACGCCGCTTGTATCCGCGATCTCGTTCTTTCGGTCATGACCCACCCTTCATGACCATAGGTGAGAGTAGGAACGAAGATAGACCGGTAGATTGAGAGCTTTGCCTTCTGGCTCAGCTCTCTCTTCGTCACAACGGTGCGATAAAGCGACTGCAACACCGCACCCGCTGCTCCAATTCTCTGGCCCATCTCTCGTTCCATTTTCCCCTCACTCGAGAACAAGACCCCGAGATACTTGAACTCCTTCACTTGGGGTAAAGACTCATTCCCTACTTGGAGTAGGCAATCCATCGGTTTCCTGCTGAGAACCATGGCCTCAGATTTGGAGGTGCTGATCCTCATCCCAGCCGCTTCACACTCGGCTGCGAACCGATCCAATGAGTGCTGCAGGTCGCAGACCGATGATGCCATCAGGACCACATCATCTGCAAAAAGCAGTGATGCAATCCTCTGCCCACCAACCCGCAGCCCCCCTCCCCTGCAGCTACGCCGTGAGATCCTGTCCATGAATATCACAAACAGGATAGGTGACACAGCCTTAGAGGAGGCCAACCCTCATCGGAAACGAGTCCGACATACTGCCGAGGACCCGGACACAGCTCTCGCTTTGGGAGTACAGAGATTGGATGGCCCTGAGTAGAGACCCCCTCCCCCAATACTCTCGCAGCACCTCCCACAGTATCTCCCGGGGAACCCGATCATACGCCTTCTCCAAATCCACAAAACACGTGTAGACCGGATTTGCATACTCCCAGGCCCCCCCAAAGATCCTCGCGAGGGTAAAAAGCTGATCCGTTGTTCCACAATCGGTCGAACCCTCCTTTCCAGCACCCTGGAGTATACTTTCCCGGGGAGGCTGAGTAATGTGATGCCTCTGTAGTTGGCACACACTCTCCGGTCCCCCTTTTTGAACAGGGGAACCACCACCCCGGTCTGCCACTCCTTGAGGGACTGTCATGGATGACACGTCTTATCAACATTGCGTGGAAGTCAGGGACAGTACCTAAGGAGTGGGGGAAATAATAATAAAATAAATAAATAAGCAAAGTTCAGGCGGATAGCTCGTAGGCTGTGCTATGACGAGAACTCGCCATAATGCATAATCCTATACACACCAATCAAACTCTAACCCGTACCTAATCTGTCCAGGTTAAGGAAGGAGGGTTCTATTTAAACAACAGGTATTCCCAAATTCTGTGCTATCGGTTGAGGGATTAAGAATTGTTGTATTCGCAACGTTTTTGCTAGTTACAAGAGGAGGGGGCGATTATGGCGAGCAATTTTTCTGAATCGGACGGGGACTTGTCAACTCCTTGCTTCTCGACGATAATTTGGAAGATCCTGTTATGGTTATTCCCATAGAGATAGAACACTCAGTTCACACCCTGTGTTCTATCTCTGTGGTTGTTCCTCCGTCAAGGAATTTGACCCATATCCACCCAATTGAGGAGTCAGATATTGTCAGGAATCAACATTAACCTATGGAAAATTTTGCTGACTTTGAGTGAAGTGGATAAGCGTGTGTTGGACTGTGGGAACGTTTCGGTAGTCTTTAAGGATAGCGATACCCGCCTTAATAAAAGCTTGGCAGTGGTGGAGTTTAATATTGCTTTTGACATCTACACGGACACCATATGTGAGGTTGTCCTAATCGGAGAGCAGAATTAGATGTTTATCTCTCCATCTTTTCTGATTTGTCTCTTTCCTACGGGGTACTCTGTTTTAGGGATTTAATACAAGTTTCTCTGCTAAAGCTGCATTATGCCTCAGAAAATTCAACACGAAGGTCAATGGGTGGTAGGTTTGAACCTCATCAGCAGGCATTTCACTGGGCATCGCTCTCTCATGTTTTTTGTGTGGATCTCTGTCGCACATGGCAAGTCTATACCCTATAAAAAGACTTTTAGCCGGAATCCTCCGGGTCAGAATGCATCTATCAACGCAAACCTGAGAAGGTGAATCATCAGCCTGCCCAATGTACTATTTTGTGTTGTAAATTTTTCTATGAAAATGTGTGTTCTTTCACTAATTGTAGATGTATGTATAATGGCAGTTTTTGGAGAGACGCACACCCCAAATACGTGTGCCCACGCAGATTCCGACCCAAAAGTCAGTGGAATTGAATAAACATCTTTCAACACCAGTGAATGTACCTGAACTTTCTAAAGTGCTTATCAAACATCCCAACAAGTGTTTTGTGGCTTACCTCATAACGGGGTTGGTTCATGGGTTCATGGCGGGTTTGAATACTGTGCCGAGTCTCCAGTCAGCGATCAAATAATCTGTAATTGTGGATGAACTGTTGGAGTCTGAGTTGATGAAAGGCTATGTTTTGTTCCTTTTGATGAGTCGCCGTTTCCACTTTATCGTATTAATCCCATAGGAGTTGCAACTCTGAGATATTCCGGGAAGAAGTGCCTCATTTTTGACTTCTCTACTCCCCACGATGGCTTGGTTCCAACAGTCTCATTCCTTCGGGGACATTTTCTCTTTATTACGCTTCTATTGATGATGTCATTACATTAATTATAATGGCCGGCGTCGGTGCCCAGAGGTCTCCTTGAAGCAGCGGAAAGTTCCCGGTTTCCGAAGGGCGGCAGCTTCGGTGGGAACAGAAGCAAAAACCTGGGTGTGGGAGGAGTTCGGCAGGCTATGGAGAGGGACTTTCGTTTGGCCTCCAGGAAGTTCTGGCAAACCTTAAACGACTCAAGAACGGAAAGCAGGGCTTGGCCCAGGCTCTGTTGAGCAGGGGAGGAGAACTGCTGACCTGGAGAGGGGATATCGTCGGGCGGTGGAAGGAGCACTTTGAGGAACTCCTTAACCCCACCAACACATCCTCTGTGGAGAGGGCAGAGTTTGAAGACTCGGGGAAGCCTCACCCATATCCCTGGTAGAGGTCACTGAGGTAGTCAAGAAGCTCCTCATTGGCAAGGCGCCGGGTGTGGATGAGATTCGGCCGAGATGCTTAAGGCTCTGGACATTGTTGGGCCGTCTTGGTTGACACGCCTCTTCAGTGTCGCGTGGAGGTCAGGGACAGTACCTATGGAAAGGCAGTCTGGGGTGGTGGTTCCCATTATTAAAAAGGGGAATCGGAGGGTGTGCTTTAATTATCAGGGTATCACACTTCTCAGCCGACCTGGGAAGCTTATGCCAAGGTGCTGGAAAGGAGGCTCTGACCGATTGTCGAACCTCAGATCCAGGAAGAGCAATGTGGATTCCGTCTTGTTCGTAGAACAGTGGACCAACTCTTTACCCTCGTGGAGCAATTGGGGAGTCATGGGAGTTTGCCCATCCAGTCTACATGTGTTTTGTGGACTTGGAGAAAGCCTGTGACCGTCTCCCCCGGGGAGTCCTATGGGGGGTACTGCGGGAGTATGGGGTACCGGGGTCATTGCTACGAGCCATCCGGTCCATATATAACCAGAGTGAGAGCTGTGTCCGTATTCTCAGCACAAAGTCAAACACGTTTTCAGTGGGTGTTGGACTCCACCTGGGCTGCCACTTGTCACCGGTTCTGTTTGGGATTTTCACAGATAGAATCTCAAGGCATAGCCGGGGGGAGGAGTGCGTCAGGTTTGGGGACCTCAGAATTGCTTCTCTGCTCTTTGCAAATGTAGTTCTGTTGGCTTCTTCAGGTCGTGACCTTCAACACATTCTGGAGCGGTTTGTAGCCGAGTGTGAAGTGGTCAGAATGAGAGTCAGCATCTCCAAGTCTGAAGCCATGGTTCTCTGCCAGAAAATGTTGGAGTGCTCCCTCCGGGTTGGGAATGAGTTGCTGCGAAGGAGTTCAAGTATCTCGGGGTCTTGTTCACGAGTTAGGGTAAAATGGAGCGTGAGATTGACAGGTGGATTGGTGCAGCATCAGCAGTAATGCAGGCTTTGTACCGGATCGTCGTGGTGAAGAAGCTGAGACGAAAGGCGAAGCTCATGATTTACCAGTCGGTCTACGTTCCAACCCTCACCTCTGGTCATGAGCTTTGGGTAGTGACCAAAAGAATGAGGTCACGAATACAAGCGGCTGAAATGAGTTTCCTCCATAGGGTGGCTGGGCTCAGCCTTAGCGATAGTGTAAGGAGTTTGGCCATCCGGGGGGAGCTCTGAGTAGAGCCGCTACTTCTTTGCGTCAAAAGGAGCCACGTGAGGTGGTTTGGGCATCTGATTAGGGTGCCTCCTGGGCGCCTTCCTTTTGGAGGCTTTCCGGGTACGCCCTACTGGTAGGAGACCCCGGGGTAGACCCAAAACACGCTGACGAGATTATATATTTTGTCTGGCCTTGGAACGCCTCGGGATCTCCCAGGAGGAGCTGGAAAACGTTGCTGGGGAGAAGGACGTCTGGACTACCCTACTTAGCCTGCTGCCACCACGACCCGGCCACGGATAAGCAGTGGAGAATGGATAGATGGATGGATTTGTCAAAATCCGTGTCCAAATTGCATGACCGAGTAGCGTTGGATGAAGGGTGTCGTTCTAAACTTAGATTTTGGTCTTTGCTATTGGATAACTGGAATGGTATTTCTTTCTTTTAGAATGAGAGTGTCGATACATCTACTATGCTTCAGTTTTGAATTTCAGGAGTTCCGAGCACTGTGCCCAGAGGCTTTACAAAAAGGTCTGAAATGCCCCGGTTTTCAACACACCTATTTGGCTTCGGCTTCCTGCATCATGAGATCGTGGTTAGCCAAATCCACATTAAAGGCTTATGATTCGGCATAGTGTTATTTTTCATAATTTTGTGCGAGTTTTGCAGTAGCCGTTTAACCGGTCAATGGTTTGTGCATTCATAGTGTATAGTTTTGAATCCCGGAAGATGCAAGTTTTCTCGATAAAAGCGCTGGACGCAGGATTGCAGTTTCATCTGCAATGTATGGATCCCTCCGTGATCAGTCTATTGAGCAAACCTATCATTTGTCTCCTTTTAAATGGCTTATGGAAAGTAAAACCAGAAGGCAATGATAAACGCCTGCCTCTAACTCTTTCTTCTTGGTTTCCGTCTTGAGTGCAGGGTGTTTCGGTAAAATTCCTGATCTTATGTTGTTTTTCTCATGGCTTTTTATGGGTTTCTAAGGTGCGGGGAGGATACTACTCGTTCTTCTCAATTTGCTTCCTCATATGACCTCACAATTTCTTACATTCTACTGGGTAACAGCATGTTCAGACTTAATTTGAAACATTCCAAATCAGATACATTTGCTGTAGGGGTCCCTGTCGTAATTTTTCAGATTGATAAAAAATGTTTTCCAGATTGATAAAAAATGTTGTCCTTTCCTTTCTATGTTTCGGTATCTGCAATGTCGGCCCGGGGTTACTGCCTTGAATCTTTTGTTCATCACCCCCCAAGGGGAAACCTATGTCAAGATACTGGTTCTTGTTGCATCTCCGCCTCTTGTGCCAGAAGTGTGGACTAAATCTCAATCGGCACACCGCACATTCTTTTGGCATCGGAGCAGCTACTTTAGCAGCCTCTGAAGTGTCTACGGCAACGATTATGAAAATGGGAAGATAGACTTCCAGTGCTTACGAACGTTATATTACGTTTAGCAATACTGACATTCTTGCAGCCCAGAAACAACTTAGGAGTCCACTGTACATTTATAGTAATTCATGATCGGAGAAAGAGTGGGAATAATTGTATCATCCGGAAGTCTGTAAGGATCTTTTTTTTTTTACTGTCTAGCACGCAGTCACTTGTGTTACAGTGTTGGGGTATTTGAGAGTCGAATTTACGTGGAATCTTTCTGGAATCTTTTTCCAGTGGGTAGGGTGCACTCGCCCCGCAAGTAAATGTTGGCGTTCAACAACCGATTTGATTTTATTGATTTGGATTGACTAATTTAGGATGTAAAGGGTGTACCCGTGTAATTTAAAGTAATTGTAAATAAATTGCACCCCTGTAAGTGCAAGTAAGGACAAAGGAATTGCACCCATGTAGGTGCAAGTAGGATAAAGGAATTGCACCCATGTTTGTGCAAGTCGGATAAAGGAATTGCACGCGTGTAAGTAAGGATAAAGGAACTGCACCAATGTAAGTGCAAATAAAAGATGAATGAATTGCACCCATTTAGTTCAAGTAAAAGATAAAGGAATCGCACTTGTGTAAGTGCAAATAAAAAGGAAGAAATTGCAACTTTGTAAGTGCAAGTAAAGAATAAAGGAATTGCACCCATGCAAGTTCACGTAAGGATAAAGGATTTGCACCTGTGTAAGTGCAATTAAAGGGTGAAGGAATTACACCCATGTAAGGATAAAGGATTTGCACCAGGGTAAGTGCAAGCAATGATAAAAAAATCTTACCCTTGTAAGTACATATAAAGGATAAGTTAACTGAGTCTGCTTGTTGGGGATCAATGTTTTCGCAGTTCAATCTCAGGATATTGTGCTGGATATGTACAGCATGGAGCCATAATATGTAGCAGACCCAACCATGCCAAAACTGTTTATTGAATACTGTATATTCATTCTAAGAAATGCTTGAAAGACCGAGATTTGTCTGACTGAACTACTATTTTGTCAAAGTGTCTTAAAAGTGATTATTGTAAATATGAATGTTTTTTCCAGATGACCTTCCTGCTTCTAATCACTCTGTCCAGTAATGCCACTCAGACGATCCCAGCAGACCAGAAACCTCTCAGCCTACTCTGTGTAAGCTGTGTTCTGATTGGACCCAGCATCCTGCTACTTGTTAAGAGTATTTGGAAAGTAATCTTCAAAAGCTCAAAGGCACCAGAAAGGGCAACTGTTGCATGGGTACCTTTTTTTATTTAAATAAGAGCTTTTTACATTGTTGTTCCTTAGTGTTTTCACGTTTTTTTGTGTATGTTTTATGGGAAATAATTGTTCAGCATTTTCTGTGTTTCACCTTATTTCTGAGATTTCCGGACTCGTCTAGGTAGTTTTTCATCCAGTTGGACTGTTTCATGGTTATTTTGTTGTTCACTTTTTTGTTAAAAAAAATAATCGTTCAAAAACAAAATTGCGTTTGAGGAGTTAGGTTATACAGTATATAGAAAGACTTTGTTATTAAGCAAAATCAGCCATATGTTCTCAAAGCTGAAATGTTGTTGCTACTAAATTGTTTATTATAATTATTTATAATAATGTTAATTATTTACAGCATATTAACAGGTACCAACACAAATAATGTAAACCATAACTTTTTACTCCAGGTTCTGTGTGTAGATTTCCTGGTGGCTCTGGGGTCAGCAGTTCTTACTGTTGTAGCCATGCCATTCCTGGACATTGTAACCAATGTGATGATCCTGAACAGTGTGAGCATCCTGTCCGCCGGATTCCAGGTGGCCGCCCAGTGTGTCTTTGGGGAGAAAAAAAAGTTCTTCCTATCGTCTGTGTTCTCCTTCCTCCTGACCCTGCTGGGTTATGCGCTCTTTCTCACCTTATCCTTGCTGAATGAGAAGAAAGAGGTGGCATTCATGGCCGGCTTGGCCATAGCAGGGACCTTCCTGGTGTCCCTCAACTGGTGGGAGAACTACTGCAGCCATTTTAAAGTCAATTTCTTCAGCAAGCTGTCTGAGGACATTGCAAGGTCCAGGAATGTGCTGAACATTCTCTCCAGCCTGCTTAGGATCGTGGTCACAGCCAGTGTGGTCGGTCCCTACGTCCATCTGTCTGGCAGGAATTGGTCAACCCTGACCTCAGTCCCAGGGAATGTGAAGAAGGTAGTCCTAATCTTGACTCTGGTCCAGATATTTTCCTCGGCTCTGTGCCACTGGTTTGTGGTAGTGGCCTGCAAGATGCACGCAGTACGACGTAGCTTCCTCTTGCCCATGTACCTTGCCTCGCTGGGGGTCCTGGCATTGTTCGTCGCCCCTGTGGTAATCCACTTTCAGAAGAACAGCGATCTCATAGGGGACAACTACACTCTCACTGCATTTTGCCATGAAACTATGCACACGAGGGACAACAAGGACAGTTTGTTTGACAGTTTGGTTTTGGATGTTGCAAGCTCACTATGCAAGTGGGACCTGAGCCAGATGAGAGACATTGGTTTTCTTGGAGCAGCTGCTCTTTGCTGGTGGTTAGGACTGATGCTGTCAACTTTGTATGTAGGGTTCCTTAAACTGCAGCGTATTCAACGAACCCAGGACCTGTTTGTGAGGAGAATGTACGAGGGGGCCTTTCTAGAACAGTCCATGCTGCTCAACACACGTTTTGAAATTCAGAGGACGGGCATATCAAATAGGTAAGAATAATGTGTCTGTACATAGTATTTAGTGTTTGAAATGTACCGTTTAACCTTACTTTTTTTTGTGCTGAATGCTGTAATTTACAGTAGTGACGAACTAGCGTAATATGTATATATGTATATGTATGTGGTTTTCACCATATAAATTGAATTTCCTCCTATTATTTTATTTCCTTTAGAGCCCCGCAAACAGATCCTGTTAAGGTTTTTCTTTGTGCAACCATGTGGCATGAAACATACGATGAGATGATGAAAATTATAATATCAATGTTTAGGTAAGATGTGGCCTTCTGCGTAAATTGAGCATGAACATTCTATAGAAATAATTTCAGAACATGGGGATTCAAACTCTGATTAATTAAATTAAAAATATTATCTGCAGATCTATTTGCAGCATCCCATTTCTTCGACATAATATGTTGTTAAGTTATGATTATTTTTTGTAAATAGTCTAGTTCACAAACAGATACATCTGATAATTTCATACCCTTTTTCCTTTTTTCCCCATTTTCCTTTTACCAGATTGGACAGATATAGACCTAAGAATGAAAATCTAACCAGTGATGTCAACTTTGAATCCCACATCTACTTTGATTATGCCTTTAGAGATGTGCAGGGCACCAAAACTCCGAATGTAAATGAATATGCTGAGACCTTAGTGCATGTTATCAGAGAAGTTTACAGGTAAAGTAGCATGGTGATGTGGCAGTATGCAGTGTTACTCAAAATTATCAAAATTACATTGTTAGAATTATTTTGTAAAAATCATAATTTAGTGATCATATTCTAATAAATATTATTCTAAGGGTTGAGAAGACCATTTGCTAAGATGCCAATTTAAAAAACTATTCTGTGTCACTTTTTGGACGTTGTTTTCTTTCCCTGCAGTATTTTCATAGAGGAGGACCTTCGTTTGTTCAAAGAGAAAACGCCTCTCCCCAGCCAGAGGGTCTTGAAGGCTCCCTACGGTGGTCGCCTGGAGGTCACTCTACCTCACGGCAACAAGCTGATGGTGCACTTTAAGGACAAGCAACTCATCCGCCACAAGAAGAGGTGGTCTCAGGTATGAATTAGTGCATTGTGTCTAATGAGTCTGTAGGTACATTTAAATGCAGTCACACAACGTCACTGGTTGAAGATACAATACATAGAAACATAATGTAGTTTAGAACCGAAAATCTACAATTGTGTGGTCATGCCAAGAAACATCTTTTTCCCCTTTAGATTATGTATTTGTACTACCTTCTTGGCTGGAACCTTACAACCAGGTATCACAGGATGTTTGAAAACAACGAGGATGAGGGAGAACTGAACAAGAAGCTTGAGGTGAAATAAGTGAAACCTACAAACATTTCTTTACCAATTTTTACGCTGCATTAAAGACTGTATCTCTAAACCTTATAAGAAATGTGCTATGATTCCAAAATGCACTGTAATATCAATTTTAGAAAGAGAAGCACAACACATATCTCCTGGCTTTGGACGGTGACACTGATTTCCAGCCAGCTGCTGTTATGCTGCTGATAGATCGGCTAAGAAACTACCCACATGTTGGAGCAGTTTGTGGCTGAATTCACCCAACTGGAACAGGTTGGCACGCAATACAAATCACAAATAACTAAAACTAATTGACAGAAGAAAAGGACTAGCTCAACATGTATTACAATTGTTTATTCAAATTAAATGAAAATGGAAATTTGTAAAGTAAAGTTTTTTTACTTTTTTGAATACATTTGGTTTTCCATCTCCGATATAAAACTAGTGCTTTATCCACTGCCAGGTCCTATGGTGTGGTATCAGAAGTTTGAGTATGCTGTGGGCCACTGGCTGCAGAAAACTGCTGAGCATGTTTACGGCTGTGTTCTCTGCAGCCCTGGCTGCTTCAGCCTGTTCAGGGCGGCAGCCCTCATGGACGACAACGTCATGAGAAAATACACAACCAAGGCCACAGAAGCCAGCCACTTTGTACAGTATGATCAAGGTAGTTTTTCATTAAAATAGTCAGAGATCAGGGATTTCAGTTTAAACTACGTACTAAATCTCTACAAACGATTTGTAATGACGTGTGCATGCTTTGCTCTATCCGTTCCCCTTTTCCAGGGGAGGATCGCTGGCTATGCACTCTCCTTCTACAGATGGGCTGGAGGGTGGAGTACAATGCTGCAGCCGATGCTTACACCAACGCTCCTCAGGACTTCAAGGAGTTCTACAACCAACGGCGGCGCTGGGGGCCCTCCACACTGGCTAACACCATTGATCTGCTGGGCTCTGGCTATGTCACCTCTGCAAGGAACAGCTCCATCTCCAAAGTCTATATCCTCTACCAGATCATCTTTACAGCAGCCTCCATTCTTGGCCCCGCCACTATTGTCCTCATGACTTCAGGTGATATTGCAGTGTGTAGAATTTAGGAGTTGTGTGTGTGTGTGTGTGTGTGTGTGTTGTTTTTGTATTTCTAAATTTAAATTGTTTTCCTTTCTTCTTACTTTCAGGGAGTTTGTCATTTGTGCTTAACATCCACCCTAATGGTGCGCTTGTCCTGGCTGTAGTGCCCCCTGTTATATACCTGGTGGTCTGCTTCAGTCTTAAATCAGACACACAGATCACAGTCGCAGCTGTCATGAGTGTTCTCTATGCTTTCCTCATGCTGGGGACGGCCCTCACCATTATCGGCAAGTGTAACAATCCTAATCATCCGTTGCTAAACTGCTGAGAAAATAATCTTGAAGGTTTCCTGCAATGCTAAAATGAAATTATAAACATTATTTACTTTTTACTGACTAATATCCGAATACAAATTGCACAAATCACAACATATTAATATGGATATATTAAAGATGTAATTTGGTCTGCCTGAAAATAATACTACTTTCTGATCCCATCAAACTTTATCCCCAATGCAGGTGCCATGGTGTCTGAGAAGACGATTTGGACACCTAGCGGCCTCTTCCTCTCCTGCATAGTTATTATGAACATTGTTACTGCAATCATGCACCCTCAGGAGTTCCAACTGATCATCTATGGAATTCTTTATTTTATCTGCATCCCCAGCGCATACCTCTTTTTGGCAATCTATTCAATGGTGAACATGAACAATGTGTCCTGGGGCACCAGAGAAAACAGCTCTCTCAAACCCGCCGCACCTCTGCAACCAGCTGCGCCCTCAACCAACGTAGTGCAGCAGTGGTTCAAATATAAATTATGTAAGTGCTGCTGGAGAAATGGTCTCAGCCAGGAACTGGTAGAAGAGGTTGGGGTTGTTTACAAGAACACTACAGAGGAATTCAGTGGAAATTCTACAGAAAAAAGGTATGTTTGACCTGAGTTCAAATTGTATATGTATGTATCCTTATACGTAATCCTGACTTGGTTCTGCAATTTGTCTTTAAATTGTTTTGGTTTATGTGTGCAGCAGCTGTGAAAGGACGCAATGTGTTTCCCAAAGTAAGAACAAACATGAATTTATTTTTGTCTTTAGATATGCTATTTAATCAAAACTTTACAGAGCAATCATTAGAACTGCATGCAACACAATACCAGGTGTTGCCCCTTCTCGCTTTATTTTTTATTTTAATCTTGTCGTTTGTGTTCCTTTTTATAGGCTGGGTTTCTCAACTACAACAAATGTCTGGTGACCTTTTCTTCAATGAGCATACTCTAGATGAGGTACCTTCTGCTCTCAATGGTGTTCTATTTCTTTGGTTCCCTCCTTCTTTCACTCACCATCTTCCTTTTAATATTACAAACTCTCAAGTTTCAAGTGTATTAGAAATTATATAAAAAATTTGGTTATTTGTGATCAAACATAATTCATACTGTGTATCCTATGTAATTTGTCCAACAACTTTGGAAAAGAAAATGTTAAATGTTTCAGATTTACAATATATTCAACTAGTTAGGGCTACTATTTCTGTGGAAATTGTGATGTGTGCTTGCAGCCAGCCACCCCTGCTGTCCGTAGTCTCAGCTGTGTACTGCCCTCTACTGCCAAACTGAGGTCGAAACTACGGTGGCCCTGAGAGGCCAATGCACTGCAATTTCAGAAAACACATGCAAATAGACAAAACACAAGCAAATTAAGAAAATATCTACATCAACTTGACAACACATGCGCAGCATTTAGAAAACGCGCTGCAAATACAAAAACACAACACATTACAGAAACGCGCTGCAAATACAAAAACACAACACATTACAGAAATGCGTTGCAAATACAGACAACACAACGGAGGTCCTTTGTTCTTGTGTTATCCTTGTCACTTGTCACTTGTCACTAGGTGTCCTCTGAAACATTTCCCTTGTGTAGCCTGTATTTGCAGCGTGTTTCTGTAATGTGTTGTTTTTGTATTTGCAGCACGTGTCTGTAATGTGTTGTTTTGTCTGAATTTGCTGCGCGTTTAAATTGTTCAATTCAATTCAATTCAATTCAATTCAATTCAATTCAATTCAATTCAATTCAAATCAATTGTTTGCAAAATAGCTGCACGTTCAGGGTCAGTCAGTGCAGACCGACTGGTAGAAAAATGCCACCATATGGCAACCTTGTCGATTTGGGTTGAGAAAAATGTGTCCTGCACCGACGTGGAATGTGTATTGAAGAGAGCGGACACCGGAAATGGACAACATTGGGGTTTGTGTGCGTTCACATAAAACTATCAACTATTGTAATCGTTAGTATTATTATTAGGTGGCCGGCTGGTACAGCCGGGCAACTATTGTAATTGTTAGTATTATTATTATTATTATTATTATTATTATTATTAGGTGGCCAGCTGGTACAGCCGGGCAACTATAGTAATCGTTAGTATTATTATTATTTTTCCCCCAAATATCCTACTTCCCATGGTTAAAATGCACCAAATTTGGCACACGTGCAAGTCCTCTCAAAACTACAACCCATGCCATGCCGTCTGTTTCTTCTTGTTGGTGGCGCTATAGCAGCAGTTCACAGTTCTAAGTGTTAAAGAAATCATAAAAAATTGACCATTAGGGTTACAGCTCTGAAAATTTCAGAACTTGTCCCTTGCAGTGAGATAAAACTTTCATACGCCAGCACCCATTACAAATTATGAAGTCCATCACTCTGTTTTTTTCAAAAACTGGTGGTCTACTCAAAGTGTATAGGTCTAAACCCGTAAATCTAAATCACATTAAAGTTTCAGGATATTATCTTCCGACTCTCAACATTAACTGTGTTGAATATCTTGTTGATTGCAAAAAAACTGAGTCCACAGCACATCAAAATGTATTACTGTAAACACTACTGTACATTCACTTTGTCATGTCTCACTGGTTCATTAAAAAATCTATGTTAAAAAAATAATTGATAAAAATCCAAAGACCGATATCATGAAGCAGTTAAACTTTCAGAACTCTATCTGGAAAACAATTTTTTTTATATAAATATCTGAGTTTAGTAGTTTTTTGGTTGGATTTGACACTTTGACACTTGAACTATTTGAAACAACTCCTCCAAGACCGTACAACCAAATTACACCAAAATCGCTGTATATTATCCTCAGATGGCCTAGTTTAAAAAACAAAACCAAGCGTGTTGATACATTAGAAACCGAGTTCAGAGTGCATAAAAATGTATTACTGTAAACAGTACTGTACGTTTAGATTTTTAACTGCTTCAATATTTGACCAATTTATATCATACATCTATACAATATTTGTATTAGGATTCACATCACGATTTAAAGTTTTAAAAAATTTACCTTAACTGCCTTTTTTATAAATAGCGAAGTTTATTGATATCTAGGTTGATATCTATATAACTTTTATAGTTAAACTAACTATAACTAGGATTCGATTTCTATAATTGTTCATTATAATAACTAACCACCCCATTCGCGTGATGAAAAAGACTAAAATCTGTAACGTTAGTAGCTAGCATGCTGCGAGACAAACCACCATAGACGCTATGACGGTTGCATAGCAACAAAAAAGGAGTCTGTGACGGTGAAGCGCGTTGATGAAGCGCGTTGGGAAAGTGCGTTGAAAAAGCGTTGAAAGCGCAAATTTCAATGAAAAGGCGCTACGCCTCGCATTTTAGCGTGTTCAGTGGATACGGCCCCTAAGGCCCCGATCACACAGGACGCGTTTTTTGCAGTGAGATGCGTCTTTTCCCAGTTTTATATAGGCAGTACGCGTTTTGAGCGCTGCTTATGCGCGCTGTGCGCATCGCTTTTTTGCAGGAGCGCTCTGAACGCCTCAAGTTGAAAAAACCTCAACTCAAGGCAGAAAAGCGCCCGACGTCATTTGCGTTTTTTTCCCCATTGTCCAATCGGATGAATTGAGAGGCGGGACTTCCCTGGTGCTGACGGCAAAAGTTTACAACAGACTCCGCAAACAAACATGGAGGAGAGACTGGTTGATGCTATTGCTGGATACGATTTCACTGATCGCAATTACAACGATATACCTAAAAAACATCTGGCCTGGGGGCAAATTGGTGCGGCACTTTAGATTTCGGTTTACAAACGGCAAATGACTTCCGTGTTCACCTTTAGACTGACAGTTGTTTGGGCGGTGGTTACCCAGCAACAATGTAAGAAAAAGCGTCAAACTGCTTTTTTTTTTTAGCAACAGAAAAGAGCAGTGCAGCGCACCTCGCATTTTTCAAGCTGCAAAAACGCGGCCTCTGTGATCGGGTCTAACGATCATATCAGCGGAAAGCGCGTTTGAGATTAGGCCTGTAATACTTTTTTTTATTAACTGTTAAAGTAAAGGAATTTCTAGTTAGAAAATACACTTCTTGGATGCTAACTTTTAATTGGCAAGAGCTTTATAGCCTCTAGTCTATATTAACACTTAGGCTATATACAGTGCATCCGGACTGTATTCATACCCCTTCACTTTTTCCACATTTTATTATGTTACAGCCTAATTCCAAAATGGATTAAATAAAAACATTTTCTCAACATTCTACATACAATACCGCATAATGACAAAGTGAAAAAATGTTT